>CM077159.1:182677431-183227836 GCA_039583875.1 Platanthera guangdongensis
TTGGAGCTGACACATCCGTCGGAGCCGACGCTCCCGCCTCCTCCCGCTCTCGCTCTATTTCTTCAAAGCGCACTTCTGCACAGAACACCCAAACACTCTGCAGCTTTTCAAAACTGCTCCCCAGAGATTATTTAAAACAGTTCTATTCCGGACAGCAGCTTTTCAATCCGCCAGAGCTGTCCCAAACAGACCCTAGGTAAGTCAAATGCCTAATTTGATTTATAATATGGGATTCCAGCCAAAATTTATAATTGAGATCCTTATCGATTACCGTGGTCAGACTCCTATACCTATATAAATAGGGGAAGTCGTTGCAGGAGAAGGGGATTGAAACCTCGTTGTAACTGCAAGTTAGAAATAAAGCCTCTAATTTATGCATTTGTTAACTGCAATTTGAGTTCGACCGTGTGTTTTTTCTCATTTCAACATTAAAAGAAGTATTTATTTTGTAGCTCATTAGCTCAACTTCTGGGCTAGGGCTCCATGTATGATAGTAGTTGATCCCCTGATCCCAGGCCCTAAATTTTGAAAGTATAATCAACTAAGAATATAAAGGGAGATGGAGAAAAAGAGTGACGCCAAGTTCATGGTATACCAATTCACGATGGAAAGTTGCTCCTTTCTTCAAACCAGCAAGCTACTTTGACTCCTCGACAGGAAGTACTCACCTTCTCCACCATAGTGTCTTCCTCTAACTTTTTCCTTCTCTCCAGAAACAATTTTCAAGCAATGAAAAAACTTCAATTGACTCCTAATTTAGCATTGAGAGTTGAAGTGGCTTCAAATTCTCGACATTGCCCTCCTAGTACTCCATGTATGATGGTAGTTACAATTTGTATGCCGTGATAAACATTCACCGAAAAATTATAAACGGTTTATACCAAATTAGTTTGACTTACGCCCCCTCTTTTAAGTTGCTATTTACTAATGTAGAGTTAAACTGAGTCGCTTATTTCAAATTTCCCTTTATCTTGGTGTTAATCGTACTCGTACCAATCACGCCATGGAAGTCATTCGGGTGACGAAATGAATTTCACTGTCAAGACCCCGGATCGTGTAAGATTCACCACACACTCCTCCACTTCATATAACCAACACCCAGCCTACAACCACCCAATACATCAAATTCGCCCACCATCAATTCAAAGACCACCTCAAACCCCCACCATCCACCATCCAAACCTCCATTTCCAAGCCGACTACCTTGCCCATCACCGACCCACTGCCTCTCCAACCAAGAATACAATGACCTTCGCAACAAGGGCGTTTGGTCGCAGCCTTACTCTCCCACTTATGACTGCCCAATGAAAGAGTTGTGTGCAATTATTGGGGATGACAAACAGGAAGTCACCCTTGCTGGGACTTAGAGGCCTTCTTAGAAATTAAAATTCTAAGTTATCATTTCAATTTCAACACAATTGTGCATGCTAATTAATGTATTGAATTGTTTCTTTTAAAAGAGAACTTTAGAACGTTCTATGATAAAAAAATGTGTTATTAGTGGCAGTGGCATTTTCATAAATAAGAGAAACCAAATTTCATTATATGATTCTGTCTTTAATATTTGAGTGCCTCTTTGTGCTTCATAACCGGCAAACCCTTCTCCCGCTCTCCATCGTGCGTGAAGAGTAACCGACGGAACTCCTGTCTAAAAGCTTACTCCCCAAGTGACACAAGGGTTAAATCCCTTCCAACCCTAAGGATCAAAGACCGAGGTTGCCCTTTCCTCCTTGCGCATTCCTCCCCGTTGATCGATCTCCCTACCGAGCACGCTGAGATCGACGATCCTTTTCTTCCAAGATACTGTTATGGGTCCAACCGTCAGTTATCTAGTTACGGTTATGTCATCGGAGCCTATATATATAAGACGCTTGGCGTCATGTAAGGATATGCAAGAATTAAACTGAAGTTTCCCTTCTGTCTCAAGCTTCTCCCTCTCTCTCTCTCTCTAAGCCCTTCCCCCCTTTAGGAAATCCTCTCCTTCCCCAAACTTTCTTCTAAACATCTTCCCATCTACCTCCATTCTAGGGCATGCCCTTCCATCTCCTACCTCCACCGATCCCCAACGAAAGAAGTCCATAACAGAAACGCACGATTTTCCCCTTCCAGGGAGTTTTTGGCAAACTTCTATTCATGATCTTCTTTCTGCCCTTGTGGACCAAGGGTTATTTATATGTGTGCAGTGGGTTATTCTGATCAACTTCTTCCCTATGTTCACTGTCAATTAGGTCGACAACCCCAAACCTTTCCAGAGTTGTTCCTTTGACTAGTCTATTGTTGTTAGGACAAGGTGAGATTTTCTTTCTTGTCTCTCTTTCTCGTTTAGCTAATTTTGGGTTTCAGAATAGCATCAAGTGGAAAAGAAGGGATTTTAGGGTGTAGGTCGGAGAAACCTTGCATAGATTCCAATTCAACCTAGAGAAAGTCTTGCCATGGCGTGTTTACGAATGTCACAACACTAAGGTAAGAAATTATGCTTCTCTTGGTTAAATATACGACACGTCAATAATATTAAATTAGATACATGTGACTTTACATGTGGGCATGAAATACTTGTTAAGTTCATATTAAATATTGCTTTGTTTTCTACTTAAACTTTAATATTCAAATGCAATAGTAAATCTCATGAATTTATTTAGCGAATGTTTATAAAGAAAACCCTATTGCTTTGAGTATGTTAGAAAAGATGAAAAATATTATGTGTAATGATAATGTATTGAAAGATACAACCACGATATACCCCAAAATTTAAAAATGAATTGAATGATAAGAACTTAGACTAGTGGATCTATGTGGGTGTCTCCATTACTTATGCAGAATGACCATTAGATGCATAGATCGTCAAGGGACAAGGGAGATGATTTGACTGATGGAAGCGTGCCATCATACTCATATGATACAGTTGATCAAATGAGCCTCAAAGTAGGGGTTGATGACTCATTCTTCCATGTATGGAATCAGTAAGATGTGAGTCCATGTCCTATGCTGGGACATATCAGAGCTCTGTTAGTTGCCATCAAGGACTCAAATCACTGGATGTGCTTAAAAAATTATGAAATTAAAAATCAAGGACATGAGTGATAAGAACTTGCAAGTAGAAGAGAGATCTAGGGGGAGATTTAGAGAGAGAGAGCAAGGAGAGGAATTAGGGTTAGGGAGAGAGAGAGAGGAAATACCTTGAGAATGATCATGCATGCCAACGAAAGGGAGCCCCGGGTTTATTAATACCTGGGGCTCAAGGGGGCCGGCCGGCCCCCCCACTTGGGGACTGAACCGGGTCGGTTCAGTCCCCCCTTGGCGTCTTCATAGGTTGGGGGCTGAACCGGATGGTTCAGCCCCGTTGTTTGGCCTCCGTGCTTTCGGTCGCCGAGTGTACGTTTGCCCTTGAAATTGTAGCGGATGCGGCGGCATAACATTCCCTCCCCCTTCAAGCGGCAACTTGTCCTCAAGTGGGAAATCCGGAAACGCCTCGTGAAACTCCAAGAAGTCAACCCAAGAATTATGTTCGGCGGGCATGTGCGCCCACTTGACGAGGAGCTCGAGCCGGTACTCGGCACCCCGCCGCTTCCATTTGGTCAACAGAATCGCCTCCGGCGAAGGCCGCAATTCGCCGCTGCTAGTAGCCTCTGGAAGAGTAGGGCTGATGGTAGTGGAGGTCCCGAGCTTCTTCTTCAGCAAGGATACATGGAACGTTGGATGGATGCGAGAACCCTCCGGGAGAGCAAGAGTATAAGCCACGGGCCCCACCCGGCGGAGGATGCGGAACGGGCCATAGTATTTCGGTGCCAGCTTCTGGTTGGTCCGTCGAGAGACCGATAGTTGCCGATATGGTTGGAGCTTAAGGAAGACCTCATCGCCGACCGCAAACTCCCGCTCGGTACGATGTTTGTCTGCCTGAATCTTCATGCGATCTTGGGCGAGGCGTAAGTTCTCCCGGAGTAGCGATAAAGTCCGGTCGCGATCCAGTAACATCCGGTCGACCGCGGGCAGAGCGGTGCTGGCTGGCTCATAAGAACTCAAAGTAGGCGGGGGGCGGCCGTAGACCACCTCAAAAGGAGTGAGCTTGCTGGCCGTATGGAAAGAGGTATTGTAGCAGTATTCCGCCCAATGGAGCCACCGAGTCCAGGAGCGTGGCTCATCCATGACAAAACACCGCAAATAGGTTTCAACCCCACGGTTGAGGACCTCCGTTTGCCCGTCTGTCTGAGGGTGATGGGCCGTGCTCATGCGGAGGGAAGTCCCCTGAAGTCGAAACAGCTCCTGCCAGAAATTGCTCACAAAGACGGGGTCCCTGTCTGATATGACCGCGCTTGGAATGTCGTGAAGTCTCACAATCTCCTTGGCGAAAACATCAGCAACTGTTGCTCCAGTGTACGGATGGCTCATAGCGATGAAGTGTCCGTATTTGGACAACTTGTCAACCACGACCAAGATGACGGATTTGCCCTGAGACTTGGGCAGGCCGTCAATGAAATCCATAGAGACAGTGTCCCAAATCTGACGGGGGATCTCCAACGGTGTCAGCAGCCCGGCGGGAGAGGTAGTCTCGTACTTCTGTCGCTGGCAGATCTCACATTCCCGTATAAACCGCTGAACATCGCGTCGCAGCCCTTTCCAAAAAACATTTGCCCGGACCCGTTGTAGTGTTCGCAAGATGCCGGCGTGTCCGCCGGTGGGTGAGGCGTGAAACTCTTGCATCATGACCGTCCGCCAGGCCGACGTGGCAGGGAGGACTAGCCGGCCCTGATGGTAAAGCATGTCTCCCTGCAAGTGGTAGCCGGCTTCAGTAGGCTTCCCCTGTCGCAGTGCTGCAATGATGGCTTGTAGATCCGGATCCTGCTGAACTTCTGCCTGTATCTCTTCCAGTGACTCAATCACTGGTCTTGAGATATGGGACAAGGAACTCTCTGGTAGGCGGGAGAGTGCATCAGCCACCACATTTTCCTTCTCCTGCTTATACACAATCTCATAATCGTATCCCAGCAACCTTGTCAGCCACTTCTGCTGCAATGGTGAGGCTAATCTCTGCTCCAGAAAGTGTTTCAGGCTCTGGTGATCGGTACGGATCTGGAAGTGTCGTCCCAAGAGATAAGGCCGCCACAAGGCGACCGCATGCAGGATGGCTAACATCTCCTTCTCGTACGTCGAAAGGCCCAGTGTCCGGGGTGCCAACGCCTTGCTAAAGTAGGCTAAGGGTCGGCCCTCCTGTATCAACACAGCTCCAATACCGACCCCCGATACATCGGCCTCCACTACGAATGTCTTGGAGAAATCCGGAAGCGCCAGAACCGGGGTAGTAGTCATAGCCGCCTTCAGAGACTGAAAGGCGACCTCTGCCTCTGAACTCCAGTGAAAACCGTCTTTCTGCAACAGCTGAGTGAGGGGGCGGGCTATCTTGCCATAATCCTTCACGAACCGCCGATAGTACCCAGTCAGCCCGAGGAAACCCCTCAAAGCCCGGACCGTCGTAGGAGGTGGCCAATCGACCATGCTCGCGATCTTCTTTGGGTCAGCTTGTACCCCGTGTGCGGACACCAGGTGTCCCAAGTACTCAACCTCCGGCTGTCCAAATGAGCACTTGGACCGCTTGGCGTACAGCTTGTGATCTCGCAGTATGGTGAAGACGGAGCGGACGTGCTGCAAGTGATCCTCCCAATTCCTGCTGTAGATAAGTATATCGTCAAAGAAAACTAGCACATACCTTCGAAGAAGAGGGCGGAATATTTCATTCATGACTGCCTGTAAGGTTGAAGGTGCGTTGGCCAACCCAAATGGCATCACCAAGAACTCATAGTGACCATCGTGGGTACAGAAGGCCGTCTTGTGGATGTCGTCCTCCTTCATGCGAATCTGATGGTAACCGGACCGGAGATCCAATTTAGTGAACAGGTGCGCCCCGTGTAACTCATCCAGCAACTCCTCAATCATGGGAATGAGAAATTTGTCCTTGATGGTGGAACTGTTAAGCCCCCGATAATCCACGCAAAATCTCCACGAACCGTCCTTCTTCTTCACTAGTATGATCGGGGAAGAGAAAGCACTAGTACTGGGACGTATAATACCGGACGTCAGCATCTCGCGTACGCTACGCTCTATCTCGATCTTCTGAATATGGGGGTAGCGGTAAGGCCGGATGTTGGTGGGATCCGTCCCAACCTTCAACTGGATCTGATGGTCCCTGAAGCGGGACGGTGGAAGGGAGCGTGGCTCCTGGAAAACATCATCGTACTGTCCCAAAAGTGCTTGTATCTGCTCGGGCTCCGCGCTAGCCTCTGATCCCACGGGTGCCACCCCCAGAATCATGGCTATTGTCCCGCCTTGCTCCTCCAGTCTCTGCAAACCCCTGAATGAGATCTCCTTGAGTGGAGATGTCCTGATGCCTTGCAAACAGTGGTCCTTGCCCTGCTGAGTAAACTCCAACGTCATCCTGTCCCAATCTGTGGTCACCCGCCGTAACTGCCGGAGCCACTGCACGCCCAAGACCATATCCGAGCCTCGAATGGGGAGAAGGTAGACGTCGGTGTGGCAAATGTACCCCGGCATCCGCAGCTCGGCCCCCTTCAGGACCCCTTCGCATCGCAACTTGCTCCCATCCGCAACCATGACCTGGAATGCGGCCTCCCGATCAATAGGAATCCCTGTCTTGAGAGCCACCCCGGGGTCAATGAAATTGTGGGTGCTCCCACTATCGACTAGTATAGTAACCCGCTCCTGGCCAATCTCCCCTGCGATCCGTAAAGTGAGGGGGGCTGTGCACCCTGCCATCGCCTGAAGAGATATTCCAAACTCCGTAAGATCCAAATCATCCTCAACTGAGTCACCCGTAGTGTCTTCTTCGCCGTCCTCGTTCCGCAGCATGAAGACTTGGACCTTCTGACACCGATGCCTCGGAACGAATTTCTCATCACACTTGAAGCACAACCCCTTGTCCTTTCTGGCCTGCAGCTCCTGCCACGTCAACTTCGTCACAGTGGGACGGCCCCCGGCCGGTGGTTCCTTCCTGATTACCTCTGTCACTGTGGGTGCCCGTCCTGTTGTTCGGGTCTTCTGCCGGTTGTACCGCTCCTCCTGTATCCTGGCTAGGCTGATGGCATGACTCAAGACTGCGTGGCATGTACGCGTGGACCTCGTCTCTCAAATGGTCCTTCAGTCCAGATACAAAACAACTCAGCATTGTCCTTTCTTCCCAATTGACCCGATTGGCCAACCGTTCAAATTCTGTCCGGTACTCTGTGACTGATCCCTTCTGCCGCAGCTTCTGTAACATAGCCTCCACATCTTCATACTCTAAGGGCCCGAAACGAGCCGAGAAGGACTCCACAAACTCCTCCCACGGTGCGTAATTGCGTCCCCTCAGAAACCACTTGGTCCACTGAAAGGCGTCCTCCTCCAGATGGAAAGACGCCAACTGGACCCACTGCCCCTCAGGAATCTCTTGGTACTTGAAGAAAAGCTCAGCCTTCTGGATCCACTCTAAGGCGTCGCCGCCCTTGAACTTAGGGAAGTTCATACGTGTCAATTTGGGCTGCATGTATGGCCGGGGTTCTGCATGTGCTGGTTGGTAAGGTTGCGCCGGGGCCGTTGCGGGCCCGGGCCGCCCCCGGTCCATGCCGTAGCCTCCTTGTTGCCCTCCACCCCATGAGTTGCCATTTCCGTAGTCCGCCGGTCCTCCGTAGAGCGGAGGTGTCGGTAGGATGCCCGCCACTCCTCCGATTGGGACCGCATTCGCTCCAGTTGGTCGAAAAGGGGCCACTCCTTGCCCACGGACCCCGCCAAGAGGGGCCAGCTTGAGTCCCGGGTCCGTTCCAGGCGGGCTGGGCGCCGAACGGTCCGCACGGAGCCGCCAGGCCCTCCGGCGGCCTCCAGCCACTTGGGCGGCGGTAGCCGGCCTCCGTCGACCCCCCGATGTGCCCCCCAGGGCCCCCGTATCCCTCCGGTGCCGATCCTGCCGCGCGGTAGGCGTACACGTCGATCCGCGTAGGATCGGCTTCCGCCGATCCCGCAGCGACGAAACCGCCCCCCATAGGCCCCGATCCGGTCCCCTGCTGCACTCCGCTTCTGATTCCAGTGCCGTTCTGCGCCATAGGATGGTAGGATGCCTCCGTTTCCGATCCTTCCACCGCAGGATTTTTTCCCTTCAGATTTTGTGCAAGTAGGGTTTTGATCTCCTCCATGCGCGCATCCAAGCGATCCTCTAGGGTTTTTTGGGAGGATTTCACTTGTTCTTCGAGCGCCGTCATCGTGTCCGACAACCCTACATAGTTCTCCTCGAGGGATGCAAGCCGCGCGGTTTCGGCTTCTGAGCGAGTCACCATTGTCGCAGGATGTTGCTCCGATACCAAATGATAAGAACTTGCAAGTAGAAGAGAGATATAGGGGGAGATTTAGAGAGAGAGCAAGGAGAGGAATTAGGGTTAGGGAGAGAGAGAGAGGAAATACCTTGAGAATGATCATGCATGCCAACGAAAGGGAGCCCCGGGTTTATTAATACCTGGGGCTCAAGGGGGCCGGCCGGCCCCCCCACTTGGGGACTGAACCGGATCGGTTCAGTCCCCCCTTGGCGTCTTCATAGGTTGGGGGCTGAACCGGATTGTTCAGCCCCCTTGTTTGGCCTCCGTGCTTTCGGTCGCCGAGTGTACGTTTGCCCTTGAAATTGTAGCGGATGCGGCGGCATAACAATGAGTGTAAGAGTTCTTAGGTATAAGTAGAAACTCAAATTTAGGTATAATAATACTGAATTAAATTAAGACTAGAACCCAAAACATGCTTTAAGTGCAGAAAACGTAATTTATATCATTATGTTCTATTTCATATTCAAGCATGCATAGTTACTATGTTTAGAAATCTTGTTCTCAAATTTCAGCTATTGCATATTTAGATTTGGATGTTTTACCTATGTTTTATTAGTGCCACTGGGAGTAGAGCTGATCCATTTTTAGACTTTTATTTACAGGAGATACACATCGGGAGATTCATTTATGATGAGCTTCAGAGGGCTTCATGCAACTTTGTTTGTCTTTCTCTTTAGAACTTTGTATTTGTTTTAGATTGACTCTTTATCTAGTATGAATTTAGTTATATCAGACTTCATTTTAGAATCTAGTATTTAAATTTGATTTCATTTACTTTTTAGTTGACTCTATGATTCAGATACTGAGGTATTCCTCTAACCCTAGCACCAGTCTTTCGTTTCTGTTGTATACTTTAGTTATTGTTACCATATTTTTGTTATTGTATGTGTTTACCAATTTACTAAGTAGGGATGTTACACCTTAGAGGTCCAACACTCTTACCCCACCACCAGACCGAGAGGACAATTTTATTGAATAAACCTTGCATGCCTCACCATCAACGAACACTTCGAACCCCATCATATGCAACTGAAAAGAGAGTCGGGATCACTAATATTGATTCAAATAGACAGTTGGATGAGAGACAATATTCTCTCACCAAATCTATTGGCTTAGTTGTGTCTTATGTATGATTGAACCGTCACCGAGTTACATTGTCCTCCCGAGAGACGACCACTACACATCCACAAGCGGCTTTTTCTCCCACATTCATATCTAACAAGGTCGTTGTCAGGTTCGACAGACTTTTTCACTCTTCGGCTATGGGGGTATTGATGCCATCTTGGGCATCCAATGGCTACAAACACTTTAAAACATCAATATCTGCTCGACCTGCTTGGGATGTGCTTTGATTAGAACGGGCATCTACAGACCCTCAAGAGGAACCCCTCTACAACAGAATACAACATCATCTCGGCCCACTCTGATCACTTCTCTCATGAGTTTACATGCCGGCCGATCACTTCTCTCATGAGTTTACATGCCGGCCGATCACTTCTCTCATGAGTTTACATGCCGGCCTTCAGCGTCGTATCAAATCCTAATCCTGGAACTCAACCTACAGCCTCAAAATCTCGAGACAAGATAAATTTCCAGTAATGGATATTGTCACAAAAGATGAGGTGGTCTAAATCAAAGCTGAAGCGGGCACATTATGTGTTTATTTGAGGTAGGAGACTCCGACAGTCAGGACAAAACCACCGAGAGCTAAATTCTAGCATGTCATCATCTTTTTGTGACTTCTTTGAATTCTTGTATTTCAATCTCATATTAATTAGTATTTTGCACTCATGGCCTATCTAAATGAATGTTTATATGAACATTGTCTTTTGATCGATTGAAAAAAGTCTACGTTTGGACAATGTGCTCCCCTCCTCCCCCACTTCTTTATTTTCTCCATCCTCGGAACCCTAGGAAGTCCTCAGGAGTAACACACCATCAATTATGGCAATATATTACCTCCATAATCTTTATTTATATTTTCTAATCACATACTAATGTTTCGTCTACTATTCATCTTTAAGTGCCTACTTCAATTAACATAAATTTTATACGTTCAATTTATTTTTTTGCATATAGGCTCATGTCATGCCATAAGAATCGGGGCTTCTCAAATGAACAATTTTAAGAAGTTCCATATAGCCTGCATTGTGGCATTTTGACTGTACGTGCACTAGCTTAGCCTGACAACAAAAAACTATAACTAACCTATATTCAAATGAGTCATCATTTATTATATACAAGGAAAGGAAACCTTTCATTTGCTTTAAATTAATCTATCCTTTTCTATGTAAAGAGCAATCAAAACATCAATTTGAAAACCTTCTTTGCTTACCACAAGTTAATAGTAGAAGTTCCGACATAAAAGGGGGCAATTAGATGTCAAAATATGAATAACCTCCATGTAATGTAGATAGCAGAATATTAGAAGGGAAAAGAGAGACATTAACTGTCTGTATAAACGCACTATAAAACAGAATGATCAAAATACCTCTATGCATATGATGAAATCCTGGATACTTGATTTAAACTGCAAGGCCTGAGCTATAGGACTTTTTACCAAACCCAATGAATACAATAATGCAATAGCCAAACCTTGCCACCAAGTCAAAAATACAATCGATTTGAAAGTTAAAAACTTGGCCAAGGGGTTTATATGCTCCAATTCATCCTTGATAGCGGCATAGAATTGCACGAGGCAGTACAAGGCCCATGATTGACTGAAATTGAGAACCACTGCCATATAAGGGTACCTGCAAAAATTAGACAAAGCAACATATTGCACAAAGAAAATAGTTTTTTTCTGCAAAAACACCTGTAGCGCAATAGCGTGAAGACAAAAAAGTAAAACAACAGAAGGTTCCAAGCCATTTGAAAGGAGTTCGTAGTAACTAATTGATATTGTTGAAAGACATTTATTGTATACATTGTACACATAATATATATATATATTATATATATTTAATGAGAGTATAATTCTTCCCCCAATTATGTCTTTACATGGTATTAGAGTGACTTACGCTCACGAGTAAACAATCCCAGCATCGTACTCTCGGTTTGGAAGACGACAACGTCCTTGATCAGATTTATCCGGCTGCTAGACGATATCGTGGCTTCGACGACATGTTTACTTCAGCCCACAAGGAAGTAATTAACAATTACTGCCGATCCCATCCCTACTCCATTCGACGTGATCTTCTCTCAAACAGATGAAGCCGCTGATCTCGTCTCTATTGCAGTTGATACGACGAGACTTCCTGGTTCTGTTCCGCTGCCAATCTCATGTTCCAAACTAAGGAGTCTGCTATCAATATGTTCTTTCCTGGGAGTAGTTACTTGCATGGAAGTTGAGGGGACATGAGGAGATGCTTGGCTGGCACTTTGAGGGGTGGTTTCTGGTGGCTAGGAAGTGGGAATGAAGGGGGTGGCTGGTTGTCGCAAGGGGGCTAGGAAATGGGAATGAAGGGGGTGGCTGGTTGTCGCAAGGGGAGGAGCGGCACTAGGCTTTGACACTTAGGTTCCAAGGCTTTGACACCCAGGTTCCACGGCTTCGGCATTGTAGAGAGATCACAAAATTTGAGATTTCCCTCAAAATTCTGCAATCTCAGAATTTGGGCTCCAAAATCCTACATATAGGCTATAGAAAAATCCACAAACAACTATGGTTGGTCAATACAAAACAAGCATAAAAATGCGTAAATAATGCGAAAAATACATAAAAATGTCAAATCGATGTTTTGAACGTGAATATAGACTCAGATTGTTCATCTGACGATCCCAACTCCTACGTGTGTAACCTGAACGGGCTCCGACAAGGGCCGGTCGGTCCGCCCGTAAACTATGATCCTGATCATAGTGACTTAGGAAAAGAAAAAAATAGTGTGGCAAGGACCAACACAATGATAAATCGAGATGTCACAAGGTTTATGATGGCGATCGACGACACACACACGTTTACTCCCTTAGGAGGCGGTGATCGGCGACCCATTTGGACGATCCAAGTCCGCGGATGCGTCCGGATGGTTGTTCCGAGTTAGTTTGATATATTACGTTATTTATTTCATGTCGTATTTAGCCTCCAATTGGCCTGAACATTATTAGCCATCTGATCGGGGTGCCCTAGTTCTTATTTCCCCTCCCCCCAATATATACATGTGTGTGTGGCTGTTTTAGGGATCGAAGGTTGCCTCCTTGCAGTCGGTCGGGTTTCTCGGTGGATTCTGAGCCCGTACTGCGCCGTGCGTTCTGCCCTCGCCTGATCGACTTCTCCCCAGCCCTGCACCTCCCCCTCACCCTTCCGGCCTCACCTAGCCCTCCCCAGTCATCTGGTCGCCGCCTGCTTTTCTACCGACCTCGACGGAAACCCTGCAGGCCGCCGACGCCACCCACCCCCATCTCCAGCCAGCCCGTTCCCTTTATCCACCACCAGATCCCGCACATACTCCTCCCCGGCCACCCTCCCACCCTGCCGCCACCTCCTACAGAAGCCCTGACCCGTCGGCCAACCCTCCCCTTTCCCCCATCAAACCCATGCCATCCGTAGCCCCCCTCCCACCCCACATCCTCCAGATTTGCCATACCCAACCCCCATGCAGCCCTTCCGTGGAGCCACCGCTGTGCTGAGGACGCTACCGCCATCGACTTTCCTTCCCTAATTGCGTCACCACACGCATGAGCAAATCTAGGTATGGATGTTTATTTCTTTTTGTTCATTGCTTTGGTAATGAACTATTGTCTTGGATTTTGATTTTCTTAAGCGTTTGAAATTGTATTCGTCAATTAATTTGCGGGACGCATTCGGTGCACTTGAATGGTAATTGTGCCTCATCTCGGTGGTAGTCATAACTGTTCTTTATTCGCTTAACCTTGTTTACCAATTGTACAAATTGTTTTTTGGACCTTATTAAATTTTAATCACTTGTGAGTCTATCTTGATCTGGACTGTTGCATCTTTGTTTCACCGCACTGCATTTAGGTTGCATAATACCACATGAAAATATTACCTACTCTTGGCTTCTCTCCCTTTTGGCTAGCTAGCTTTGGTAGGCAAGAGCTTCACCTCACTATTCACCGTGGTTTCCTGGCGGGTAGTCGGGAGCTCTCAAAGCCATCCGAAGGTGTCAGGTTCAATATTGGATTGGGAGGGAAGTGATATAAGATTTTCGAGTGTGTGGCGGGACCTCCTCGTCGCGGTTCGAGGGTCTGCTTAAGGTTCTGGTGAGAAGGTCTCTGAATTCTAAATCCTCGGTCCAGTGTGCTTGTTCGGGAGAAAGGCGAGCTACAGCTCCGGTCTGAACTCCTCGTTGAACCGTGGTTTCCGGATTCAACACGGTGGCTCGTCGACAAGCTCCTCTAACGAGGCGCTAGACGGACATCTAAGGGCTCCTAACTGGTCGACTCTAGTGTTGACCGAAGCGATGTCATTCTTAATGGTTGCAAATTGCTCGATGACTAGGCACTGAAACTTCGCGGGCGTCATGTCCGAATTCGAACTGGTGGCCCAATCGTTTGTGACGTTCTGATCAGACATCGTGGTTCGAAACAACCAACCACTACATAGTACAAAACGCGACTCAAACCTCCCTCTGATACCAAATGTTGCAGGGGTAGGCTGACTAATATTTTCAACTGGTATCATGCAACCTAAATGCGGTGCGGTAAAACAAAGATGCAACCGTCCAAAGGTGCAGTTCGGTTTGGACCCAAACCGAAACCGAACCGATGTTTATCGGTTCGGTTCGGTTTTTTGGTCAGTTTACATGACTCGGTTTTCGGTTTTTCAGTTTTACTATTTAAAATAATTTTGTACTTAAATATCTCAATTTTTTTAAAAAATGGTATGCTAATTAAAAATAAATATCATCAAACTTTATTTACATATAATATATTACAGCTAATAACTCATATTACATAAAAAATTATGATTGAATGTTTTTATTGCGAAATTGAGTAATAAATATAAAAAGATATAAATAAAATCAGTTAAACAAAATGTTTAATTATTCTTGATGCATAAAATATGCATTAAAGAAATTTATTTAGGTTCAAATAATATTAAATTATTAAGTTGATATAATTTGTATACATTATTTAGTTAATAAAAATAGTTAAAAGAACATTATTGGTAATATTTTTACGTGTATTATTAGTCGGTGCAGTTCGGTTTTTCAGAGAGAAAAACCGAACCGAGTCGTTCGGTTCGGTGTAAAATCGGTTCGGTTTGGGGCAGTTTGGTCGGTTTTCGGTTTTTCATGCGCACCCCTACGCATAAGAGAATCAAAACCCAAGACTATAATTCATTACTAAAGCAATCAACAAAGAGAAATAAACATTCATACCTAGATTTGCTCATGCGTGTGGTGGCGCGATTAGGGAAGGAAAGTCGATGGCGGTAGCGCCCTCGACACAACAATGGCTCCACGGAAGGGCTGCAGGAGGGTTGGCCGACAGGCTGGGGATTCTGTAGGAGGTGGTGGGAGGGTGGGAGGGTGGCCGAAGAGGAGTATGTGCGGGATCTGACGGTGGACAAAGGGAACGAGCTGGCTGGAGTGGGGGGGGGGTAGCGTCGGCGGGCTGCAGGGTTTCCGTCGGGGTCGGGAGAAAAGCAGGCGGCAACGAAATGGTTGGGGAGGGTTGGGTGAGGCCGAAAGAGTGAGGGGGAGGCGTCAGGGTTGGGGAGAAGTCGATCAGGCGAGGGCAGAACGGATGGCGCAGTAGGGGCTCGGAATCCACTGAGAAGGCCGATCGACTCCAAGCAGGCAACCTTCGATCCCTAAAACAACCACACACGCATGTATATATAGGGGGAGATGGGAAATAAGAAATCGGGCACCCCGATTGGAGAGCTAATAATGTTTGGGCTGATCAGGGGCTAAATACAACATGAAATAAATAACATAATATATCAAACTGACTCGGAACAACCATCTGGGCCCATCCGCAGACTCGGATTGCCCAAACGGGTTGCCGATCACCACCTCCTGCGGGAATAAACGCGCGTGTCGTCGATCACCATCAGTTTATGTGAGATTTTGTCTAACATCAAATCTAAATGATCTTGAACTCAAGAAAAAAACATATCCTACTGCATTGCAAAAAAAAGTTGTCATCAGCATTGTAAATAATTCAATGCAAGATTCTATTACAAACACATTCAAATCGACATATGTACTCACTGTGTTCAGTCTAGAGATATCAATTGACGGCTATTTTTACCAATGGGTTGAGTTGGGATACATTCACGGTTGGGATTTTTAGAACTTTAGGGGAAGAGTTAAATGGTATTGCTAATACAAAATTTCAATATAATGTATTTTTCACTTCTTATTCTTCCTCTTTGTATCTTATATATAAATATATCTAAATATATCAATATTATAAAAAGAAAAACTTCTTTGCGCATTTGAAGCCAGGTTAGAACCATACATTGCATCACAGCCGTCGGATCTTAATAATCACGACTGCAAATAGCGAAAAATGCAAAAAACAATCTTCCTCCAACCCGCGTTCGCTCGACTCCCGTTCCTCCAACCATGAACATAAAACAAATTGAATCTGCCCCCGACGGCAGAGCCACGGGTGGCCTGACCGGGGACCACTGGGGGGTTCGTAGCGGACCCCGACAAACTCGTTGGGGGTTGTCCGACGGCGAGCGGGCAGGGCCCCCGCCGGCGAGGCCCGTCGCCGCTGGCCGGATACTGTCGTGCGGGGCACGGGGGGCCCCCGTGCACTATCACTCGTATATATACACACACTATATTAAAAGGGAAAAACACCTTTTGGTTAAACATTCAACCTTCCGATTTTACCCCTCTTTATTACCGAATTTCCAATTCATTTAATTTATATGTTTTTTCTTTAATTTTAAAAAATATGCTCATATAGACAAAATCTTTTACCTACAATAAAAAATATGCTCTCCCCACCGCTTGCAAACACCCGTGAATAAGGGAAAAACACCATTATATACACACAAACACACTATATTAAAAGGGAAAAATACCCTTTGGTTAAACATTCAACCTTCCGATTTTACCCCTCTTTATTACTGAATTTCCAATTCATTTAATTTATATGTTTTTTCTTTAATTTTAAAAAATATGCTCTCATATAGAAAAAATATTTTACCTACAATAAAAAATATGCGCTCCCCACCGCTTGCAAACACCTGTGAATAAGGAAAAAATGAGTAGTGGGCGGGTGCTTGGGGGTTTGCGAGCAGGGGAGTGTCATCGCACTGGGGCAATGTCGTGGCCCGAGTACCGTCGAGTGGGGCACCTGGGGCGCCCGTGCACTATTACGGTCGGTGTACTGTCGTGGTTGGTTGTAGGGGCGGAGGCCCGTGCCTGTCACTCGTGCGTGCGTGTGTGTATATCTTTCACTATTATAAGGGAAAAGTTGGCTTTGGTGCAACATTCAAAATTGTCATATATAGCCTTTTTCTTTTACTCAAATGACTTAACATATACTATAATATATTTCAAAAAAATAAAATACAATGCTAGCGGTCTTTTTGAGAAAGGCTCCTAAACCATACCCCAAATTAAAATGATGAAAATTCATTAAATAAAAAAAGATTTAGTAGAGCTCCTAAACTTACTATAGTAGGCTATTATTACACATGTCAGCGGTCTTTTCAAGAAAGGTTGTCATTAGGCATATCAACGATATTTTCGAGGAGCTATCATTAAGTTCATCAATTTTATTAAAGTTGATTTAACATGTATGATAATATATGCATTAAAGTAAATTCATTTAGGTAAGGTAAATAAAAAAGAGGGCGAGTGATAGTGAAGATGCATCTAATCTTATTTTTGAAGCATATGAGATGGCTAGCTGGAAAAAGAGCTAAAAAACTTCTTGCACGTATGGTAACTATATCTTCATTTTGATCTTCTTGCTTATTTGAAATAACTGAATAACGAGAAGATTATCAGTAAATATATATAGTAATCACTAAAACCAAAATATACATTCAGAACAAACCATATAAATTTTATAATAACAAATAAGAAACCTAGTAATATTAAATTGCATCACGGCCTCAAGCAAATAAATCTTACCCACAGTTCCATTTAAACTCTCCATCACAATATGCATGAAATGCTTCAAGTAACACAGCCAGAATGGCAGTAACAGTCTTAATAATCATCTGCACCACAGAAACGGTTACATCAATAGAAATTCAAAGTGGGCAGATGTTTGAAATGATTTGGACTTAATGAAGAGCGGGGGAGAGAGAAGGGAGCTGAGCACATTTTATAACAAAAGTAACATACATATTGAACAATACCAATCTTGATGACCTGGTAAAACCATTCACCCAGTCTCCATGGCTTCAGAAAATATTTCATTGGAAAGTGATGCTTTATTATTCCCTTCCCAGATAAATGATATAATAGGGGTTGATTGGAATCTAAACCACCTTGCCTCTTCATAAACTCAATTGTTCTTTCTTCACCGCCTAATTTTTTATAGAAATGAAATCAGACAATGTAAATTGTGATGAAAAATTCCCGGTAAAGCTAACTACAAACAGAAAGAAAAGGCAGTATAAAATTTTAAGTACAAAAGAGGGAAGGAGAGTACTAAGTCACCCCCCTCAAAACAACAATAGAACGCTTAAACAAATTCTTAATGCTAAGATACGCATTATTCACCTCTCTCTCTCTCTCAACTTTAAAAATGCACTCTCATATAGGTAAAGTCTCTTACCTACAATAAAAATGGGATTTGTCCCCTGCTCGCAAACCCCCGTGCACACAAAAAAAATGAGTGACAAACGGAGTATAGTGCTCGGGAGTTTGCGAGCGGCGGGAGCACCGTCGTGCCGAAACAATGTCATGGCCGGAGTACTGTCGCGCGGGGCACTGGGGGGCACCTGTGCATTGTCGCGATCGGGGTACTGTCGCGGTTGGCTATAGGGGCGGGGCATCGTGCCGGAACGACCGTGTCCCGACGCGACCGTGCTCCCACCGCTCGCAAACTCCCGATCACTATACTCTGTCCGTTGCTCTTTTTTTCGTGTGCATGTGGTACGGGGGGGGGGGGGGGGGGGGGGGCTGTGCATTGTCACGATCGGGGTACTGTCGCGGTTGGCCGTAGAGGCGGGGGATCGTGCCAGAACAACCTTGTCACGACGCGACGGTGCTCCCACCGCTCGCAAACTCCCAATTACTATACTCCGCCCGTCGCTCGTTTTTTTTGTGCATGGGGGTTTGCGAACGGTGAGTGTACAACCCCGTATTCGCCCCTATATAGTTTTAAGCTTTTTGGACATATGGGCACTCTCGGTGGTCAATTTTGGCTCTAGCTTGGAAATATACTAGTAGGGGGAGGAAAAATCGGCATCCCTCAGGGGCCCTTTTTTGAGGGGGCCGGGGTGTCCCCCCTGCCCCCCTGCCCGCGGCTTGGCGGGGCGAGACCGGCCAAGGCCGGGGGTCTCGCCCCTGCCCGCGGCTTGGTGGGGCGAGACCGGCCAAGGCCGGGGGTCTCGCCCCTGCCCGCGGCTTGGCGGGTGGTGGGGCGAGAACGGCCTAGGCCGGGGGTCTCTCCCATGCCCGCGGCTTGGTGGGGCGAGACCGGCCAAGGTCGGGGATCTCGCCCCTGCCCGCGGCTTGGTGGGGCGAGACCGGCCAAGGCCGGGGGTCTCGCGCCTGCCCGCGGCTTGGCGGGGCGAGATCGGCCAAGGTCGGGGGTCTCCCCCCTGCCCGCGGCTTGGCGGGGCGAGACCGGCCAAGGCCGGGGTTCTCGCCCCTGCCCGCGGCTTGGTGGGGCGAGACCGGCCAAGGCCGGGGGTCTCGCCTCTGCCCGCGGCTTGGCGGGGCGAGACCGGCCAAGGCCGGGGGTCTCGCCCCTGCACTCGTCGCCCCCGTGCTTGGCCCCTAGGTGGATGAGGGGCGGGGTGATTTTTACCCCTTTACCCCCCGATGTGGTTGTTTCCTGTTGGCCCAAAGTCTTTTGGCCCTAAGGGCATTTCGGTCCATGGAGTTGGAAAAACTATAAATAGACCTTTAGGGGTGCCTTGGAGGGACTTCATCACTTCTTCATTCTCTCTTCTTCCTTCAAGGCACCCTAGCTCAAGCATTGGCTAGGGAGGGGAAGTGCTCAGGTAGCCTTCCGGGTGTGAGGTGGGACCTCCGCGCTAGAGCCGAGGGTCTATTTCTGGTTTCTTGATCTTTGGTCCGTGGCGTTCCTCCGGGTGTAGTAGGTGTGAGGTCACCCCTTTCTAGGGACCCCGAACTCCACAGAGGTCAATTTTGGCTTCAACACTTTGGTGCGGTGAGCGTGGAGAGTGACCAGCACAGAAGATCTCGGGAGAGTCATGACTGGAGGTCAGGGAGATAATGATGATCTCGGCGAGCTCCCCAGCCCAGGACCCTTTGTGGGGAGGCAAGAGTTCATGGCCTCCATCCAAGGCATCATGGAGATGCTGCGAAGCCTTGGTCCTCAGGGTGGCAGCTCCACCCCGACCCCCCAGGAGTTAGCTCCTCCCCCTCTCGACGAGTTGACTCGCAGAGGTCTAAGCGAGATGACCCCAGCAGGAGGAGAAGGAAGTGCACCAGGAAGAAGGCCTGGGAAGGAGAGGATGGGAGATGGGGTCGAGCGAGACCTCACCGGCCAGGAGTTGTTCTCCAGCCCGGCAAATGTCAACCTCCCAGGCGAGCAGGTCGCGCGAGTAGAAGTGGCGAGACCACCCCTTAGGGGGTCACCCTTCAGCGAGCTGATCATCTCAGCTCCCGTTCCTGAGGGGTTCAGGGAGCCAGACATGATTTACTATACCGGGAAGGATGACCCCGTCCAGCATCTGCAGTGGTTTGATGATGTCATCTCCATTAGGCCGATGACGGACGCCTTCAAGTGTCGCCTCTTTGCGATCACGTTGAAGGAGAAGGCAAGGGACTGGTTCCATCAACTCCCTCCGAGGTCGATCTATGGGTTCGAGGACTTGAGCCGGAGCTTTCAGCTTCGCTTCTCCATCTCCAAGAAGCGGAAGAGAAGTCCCGAGTCCATCTTCCTGATAAGGCAGGGGGCCGAGGAGTCGCTGACCCGTTACGTAGACAGGTTCCAAGAGGAGATCCTGGAGGTCCAGGAGATGTCAGGGTATGCTCTCCAGATGGCCTTCACCGTTGGGATGAAGGAGGGCTTCTTCAAGATGAGCTTGACCCGGAAGACCCCCTTTCCTTCGAGGAGCTGATGGAAAGGGCAGCAGAGGAGATTGCCATGGAGGCGGCCAACCCGACATTTGTCAAGAGGTTGGCAAAGCTAACAGAGATGGAGGCAAATGAGCAAGGTGGCTCGAGACCTCAGGAAGGAAGAAGGAGAGAGGAGCGGAGAGCTCAGGAGGGTCCGGAACCAGATTGGAGGCAGCAGGGAGGACCGGTTCAGGGCCCGGGAAGAGGTTATGCCCAAGATGGGGGAAACTTCCATGGGGGCCAAGGGAGGTTCAACTTCCAGAGGCAAGCCCCTAGGCAGCTCTTGCCCCCACCGCAGCAAGCGATGGAGATTGGTCGAATGGAGAGGAGGAACCGCCAGGGAAGGAGAAGGGTCAGGGTAGAGTTGCCGTACTGTGACTTCCACCAGGTGGAGGGGCACGCCACAGCTACCTGCCCCGAGTTCCTGGAGGTGAGGGGGCGAGAGGCCCCCTGCCCAGCCACAGCCACTAGTGCGGGTTGAAGAGGTTCTGCTCAGAGAAGGGGGAGATGATGTGTGTGAGGACCGGGTCGATGTCGGACCCCGAGGCGGTATAGCTGTGATCCATGGTGGAGTAGGGATCGAAGCCACTCGGAAGGCGAGCCTTCATGTCATGTACCGAAGGAGCGTCGCCTCAACATCCCAGACCCCGCCCCAGGAGGAGAAGATCACCTTCTCGGTGAAGGACCTGCTGGATCATGAGGATCCGTTTTGCGATGCGCTGGTCATCCAGACGGCCATCGAGGGCTACACCGTCTCCCGAATCTTGGTTGACAACGGAAGCTCCGTCAACGTCGTTTTCAAGAATGCGTTTGACGAGATGAAGGTATAGCCAAGAAGGGTGTTGGCCTCGGACGGACCCCTGTTCGGATTTTCAGGAGAAAGGAAGGAGGTCGAAGGTGGAGTAGGACTCCAAGTAAAGTTGGGAGGGGCTTCAAGGAACTGCCGGTTCGTCATTGTTGACGCTCCAAGCAGCTACAACGTCATCTTCGGAAGGCCCCTCATCAGCGCCTTCCGTTGCGTGTCATCTTCCTTCCACCAATGCCTCAAGTTCAGCTTCGGAGGGATCCAGGTCAGAGTCAAGGGAGACTCCAGGATGGCAAGGCAGTGCTACGTCACGACCGTCAACACCATCTCTTGGTTGGCCAAGGAAGAGGAGATGGAGAAGGTCATGGAGAGCTTGAGCAAGATGGAAGTGTCCGAGGAGAAGGAAGCGGAAGACGGCCATCATGCCCAGGCCCCCTGAGGGTGCCTCGCATTGCGGTAGTTTTTTCCCTTTTCTTGTCTTGTAACAAGTGCTACCCCTGACCAGCTGAGTCAGGGGACCATGTAACTCATATTTTTCCCCGTTTGAGGATGTAGGATTTGGTAAGGTTTGATTGAGATGCCTAGTCCTTTTGCTCCGAGACGGTCCCGCTGCCCAGGCTCTCACTAGCTGGGCAGGGTCGGTGGTACCTCTCGTGGATGTCTAGAGGTCTCACCTCGAGATGGATTCCGCTGCGAGATTCTCACCTAGCTGGCAGGGCAGGTTGATCTCTCGGAGGGTGGGGTAGGTCTTACCTCGAGATGGATTCCGCTGTCAGGCTCTCACCTAGCTGGCAGGGCAGGTTGATCTCTCGGAGGGTGGGTAGGTCTCACCTCGAGATGGATTCCGCTGCCAGACTCTCACCTAGTTGGCAGGGCATATTGATCTCTCGGAGGGTGGGGTAGGTCTCATCTCGAGATGGATTCCGCTGCCAGGCTCTCACCTAGTTGGCAGGGCAGGTTGATCTCTCGGAGGGTAGGATAGGTCTCACCTCGAGATGGATTACGCTGTCAGACACTCATCTAGCTGGCAGGGCAGGTTGATCTCTCGGAGGGTGGGTAAGTCTCACCTTGAGATGGATTCCGCTGTCAGGCTCTCACTAGCTGACAGGGCTGGTTGATCTCTCGTGGAAGCCAAGTCCTTTGCTCCGATGATGATTCCGCTGTCAGGCTCTCACTAGCTGACAGGGCTGGTTGATCTCTTTTGGAAGCCAAGTTCCATAGCTGGCATGGCAGGTTGCCCCCTCCGGGGGGGGGGGGGGGGGCGAAGTGTTTTCTACTCGGAGTAGGTCTCGCCACCTAGGCTCCCATAGCTGGCATGGCAGGTTGACCCTACCGGAGGGTGAAGTATTTTTTAACCCGGAGGGGGTCTCGTCACCCAGGCTCCCATCAGCTGGCATGACAGGTTGACTCCCCGGGGTGCCGCGCAAGAAAATTGCACTCAGCGAATACGTTGGGTTGGACGTTTTTTTCGAGTTTATGCCAACCTCGAAAAGAGCGGGGATTGTGTACAACCTCGTATTCGCCCTTATATAGTTTTAAGCTTTTTGAACATATGGGCACTCTCGGTGGCCAATTTTGGCTATAGCTTGGAAATATACTAGTAGGGGGAGGAAAAATCGGCCTCCCCCAGGGGCCCTTTTTTGAGGGGGCTGGGGTCTCTCCCCTGCCCCCCCTGCCCGCGGCTTGGCGGGGCGAGACCGGCCAAGGCCGGGGGTCTCGCCCCTGCCCGCGGCTTGGTGGGGCGAGACCGGCCAAGGCCGGGGGTCTCGCCCCTGCCCGCGGCTTGGCGGGGCGAGAACGGCCTAGGCCGGGGGTCTCGCCCCTGCCCGCGGCTTAGTGGGGCGAGACCGGCCAAGGTCGGGGGTCTCGCCCCTGCCCGCGGCTTGGTGGGGCGAGACCGGCCAAGGCCGGGGGTCTCTCCCCTGCCCGCGGCTTGGTGGGGCGAGACCGGCCAAGGCCGGGGGTCTCGCCCCTGCCCGCGGCGTGGCGGGGCGAGACCGGCTAAGGCCGGGGGTCTCGCCCCTGCCCGCGGTTTGGTGGGGCGAGACCGGCCTAGGTCGGGGGTCTCGCCTCTGCCCGCGGCTTGGCGGGGCGAGACCGGCCAAGGCCGGGAGTCTCGCCCCTGCCCTCGTCGCCCCTGTGCTCGGCCCCTAGGTGGATGAGGGGCGGGGTGGTTTTTACCCCTTTACCCCCCGATGTGGCTGTTTCCTGTTGGCCCAAAGTCTTTTGGCCCTAAGTGCATTTCGGGCATTTTGGTCCATGGAGTTGGAAAAACTATAAATAGACCTTTAGGGGTTCCTTGGAGGGGACTTCATCACTTCTTCATTCTCTCTTCTTCCTTCAAGGCACCCTAGCTCAAGCATTGGCTAGGGAGGGGAAGTGCTCAGGTAGCCTTCCGGGTGTGAGGTGGGACCTCCGCGCTAGAGCCGAGGGTCTATTTCTGGCTTCTGATCTTTGGTCTGTGACGTTCCTCCGGGTGTAGTAGGTGTGAGGTCACCCCTTTCTAGGAACCCCAAACTCCACAGAGGTCAATTTTGACTTCAACTGTGAGGACAGCACATTTTTTATTCTAAGGTAAGAGACTTTACCTATATAAGAGCACATTTTTAAAAATTAAAGAAAAAATACATAAATTAAAGAAATTGGAAAGTTTGTATAGAGAAAGGTAAAATTGGAAAGTTGATTGTTTCATTGAATGGTGTTTTTTTCTTTTGATATATATATATAAAGGTACGTATATTCCTATTTGTTAAGGGCCTCCTTGGAGGTTACTCGGAGGAGTGGCCGAAAGTGGAGACGACTGTGGAGATACTACAGAGCCGTAACCGCGGATGCCTAAGTGGGGTGTACTCAAGAGAGAGCTTCCATGATCTCTTTTAGGGTTGAGGAAATAGACTTAACTTTCATTCATACCATCTTACATGACTCTAGAGGTCAATTTATAGGACCCCAATGGCATGGGTCTAATAACCCAAAAACTAATAAAACAACATAACGAACTCGACTAATAAAAGAACAATATTCAACTCGAGCAACTTGATTCGATACAACAACTTGACTTGATATTAAAACTCTAATAACTAGATAAATGACATCATAGGATCCATACAATCTCATATGTCCTCAAAATCGAGCTTGCCCTCAAGACTGAACGGTCGTTAATGACCCCATCATCAGACTGCTTGATTTCACGCCAAAATAGAGCCTGGGGTTGGGTCGATAACGAGTAGTGACAAAACTATCGGGAGAACAGGAAGCGAAAGGAATGGATCAGGCGGAGCCGACAAAGAGCAACAGAGGTAAGAAGGTCGGGGGAACAACGGTCGGTGGGAGGAACAAATTTGGATAAATTGGCAGCACAAGGGCCGACGGGGTAAGGGTTGATAGAAAGGGTTTCAAGGTGATTGGAGGGACCGACAGAGTGAGGGTGGAGCGGAAGCAATGGAACAACGACCACCACGGAGAAAGGGGAAGGTTCTGCGGGTTGCGGTGGGGGCGATGACTGTGCCTTGGCAGCCTGGAGTTGTTTGTTACAGAGTTTCTCAAACGACATTAGAATCTCAATGATGCACGCGTCAAGAGCTCAGAAGCTAATGTGAGCATTCATATTGCAAGTATAAAGAATTAATAATTAATGAATTCAGGGGTTGTGGTTGTGGATCAGAATAAATTAATTCCCAGGGCCCACATGACTTACGACATAAAAGAGGAATAATTTAATTCCCCTGCATCCCCAGGCGTAAGTGTTGGCCAAATCAGGAAGGAGTTGCGCTAGATTATGCGTCTGTTATGTGTCCACATAGGACTCGGGGCGTGTGGGCCTTGGGGTGTGTGAGGCTCGAGGCAAGCAGGGTCGAGAGAACGGAGGTTACGTGTGCGTTTCCATCAGCAGACACCCGTTGGTGCTTTTTGCCGAAGACACGTCGATGAAGCAGTGAGAACATGCACCGAGATAAAATAAGAAACCGACGGTGTGGAATCCGGCTCTAGACGACACTGGACAATGCGGGAAGGACATTGATGACCGAACGATGTAGAATCACGTCGATGTTGTCTCAGAAGTAGGCGATGTTGGCGTCCTTTGCTGGAAGGATACCTCGCCCACAGGATCGGCGCCAAAGGCACGTGTCTTGACGCGTGCAGGAACCGAAGGAGTTCTGGAGGATCGAAATATCGTTGGAGACCTTGATCGTCTGCAAGAACCGACAGATTTGAAGTAGTTAGGTTTACAGACAGCTGCTTCAGCAGAAGAGGTGTCAGATACCAATTTGTTATGAGCCTACTCAGAGGTTGTCAGGGGAGTGGTCGGAGGTGGAGATGACAATGGAGGAGATAGTACAGATCCGGAACCGCGGCTGCCTAAGCGGGATGTGAATGTGAGAGAGAGAGAAAGCTTCCAAGATCTCTTTTACGGTTGAAGAAATAGACTTAACTTCCATTCATACCTTCTTACATGACTCTTAATGGTCTATTTATAGTACCTCAATGACATGGGTGTACATAACCTAAAAACTAATAAACAACATAACGGACCCGACTAATAAAAGAACACTACTCAAGCCGCACAACATGATTCGATACAACTAGACTCAATATTAAAACTCTAATAACTAGATAAATGACATCATATGATCCATAACACTAGATTCCTATTAGGGCATACTGGGCGCATAAATATTCATGCTAACACAAAATTATGTAAAACGAGTCTACAGGTGGCGGACGCGGGATGCCCTAACCCTAAATGTAATGTAAGCGAGCACGCGATGAATATAATAGACCTACAATCAAGGTTGTAGCGATCGAGATCCTATGTGAGATCGTTTCGAGGTCGATCAAATTGAATAATAGGATCGGATCGAAGATCACAAGATCCTACAACATTCATGAATTAAGACTAAAAATATAAATTGAACTTTGTATCATCTAGTTACATGCACAATTAACCAAAAAAATATTAAATTGAATAGTATGTGAATAATTATAGCACAAATAATTGAATAACTAAATAAAAAAGATTATATAATTTTAACTTCACTTTCAGTTTCAGATAAAATGAATAATGGCTACTAACAGTAAAAATGAATCTGGACCGCTGAATTGTTAGAAGCCTGGAATTAGGAAGACGGTCCTGGATTGCTAGATTGCTCGTACGTTGAAAGCAGAAAGCCTGGATTGCTCATATGTTGGATTTTTAGTCGTCGGATTGCTCATACGTTAGGAAGATAAAACGTCGACTTGGATCTAGGAAGCCACAAGATTGTTAACTACTGGATTGCTCATACACTGGAACGGAAGAGAAGACCACCTGAAATGAAACTAGGTAATGAAAATAAGGAAGATGTTGTTTGAACTGAAAGCGAACGAAGACGTCGCCCTTAGCCTTCGTTTGTAGTTGGCAGTCGACACTTGAGATTGGGTAAAGTGGCAAAATATGATTCTGCGACGGGGTATGAGGGTCAAGATTGTGATAGGGTTAAGTGACGAGGTATCGGCGTTGGACCAATTGAATAAGGTCGGGATAGGGTTGACATGTTTCTAGTTCTCTTTGGCTAAACTGGTAGAATCGGATCTGGATCGCGATCCTAATGATTCTAAGATCTGAATCGCGATCCTGGTCGTAAATGTGCCGATTTAGATCCAGGGTAAGATCCAGATCGATTTACAAAATCTGGATCATAGAATCGTAAGATCCATTTACAAAATCTGGATCCTAGGATCGTAAGATCCATATTGATTTGCAAAATCTGGATCGTAGGATCGATCCTATGATCCGGATCGCAATCCTGATAACCATGCCTATAATAAACCCTAAAATGAGGATGTAGATGAGTACACACACGCAATCCACTTCTGACGGTCAAATTTAAACTCTAATGAATGCTCTAAACTCTAAACTATAATGCAATGCCTATAATAAACCCTAAAATCGGACAATGATTTTCAACGTACAGTTAGTTAAACAATACTAATTTTAAAATTTTGTGCTAGTGTCACAATCAATCACAAATATGTTATGGAAAGGACAATTGCAAATTAACTGAAAACTAATTGTAAAGACTCACCAAGCAATTGACATCGACCGTGGAGGAAGTGGTATGCTAGCCTATGAAAATTGTAGGGGCGTTGCAAAGGATCACATGTGTGATTGGCGGGAAGCTATGAAGAGGGAAATTTCTAGGATTTGTGAAATTTAGGAATTTGATTTAGCGGAGGAATGTAGGGGGTGGCTGAGTGGGGATTGGAATGGAGAAGGTTGGCTAGATGGGGGTTGGTCAGAGGAGGTTGGGTCTGTGGGGCTAGTGGAGGGGGGGGGGGAGGGGAGGATGTGGCGTAGAATAGTCGGAAGAGGCAAGAGGAAGCTATGGAGGGTATGCACGAGGGAAGGGAGGGATAGGGGAGGTTGGGGAATGGAGGGATGTGGTGGCAGGAGGTTTTGAGAGGAGCCCTATGACTGGAGGAAAAGAGATTCTGCAGCTAGGACTCAGGAGGCTGGTGGAGGTGGTGGCGAGATTGGAGAAGGGAGGGGTGGATTTAGGGGGGTTGTGGATTTTGGAGGCTATAAAAGCCGCTCTGAACGAGTATATGTGGCACGATGCCAGAAGTTGTAACGCCCCAAACTACTGTGGGTGCGCTACAGGTCTGCAGACCCGTGACCCCAACCCATCTCCACAAATCTGAATGGCCGCAACCACTAACTTCAATGGCAGGTTGTTGAGGTTGGGTATCTAACTGTAGACCTCCTTTAATGAGGAAAACTCCAGTTAAGCGGGCAGCACGGGGATTTTCCAGGAGGTCACCAATCCCAATACTACTCTCGATCGAGCATGCTTAACTATGAAGTTTTTCTACTTCTCATCGCCAACTGAGCTTTTATGTAACGCCCCGATATACAACGGGTGCGATACAGGTCTGTAGACTAGTGATCCCAACCCATCTCCACGAATCTGATTGGCCACAACCGCTAACTCCAATGGCTGGTTGTTGAGGTTGGGTCTCAACTAAAGACCTCCTTTGATGATGAAAACTCCAGTTAAGCGGGCAACACGAGGACTTCCCAGAAGGTCACTCATCCCAATACTACTCTCGGTTGAACACGCTTAACTATGAAGTTTTTCTACTTCTCATCTCACTGGCTGCGGTTAGCGGCTGCATTTTTTATGTAACACACTAATCTACTGAGGGTGCACTACAAATCTGCAGACCAACGAGCCCAACCCATCTCCACGAATCTAATTGGTCACAGCCGCTAATTCCAATGGCAGGTTGTTGAGGTTGAGTCTCTAACCGCAGACCTCCTTTGATGAGGGAAACTCCAGTTAAGCGGGCAGCACAGGGACTTCTCAGAATGTCACACATCCCAATACTACTATCGACCGAGCATGCTTAACTATGAAATTTTTCTACTTCCCATAACAGGAGGTCTACGGTTAGAGACCCAACCTCAACAACCCATCATTGGATTTAGCGGTTGCGGTCAATCAGATTCATGGAGATGGGTTGGTGTCGTTGGTCTACAGACTTGTAGCACACCCGCAATAGATCGGGGCGTTACAAGAATTGGGCAGTGGGGAGGCGTTAGCTTGCGGTGAATGGCCGACGACGATTACTGGAGGCAGAGGAGGGGGCCGACACCAGCAAAAATAGCGAAAGAGTCCCTTGGCGTTGCACCAAGGGATGTGAGAGTCACACCCACGATATCGAGCGGTTTTCTGTAGAAATCAAGCAGTTTTTTGTAGAAACCGACAACTCTTGATACTCTCATTGCCCTAGCCGGGTGGGCTATAAAAGGGGGGTGGGAGATTTAGGTTAAGTCATCTGACGAGATAAACACGTGATTAGATAACTTAACATAAACCTGAAAATACAAGTACAAAAATAAAATAAAAATACATAAAAATATGAAAAATTGTGAAACAATGGAGTTTAACAAGCTCTAAGTGTATGCCAGGTAAGAATGATATCAGTTCTATAAACTCAAAAGTTGCCCTAATCTCATAGCGTCTGATGAGTGAGAAACCCAAAAAAGGTCATCGTCCACAAAAGCTACCAAAGGCCCCACAGACGAAGTAAACCACCGAAGAGGTTAAGGGTGAGACTCTTAGTTATTAAAGGTGCAAGGCGCACCCAGGCACAAAGGGGTATTGGAGCCTACGCGCAAAGCTCAAGACGTGGACGCACGCCTGATGAAGGCAAGCACAATAACAATTATTTTAAATAATCAGCTTCAAACACTATTTCATCTTCTCGATCAGATTCTTAATCTATTCTACTAATTAATCATTAATTATTGTACAACCCCTATTCGTCAAATGTCAATGATCATCAGTCAACAAACAACACCTGTGCATGAAAACCCGATGGGTATTCAATGGCCAGCAGGAAAGGCAAGGGGACCTTTAGACGCAAGTGAGGATTATACTCTCTAGGGCGCACAACCATCCAGCAGCGCGGGCGAGTTTAAGAGACCTTTTTATACAGGCAAGCTCCGAACAGTACCAGTGGCGAGCAACAACAATACTCGCATAGTAGGCGACTTCCGACTGATACCACAGATAATCGCCAGCCGATACTCGTCAGTAACCGAGCCAGGTCGCCAGAAAGCAATAGCCGATGATCGCAGGATTGGGTCTTCTCGCCTAAAGACCCCGCTCCCTTTGGATGTGCCTATAAATAGGACCCTAGGGGTATAAGAATATGAACTTCAAAATCTTGAAAAAGATCTTGACCACTTCATTCCCTGGACTTTTAGCTGAGCCTTTCGATCCTTCTCCGAAAAGTCAAGTTCCCAGTTAGTGTCCCCCTTGTACCCTGCTCGGTGATCTTTGGTTGTGCAGGGGAAGCTTCTTCTAAGCATTCGGGTACGTGGTGAGACCTCCCTGCCGCAGCACCTGGGGTACTTTTGGTTGTCCCCCTTATTTCTACGGTTAGGCCTAAAGAAAGGTCTCTTCAGCCTGGAGATCGGCTCTAAGCCCCCGAGATCTTTTGAGCAGATGATCGAAGGGCGAACAAGTTCGTGCAAGGGGAGGAGAAGAATCCCGACTTCTTGGCAAGGATAGATGGGGAGAACCTAGGAGGCAAGGAGAGAGGACCATCAGAAGTAAGGGCCAGAGTAGCGCTGAAGAAGGAGGAGCCGAGGAGAAGAGAATAACCCAGGAAGGTGGAGGAGTAGAGGAGACAAGAGAGGCCTCGCATACGGGAGGAAAGGAGGCCCCGTAGCGGCTCCAGAGAGAAGGGAGGAGGCACGACGATTCAAAAATCCCGTGAACCGGACCCAGTGGAGGCCACCAGGAAGACCACAGTATCAGAACCAGGAGAGAAGGAACGACAACCAGCCGGAGAGGAGACAGGGAAGAAATCAGGAGGAGGCGATGGCTATTGCCCCACAAGGGAACAGGCGTCTTAGGAGGATCCAGCTGGTGAGGAATCGGGCGGAGGAGATTCCCCTTTACTATGATCTGCATCAAGTAGAGGGGCATGGAACCTTGGCTTGCCCCGAGTTTTGGGAAGTAAGGAGGAGGCTAGAAGCAAGAGCGGTGGAGAGGGAACAGCCGAGACAAGAGGCCCCCGTAGGACAGATAGTGTTCCCAGCTCCAGGGAGGAGGAACGAGAATCGGGTCGACCAAGGCGGTCGCGGGGAGGTGGTCCAAGGCCCAGGAGGAGGGAAAGAATGAGTGATCAACGGAGGAGCGGGACTTGGAGCTTCCCACAAGGGGAGTCTCCATCAGATCTACCACAAGAGCATCGCCTCGACTTCTCAAGCACCGCCGCCGTTGGAGATCACTTTTTCTGAGGAGAACATGTTAGAGAATGAGAACCTCTTTCATGATGCCCTAGTCATTCAAGCCGTCATCGAGGATTTCATCGTTGACCAAATCTTGGTGGACAACAGAAGCTCGATGAATGTCATCTTCAAGAGGACCTTCGTCGAGCTACAGGTGGAGGCGTCCAGAGTCCTGGCTGCTGACGGGCCCCTCTTTGGCTTCTCCGGAGAGAAGAAGGAGGTGGAGAGAAAAGCTGACCTTTTGTTGACCCTTGGCGGCATCTCGATCCGATGCAGGTTCGTCATCGTGGATGCGCCAAGCTGCAATAGTGCAATCTTTGGAAGATTCCTCATCAACTACAAGGCGGTTCCATCATCATATCATCAATGCTGAAATACTGCACAGGCGACGTCCAAGTAAGGGTGTGAGGAGATCCTAAAGCTGCCCGGGAGTGCTATCTTAGTGTCATCAGTATCATCAGCCGGATGGAGGACGCAGAGAGGCTGGAGAAGATCCTGAAAAGGGAGGATGGGCAGAAAGTTGCGGAGGAGCTGGAGGGAGTGGAGGTGATCTTCGTAGGAGGAAAGTGTAGTTTGCTGAAGATTGGAGGATCTCTGACGCTGGAGGGGAAGGTAGAGATGGCAGCTTGTCTACAAAGAAAATGTAGACATCTTTGCATGGAGTATCGAAGAGATGCCGGGAATTGATGCAGAAATTGCTTGTCATCGCCTCAACCGGGATCTGAAGGTTGCCCCCGTCCGTCAGAAGCATAGGAAGAGTGTCGATGTGCTGGCTGAACCAATCCGGGAGGAAGTGAAGAAGCTGTTGGAGGCGGGTTTTGTTTCGGAGATCCAGTACCCAAGTTGGGTTTCTAATGTTTTAATGGTTAAGAAAGTCAGAGGGGGCTGGAGACTTTGTATTGATTTTTCAATATTGAATAAAGTTTGCCTGAAGGATTGCTAGCACTTGCCTCGAATCAACGCGCTGGTTGATTCAGCCGTCGGTTTTCCTGTGATGAGTTTCCTTGATGCTTGTTCAGAGTATCAGCAGATCTGGATGCATCCCCCTGACTGCCGCGAAGTCTCCTTCATCACCAGTGACGGTTGCTACAGCTACAAGATGATGTTTTTTGGGCTTAAGAACGCAAGCGAGACCTACCAAAGAATGATGTATCAAGTTTTCAAGGAACAAAAGGGGCGGAATCTAAAAGTGTACGTGGCTGACCGGAAGGCTGACAGGTCTTAGCCGCTTCCTGTCCAAGGCAGGAGAGAAATGCTCCCCATTTTTCAAAACTCTCTGAAGCAAACAGAAGTTCGAGTTGACCACGGGCTTTTGGAAAGCTCAAACAACAGCTAACTCAAGTTCCTCTACTCCAAAGCCCCCAAGAAGGTGAAGATCTCCCCCTTTACCTAAGAGTGGGAAAGGAGGCAGTCAACTCTGCACTTGTCAGGGAAGAGGGGAAAAACAGCTCCCTATCTACTACGCGAGTAGGGTGCTTCGACGGGCGGAGGAGAGCTACCCCATCCGGGAGAAGCTAGCTTTCGCCTTAGTAGTTTCGGAACGGAGGCTCCGACCATACTTTCAAGCTCACTTCATCAAGGTTGTCTCTGATCATCCGCTATGAAGTATCTTGGATGGAATAGAGCATTCGGGAAGGTTGGCAAAATGGGCGGTAGAGCTCAGCGAGTTCGATATCTCTTTCTCACCAAGAGTGGCGATCAATGCCCAGGCAGTGTCGGACTTCCTGTCCGACTTCTCGGCCGAGGCAGCAGGAGACGAAGGCTCTTCCAGCCCAGTCTCGTGGAAGATGTTCGTGAATGGAGCTTCGGGCAAGAACTCAGTAGGAGCAGGCGTCATGCTGGTGAGCCCTCAAGGAACTAGGATCGAGCAAGCAGTCGAAATCCTATTCCTCGTCACGAACGATCAGGCGAAGTACGAGGTCATGGTAGCAGGCTTGCGTCTCACCAAGTAGTTGGGAATCCAAGATCTCAAGGCCTTCACCGATTCGATGGTGGTCGCGTCTCAAATCAGGGGAGAGTTAGAGGTGCGCAACCCCATTCTGCAGAGATATTTGGCAAAGGTTAAAGGATTGATGGGAGGTTTCCAATCTTTCTTCATTGAGCATGTGCCCAGAGAGGAGAACTTTGAAGCGGACTATCTCGCCAAGTACGACCCCAGGGCCGGAGGAACTGTGACAGCTGTTTCGACCGTCCATAGAGGAAGGAGAGATGATAAAGATCGAGCAGAAAGCTTCTTCGAAGGACCCGTTCGTTACGTTCTTAACGACAAACTAGCTTCCCGCCAGCGAAGGAGACCAGAGTAAGTTTTGGTACAAGGCGGCCTACTACCTACTACACGAAGAAGATTTGTATCGCAAGACCATCACGAACCCCCTGGCCAGATGTCTGTCAGAAGCAGAGATCCCTTGAGTCCTTAGAGAACTTCATTCAGGGGAGTGCGACAGCCACTTTGGGACTCGCACTCTGAAGGAGAGGATTCTGAGCCACGGCTACTTCTGGCCGACAATTCGGAAGGATGTCGAATCCTTCTCGAAGAAATGCCCGAAATGTCAGCTTTTCGCTCCACTCCAGTTGTAGTCAACACGACAACTTCGCTCAATTACCGCTCCTTGGCCTTTCGTCATCCGGGGGATGGATTTAATAGGCCCTTCCCCTCAAGCTAGCAGCTAGAAAAAGTTTGTTCTCGTCATGATCGACTATTTCTCCAAATGAATCGAGCCGAAATCTCTTGCCAAAATCACGTCTCGGATCGTGAAGAACTTCATTTAGGGAGAGATCGTTTGCAGGTTCGGGATCTCTCTCGCCATCATCACTGATAATGGCTCGCAATTCGCCAGCCTAGAACTGGATGACTTCTGCAAGCAGCTAGGAACGGATCTTTGATGTGTCTCTGTGCACCATCCTCAAAGGAACGGACATATGAAGACCGTCAACAAGTTGATCATCAAACTCCTGAAGAAGAAGGTCACCAACCTGAAGGGCAACTGGGCGGAGCAACTCCCTTCGGTCCTATGGGCTCTGAGAACAACTCCTAACTCGGCTACGGGGGAAACATCTTTCAAGTTGTCTCACAAGTCTGAGGCTCTCATCCCAGTGGAGTTCGAAGCCGACTGTCGTCGCAGTAGAAGGCAATGAAGAATAACGCCTAGAGAACGAAGATGCTCAGAGGCTCTCTCTGGACTACATCGAAGAGCTTCGAGACCTAATTTCTGTCCATCAAGAGGAGGTCAAGAGGCGAATGACAAAACACTTCGACAAAAACGTTCGTCTCAAGCAGTTCCTTGCAAGAGATCTCGTCATGAAGAAGGTAGACGCGGCAGGAAGGACAACTTCTTTTGGCAAGCTGGACGCTAATTGGGATGAACCCTTCATCATCTAAGAGGCTCTAGCCATTGGGGGTTATCGCTTGCAGAATCAAAAATGAGAGCCACTGGGAAACACTTGAAGTGGGGACGACCTGAAAAGGTTCTATCCCTAGCGGTAACGTGTAATGATTGTTTGTATGTAAATTTGCTTCTGTCATTTAATAAAAATCCTCGCCCGCTGAAATATGGGCTGGTTAGAATTGTCTCCTTTGTTCGAATCATCTCAAGTGAGCTAAAAGTAGTGAAGTCAATCTCTACGATCGGTTGGGGAAACTTGCATCCGACCTGATTCTCCTAAAAAACTCAGGGCAGATAATGGGACGATGTGTCGAGATTTAAAGTGTGCTTGTAAGACTGAGCCCCTGCAATGACGGTTGAGATCAGCTCCCCCCTTGTATACCGGCCTAGATACCCCTGATTGCACCTCTCCGCTGACTGGAGGAACTATCAGAAACAAGTTTGGACGTCAACCTCCCAAACTCGACGAAGGTTCGACCTCATAAAGTGACACCTTGTGTAAAGACGTCATCAGTTTTTGAGAAGACTATAAGACCCGTTCTTAGCGACTGTTTGTCCTGCAAAGCAGGACGCGTCTCTGTTAATACCGAGGTGGGATAACCCGTCATGCTTTTGGAAGCAGCCAAGCAAAGAAGCTCCGGGAGGTTCGAGTCCATGGTAGGATGGAGGCCTCGACTGTGTTCGTCCTGTTGGACCCCCCGACTATCGTTCCCTATATCTGGATCCCTTTGGTTCTTTGCCAGTTGGAGTGGAGTGTTAGCCTCGAGAGTGTGCGTCTTACAAGACCCCCCGAGCGCAACTCCCTTGTCTGAAGGATCGCGGTCAGCAAGCGAGAGTATCTTTCCGTATTCCTTTTAGAAAGTACCCTCCCTTAGGAAATTATACTGATCCTGCGAAAAACCAAACAAATATGATGACGTTTTCATTTTGCGAGCAGCGAGGCGCGAGCATACAGGTGCGAGCAGCGAGGCGCGAGCATACATGTGCGAGCGGCGAGGTAAGAGTAGGTGAAGTACCCTGAGAGAATCGACCTTCCCGCGTTCACGTTCCTAGCAAGCATCAATCTTAACGTCGTGTCTAAGAGCCTAGCGGGTATTCAGCACAGGTAATGCCTAAGAGCCTACGAGCACATCAAAATAAGCGAGTATCAAGAAAACACTAAGAAAGGAACAGGTCCATCACAAAAATATATGGCTTTTTTACTTTTAAATTACAGATGTTACAAAAAAACAAGGTGGCGAGTTCCCCTCCCTTTACCCACTCGAATCTCAGGTCGTCGTCTCCAGGAAGCATCCTCGCCAAAGTCGTCATCCTCGCCGTCTTCCTCCGCATCCGAATCGTCTGCATCGTTGCTTGGCGATCTTGAAGGCATTGGGGAGTTAGACGGCTCGGCAAGACAATCGGGGATGATGTCGTCCACGGTAAGGTCCTCGAAGCTCGGCATCAACCGATTCTCGAGCTGCAGTTGGGCGATGATTACATCACCAACCATCTGAGCAATCTCGCGCCTCAGGCGATGGGGATCATCTTCAACAATCCGGATCTTTTTTCCGATGTCTGAAGTACTCGCCTCCGACGGTGGATCCTTTGCAGCCTCCCGTATCTCAAACTCGGTGACGTGGACTTGACAGACCTCTAACGTCGCCTGGCCCTCGACAAGCTTCTGCACCAGCTCCAAAATGCGCTGGGCCGCGACCAGCTCGGCCTCCTGCAGAAAGAAAGATCCATATATTAGATCATATCGCCGACCTATGCAGGTAGTACATATTGAGATATTATTCTTCTGACCAAGATCACCTCGTAGGCCTTGCTTTCAGCGACCTTGTACTCGGACGCCTGCAGCTTATTTTCCAACTCCTCGATCCTCGCCCGGGACTCTGCCTGCTGGTGGGTGAGGGAATCGATCCAGTCGCTTTGGACCTCGAACATGTTGTCTGCCGCCTTCAAGTTACTCGCTAGCTAATGAGCGAGCTCCAAGGACCGAAACAGCGACCTCGAGGTGTGGTTGGCGAGAAATGAGGTGCTCGACTCCGGCAGCACCACATCATCCTCTTGCCCATACAAGGCAAAGGCGAGATTGTAGGCCTCGCTTTCGTCATCCCAGTCTTCAAACCAGGGAGGGAGGTTGGGGTTGAGGTGGACCTCGCTCGCCCCCTCCTCCCAGATAACCAAGGGGAGACCAAAGCGGTCCACCACCTCGCTCCCCTGGCCGAAATTGAGATGCGAGGTAGGGTTCCCGTCCTCGTCTTCCGCAGTGATTCCCTTCTTCTTAGAGGCGAACTCTTTTGTGCGAGATCGCTTCCTCGGAAGCTCGCAAGGCTCTGATTGCCTGGGAGGTGCAACATCAGACGTTCATGTGAGGTAGCGACTTGAGGCTCTTCGGGAATTGGCGACATCGGTCGAGGTCTCCGTGGCGATGATTCAAAAGTACTCGCATGTGACTCTGGTGCGGGCGCCGACGAAGATGGTTCCTTCGCAGGAGGAAGCGGTTCCCGCGGGACTGTGCGAACACCTGGAATTGCGACATCAAGGTTAGACAGTTCTACTGAGAAGTCGCGAGTATACACATCTGGAGAAAGCTGTGAACATACCAGTGCGGATGTCCAGCAAGAAGACCACTGCGCTGACCCTTAGCTCCAAAAGTTACGAGGAGGCGGGAGCAAGTCTTTTAGCCAGGCCTTTCCCCCGAAGGTCTGGATAGAGACGATCAACAGGAGGAGGCGGCCCGGAAGGCCGTCCTCTCCCATTCCCGCCAGGGCGAGACGACGATGAAGGCGCCAAATTCCCAACAGCCCCCTGGGAAGGTAGTGTGCTCGAGCGAGGAGGCGTCGGCGTGGGGAGGTCCTAGGTGAGGTTACCGGCAGGACGATTATGAGTCAGTCGACCGGAACCAAGGTGAAGTCGCATAGTGTGAGTACACGAGGAACTGGGTAGAAGGTCCTGAGGTATTGGCCAACTCCTCGGGCGGGCGGGTTCCACCAGCGGCGTACTATCTACAAAGTCACTGTAACTCGTCAGGAGAAACGACCAGGAAGCAAAATCACGAGATCGATCGTCTACGAGTAGTTACCGTACCGGTTTGAGTAATCGGCACTTCGGGAGAGCGACCAACCTCACAGGGCGCGGAGGAAGAGGCGGGCATCTCGGCAGCAGGGGCGGGGTCAGTAATATCGAGCAAGGTGACCAACATCTCGCTGGGTTGTCACCTCGTTTTGCACCAGAGGTGTATCAATAGGGGTAGTCGCCCGGTCTTCAGGGCGAGCCGAGTCATCCCTCGGGGTATCAGTGTCCTCGCCCAATCCCATCTTATGCAATAGATCCCTAGTCGGGTTCGGAGTAGGAGTAGAGTATATGGGGTTGGCGAGCTCTGTGTTTGGTGCAGCGGGCTCCTTTTCTTAAAGGGCGGCTTCGGGCTCCTTTTCAGTAGGGGGTTCCTTCCTCGGCTTCTTCTTCCTTCGGCAATCACCTTCCTCATTGTGACCTTCCCGTTCGCGCTTGTTAGTAGGCTGTTGAGGCCGAGTACCTAGAAAGGCCCCTAGGCGTCAAACCTCCTAGCGACTTCTTCCGCAGTGTAGACCATCTTGCAGCAGTCAGGAAGCGGCACCCGAGGGTCGACCCCTCCCCCTCTATTTATAGAGATCGGATGGTGGTGTCTGTCGAGCATCGTAGGGTTGAGAACTCACCATAAGTCTTGCTGAATGCAGTGTTGGATGTTTCTTTTCGAGCTCCTAGGTCGCTCGAAAAAAGCGGGGATTGTGTACAACCCCTATTCGTCAAGGGTCAACGGTCAACGATTATCAATCAACAAACAACATTAGTGCATGAAGAGCCGATTGGTATTCAATGGCCAGCAGGAAAGGCAAGAGTACATTTAGACGCAAATGAGTATTATACTTGCCAGGGCGCGCGACCATCCAGCAGCGCGGGCGAGCTTCAGAGACCTTTTTATACAAGCGAGCTCCAAACAGTACTGGTGACGAGCAACATCAATACTCGCCTAGCAGGCGGCTTCCGACCGATACTACAGATAATCGCCAGCTGATACTCGCCAGAAACCGAGCCACGTCGTCAGAAGGCAGCATCCGATGATCGCAAGATTAAGTCTTCTCGCCTAGAGACCCCCCTCCATTTGGATTTGCCTATAAATAGGACCATAAGGGTACAAGAATATGAGCTTCGAAATCTTGAAAAAGATCTTGACCACTTCATTTCCTGGACTTTTAGCTGAGCCTTTGGATCCTTTCTCCGAAAAGTAAAGTTCCCAGCTAGTGTCCCCCGTGTACCCTGCTCGACCATCTTTGGTGTGGAGGGGAAGCTTCTTATAAGCATCCGGATACGTGGTGGGACCTCCCTGCCGCAGCACCTGGAGTCCTTTTGGTTGTCCCCCTATTTCTGCGTTTTAGCACGTTTACCCATCGAGCTCGATCGTTAGGCCGGTAATCTTAGGCTACCTTGATCCGAATTTTAGAGTATGGATTTTCCTGGCTTCAACAATTATTATCATTTATATCTTTTAAAAAATAAAATCTATGTGGTCACTTGCATCATATCTAAGTCCCGACACAATTATCTTTCACAAAAACTAAATCAATAAAAAATTATTGAGATATTCATTATTATTATATTTTTAAAAATTTACAACAAAATTCTCACTCATCTGCGTCTTTTATGTCCAAAGGCACAAACAAGACACACAAAGGCACAAACAAGGGGAACAAAGACGCAAACCTCTGAGTCCGGTGATCCTTGAGCTTTAGGCACGCCTTTAACAACATAGGTGAGACTGCATCGAAGAATGAAGATAGAAGCAAGGGGAATCGAAGATGAAAGGAACGACTGAAGGTCAAAAACTAGGTGGCTCTATATCCCAAAATCAAATCCTTTACATTGAATATCAGATGAATATCCATACTTCTAGAAATATCAAGTTAAAAAAATTTTGACTCCAATTCTCTCGTAATAGTGTATGAACCTATTCACCTAACACTTATATTCAAAACTGTCCCTAATGAGAATCTCTCAAATAATGTGCAAATCATCATCCAATCATTTTCATTGAACATTTGATCTCTCATGTGATTACCCGCACATGTTTTAAATGTTCATTATTTAATATAACTTTACGCCAGAGTATGACAAACAAGTCATGCAATAGAAGTAGATGATGACTAATGAACCCAGCAGACTCACTAAATGCATACTCTATGTAACAGTGAAAGTCCCAAAAGATAGGAGGTTTATCCGGAGGTTCCTTGGGCGGGGCGTGGACTCGTCGATTCTACGGTGAGCTCCCAAATTAGTGACTGAGACATTAACAGTGAGACACAATATCATGAAATGCTAAATGTCTCCACAGGGAAGTGAATCAACGAGGGGGGCTCAACACACGGTTGACAAAAAAACTTGTCTTGAATGTGATCACCAGAAAGAAATGTCAATGATAGCGACATAAGGACGTAACTCAGGAGGTTCACCAGGCGGTAAGTAAACGTATTGTGAATGTGGCGATCATCTAAAGGGCATGTGCGACAGGGACACAAGGATGCAACGTCGGGGTGGGTTGAATGTCTCCTAAAAGGAAGAACTCGTCGGGTGGATCTCCAAGAGACTCAATCAAGGGCTCATCAAAGAATTCAGTCATAAAAGGAAGATCCTTCAGATGAGTGTCGTCGGCAAGAGCAGTAACCTCAAAAACAGGATGTATACCTATTACAAAGTCAATATTATGCTCTTGACCTTTTCTCAGAATATGGCTCTCCATGACAATATGGGGAAACTCATATGAACATGCACGCAAGGGAGATTCCATGATAGGAGCAATAATTAAGCCAACACAATTGGTAAGCAATAATTAAGCCATCACAATAAGATATCTAGGTCGCACAAACTAACTCTCAGTTGGGGTCACAAAACACGAGTCAGAATCAAATGACGAACCACTCATCGAACTAAGTACCTCAGTGGAGGTGAGAGAAATCAGTATCAAATATCACTTTTATCGTGTCCGACAGAACAAGACTCGGTAAAGTGGAGGCCTCGGAATGGGAGGGACTCATACCGGGAAGGTCAAAGTGCGAATCCACTTACCTAACCAACGGATGTCAACGACTGCTTATAATAAAGGGCAAGTTGGTATGTCTGTTTGAGGGACTCTTGAGTAGTGATAGATCAACTCAGTATGTATCTCAGATAGAAGTCATGATCAAAATCAGAAAGTGGTCATAACTGCTCTCGGATGTCGCTCCTCACTACTAACTCATCAAAATGATTCTCATACTCAACAACGAACATGAATTCTTGTTGAAGAGAAAATAATTGCTCAAGCAGGTGACTCTTATACGGAGGCATATACATCTGACAAAGCCCGCTTCATCTCCACCAAACTAGTGATGCGGTGAAGACAATCTAGTACGCGGGTCCTCTCAATACTAGACCAATATGCTCTCGCCTGATATAAAAGTCTAAGTTGTGCAAATTTAACGCGTTGCCCACCAAATAACTCAAAATGATTGAGGTACTATTCCATATCCACAAACCAATAACTAAAGACTCGGAAATCGATGAACAATAATTGGGCAACAACACTAAACCTACACTCGAGATCTCCCTCAAAATGATGATTATCACAATAATCATCCATAAAATAATTGAGTTGTGTTGAAGTATCAACATGATCAACTCGTACGTTGGGTTAGGGGTGACGATAATCATTGCAATGATCGTCTCTAGCATAACGGGATCGCGTCGAGGGGTCTACACGATCACTGGAAGTGGTATGTTCCAAACAAGAATAATCACTGTAATAACACGAGGATCTATCTAAATTGGCTCTATAGGATAGAGTGTAGATACACTCGGGATTCTCAAATAGAGGAGAGGAAATATGGTGATGGCTAGCCATGAAGGAACCTATAGGCTCAATGATTGTGTATCAAAATAAAGTCCGGACCTGAGGCTCGGATGCAAATTTGACATACGATGAGTCTACAAGTGGCGAACGCGGGACACCATAACCCTTGATGCAATGCAAACGAGCACACGATGAATGCAATGTACCTACAATAACCCTAAAATGGGAATGTGAATAAGTGTACACCTGCAATCCGATGAATTTCTCGAGGTCAAATCTAAACTCTAATGCAATGCCTGCAAATGATTCAATCATACAATGATTTCCAATGTGTAATTAATTAAAAATAATAATAATTTTAAAATCTTGCACTGGTATCACAATCAATCACAAATATGATATTTAAGTAAGGGAATGACAATTGCAAATTAACTGATATTGCACTAAAATTAAATAAAAGGCAAAAAAATCTAGCACATGTATTGAGATTAAGAAAGCCAAGGCATTCAGAGCAAAATATTCTAGTAATAACGATACATTAGTAAAATGCGAGGAAGTAAACTAAATGTAAATACTTACCAAGTAATCGACACTGATGATGGAGAAAGTGGCATGCTAACCTAGGGCAAATGGAGGAGCGTTGCAAAGGATCACATGTGCGGTTGGCGGGAAGCTACGAGGAGGGAGATTTTTAGGGTTTGTAAAATTTAGGAATTTTATTTAGCGGAAGGATGTAGAGGGAAATGGAGGTAGCCGAGTAGGGATTGAAATGGAAAAGGTTGGTTATATGAGGGTCGGTCGGTGTTGGTAAGGAGGTTGGGGCTGCAGATCCGGTGGAGGGGGTGGATGCAGTGGGGAATCACTGGAAGAGGCAAGGGGCGCCTACAGAGACTTTGGAAATTGGAAGGGAGGGCTCAAAAGGTTGGAAATTGAGAGATGTGGTGGCTGGAGGCTTTGGGAGGAGCCCCGTGAATGAAGGAAGGGAGATTCAATGGTTGGGACTCGAGTGGTGCCGATGGAGGTGGGAGGAGGTCTGAGGTAGTGGCGAGGTTGAAGAAAGGTGGGGAGGTGGTTGTCAGTGGGGTTGTGTCCGCTGGAGGCTGGAGGAGCCACTTCGGATAGGTATATGTAACACAATGACAAAACACGTACAGTGGGGAGGCGTGATTGCAGTGAATGACCGGCGACGGCTAATGGAGGCGGAGGAAGCCAGCGTCGACACTGGCAGAAACAACGGAATAGGCCCTTAGCGTCGCACCAAAGATGTGGGAGTCACACCCACGGACCGAACGGTTCTTTGTACAAACCATCAACTCTCAATGCCCCCATCACCCTAGCTGGATGGAATATAAAGGGGGGATTTAGATTAAGTCATTTGACGGTCTTAAACGCACGATCAAATAACATAACATAAACCTCAAAATACAAGTCCAATAATAAAATTAAAAAAATACAAAAAAATATGAGAAATTGCGACAAACATGATGACGGACTCCGATCGCAAATCCGATAATCCAAAAAGCATCAATCTCGTAAATTGCTCGAATGTGTCGCGATCGATCTCCATCACAAAATCTTAGGGGAGTTGATTTACACGTACTTCTACATGACAAAAAAGCCACTGTCAAAAGCTAATTAAAACTGACTCACTTCATTCGTATTAACATGAGAAATTGATTCTTTTATGTTGTGATGCAATTACGAAAGTAAATAGCAAAAAAAAATTAAAAATATCACGTCTAGAGGAATTTACCTTTAATTTTTTTACTTTTATGTACTTTTCCATATTTTATATTTTTTAGGAGGATGGACCGTATCTTTTTTTAGATCTATTATTTACTCAGGTGTAAGTAATCTGAGTTTCCCCCAAAAAACTAATTATGTACATGGTCAAACTCAGGTCAAGCTCAAACACAGAACAGGGAGGCCACAAAACAAGTCGAACCCTAATCCACATGCTCCACGTCATTGCCAATTCAGATGTAGTTGATCTCATCAAAACACTAACATAACCTCTCCAACCCGACATCAAGAATCACCCCGCAAACACAACTCCCAACTCCCTCTTCCACAATAAAAACACTTCGCTGAATGTTCCAAAACAGAAAGGCTGCCATCATTCCCTCATGCTATGATTATTGTGCAAAATACAAGGTCGATCCAAATCACGAGACTCCCACTGCGATTATCCTATGGCAAATGCTCGACCGCGATTCCCATCCTGATTCTAAAAACAAACCTTGGGTATAGCTACAGAAACATCCAATGAACAGCAGTAGCCTTGTAACTCCACCCCCAAAACAAATGAAGAAGGCAAGGAATATCTAGTGAACAGTCCATTGAATCCACGGAAATCTAGTAAACAATTAGAACTTTAGATCATAAATAAAAATCATCTCACATAATATGGCAACATTATAGGCATGCGTTATAAAAAAAAACAGCATTTCTAGAAAATTTATAAAAAAGAACGCAAAATACTAAAACAGAAAAATTTCTGATGTTCATATTTGTTAGAAAACAAATCTTGTAAAGGCCCATTTAATGGCCCTTTCTTCTTTCTCTTATAATAGTCTCACATCTTGTAATAGGGATTTCTCTCTCTCTCCCTATATATTTGTACTCACACTTGTAATTTGATTCTTAAGAAGTATATACACGGTTTACTTCATTCTTCAACATGGTATCAGAGGTCTAATCCTCTGGAGCGGCCTGTTCTATTTTAACCGCATCCCCTGCTTCTTCCTGGGCAGACTACTGCAGCAGTCCGCGGGTCCCTGTTCGCCTCCTACTCGTCGGTCTCCATTTCTTTACCAACTCCTCTTTTGTGCTTCCACTTCTGAGCCCCCCCCCCGAGCTTTATAGCTTCGTTGTAGAGCCCTCGGTCTGTTTTTGTCGTGGTTAACTCTTCTCTACCCACTCAACGTCTTCCTCTTTGCCTCTTGCGGCTTCTAAACTGCCGGCCTGCTTCTATCCGCTGCGGTCTGCTTGTCTACCAGCTCAACCGATCTTCTTCTCTACCCGCTGGTTTGCTTTCATGGTTCCTACTCACAGGTCTGCTTCTCTAGCCGCTCGACCTCTTCTTGTCGCGGACTGCTTCTATCCATCGCGGACAACGGTCTGCTTCTATCTAAGTTATTAAAGGCGCGCCTAAGGCTTCAGGCTCACCAGACTCAGAGGTTTACGTCTCCGTGCGCCTTATTTGTGTCTTTAGAATATAAAAGACGTGTCTGAGAGATTTTTGTTGTAAACTTTTTTCTTTAAAAATTAAGAAAAAAATAATGTAAGAACTCAATAATTTTTCATTGATTTATTGTTTGTGAAAGATAATTGTGTGTTGAGACTTAGATATGATACAAGTGATCACATTGATTATATTTTTAAGAGATATAAATGAAATAATTAATGATTAATTAGTAAACTAGATGAAGAATTTGATCGAGAAGCTAAAATGATGTTTGATATTGATTATTTAAAATGTATGTGGTTGTGTCTTGCCTTCATCAGGCGCGCGTCTGCGCCTTGAGCCTTGCGCCTAGGCTCCAAGACCCCGTCGCGCCTTGGTGCGCCTTGTGCCTTTAATAATTAAGGCTTTTATCCGTTGCGGCCTCTTCACTTCAGCCGCGGACTGCTCGATGAACTTCTCTTGACGCGCGGAGTCTTCTTGCTCTTACGGCTGTGTTTTCCTCTAGCCAATGCGGCCTCTTCTTGTCTATCTGCGGACAGCTCTTGCGCGGAGTCCTCTTGTCGCAGACTGCTCTTGCGCGGTTTCCTTCTCTTCTAGCCGCGACCTCTCTAAGTCGCGCTCTCAGTCCGCCTAACATTGTCCGCTGCTCTTCTACTCGTTGCGCCTTCCTCTTGCTTGTGCACTGCTCTACCCGCAGTTCCTCTTGTTCGTCGACTTCTCCTCTAGTCGCTGCGGCTTACTCTTGCTCGTGTGTTTCTCTACCCGCGACCCCTCTTGTTCGTCGGCCTCTGCCCTAGCCGCTGCTCCTCTAATCTAGTCTTTGCTCCTCTACTCACCAGCTTCTCCTCTAGTCGATGCGACTTCCTCTTGCTGTCATGGAATCCACAGCTGCTTCCTCTCTTCCCGCTCGTGTTGCGGCTCCCTCTCCTGAAGTTCGCGATGAGCATCAGATCACCACCATCTCTCTCAGTGGGAAACACAACTTTGTGGAAGGGGTGCATTCGGTTCGTCGTGTTCTACAAACTAAAGGTCTTCTTCATCACCTTACCTGGGACGTTCCTATTGCTCCTACTAACGAGTGGTTGCGTGATGACGGCCGGGTTCAATCTTGGATCCTCAATTTCATGGATACCGAATCATATCGCATGGTCATGTATCATGAGACAGCTAAGGCGATGTGAAAGGAGCTTCACTCGCTATACTCTGGCAAAGACAACTTGCTACATCTGTTTGATATCATCTTTGCGCTTCAAACTTTGGATTCCGGGACAACAGGTGATTTGACCTCTTTTGTTGCCAAGGCCAAAACTCTGGTGGAGGCCTGGATACAAACATCAGCCTCCCTCCACAGATTTTGTTACACAACAGACGCAAAAGGAAGTTGTTGGGATTGCGATGATGATGGCTCGAGTTCCTCCCCACCTCCACAGTGTTCAGGCTCAGATTCTTTCCTCATATACAACGCCCTCACTGTCTGATGTCTGTTTTATGATGCTCAAAGTTACACCTACATCTGAGGCCCCAACAATTTGTTCACCAGCCTCTCATACCTACTCCAGCTCGTGGCTCTTCAATTAGAGGAGGCCGCCACACGTCTCGGGGATGAGGACATGCTGGGCGCTCTGCTTTAAAATGTACTTACTGTGGTCAAGAGGGTCATCTTGAAGCTGCATGCTACCGCAAGCATGATCTGCCTCCACACCTTGCTGCCTCTACTACAGTTGCTCCTCCTCCCACTAGTGCTCCACAGGATTCTGAGTCTTCTACCTGGCAAGATATCAGTGCTCTCCGCACCCAGCTTCAACAGCTCAAAGGCGTTATCAGTCGCTCGTCTGGCTCGGTTGTGTTTTTCTCCACTGAAGGTATATCCCGTCTCTCACATAGCCCCCACTGGATCGTGGACTATGGTGCTACTCACAACATTACATCCCAAAGACCACCGCAGTATATACGGTCTGCTTATCCCAAGTTCATCACTGTCGCAAATGGCGACACCACTCCGGTATTTGGCGCAGCTGATCTTCGACTTACTCCTACTCTCCATCTATCATGGGTTCTTTATGTTCCAGGATCCCCCTTCAATCTGCTATGAGTCAGTCGTCTTACTAAGGAACTTGACTGTTGTATAACTTTTTCTCCTTCCTCTTTTGTTGCGCAGGATCGCCGCAAACGGAATGTCATTGGTAAAGGGCGGCTGTCGAATGAGTTGTATCTCTTGGACGTTCTACCCACCATTCTCTCTGTTGTCTTCACTGTTGATTGACATCGCCGCCTTAGGCATGCTCCCCTCTCGATTCTCAGGAAAGCTCTTCTTGATGTCTCATTGCAAATAGTTTACTTGTGAATCATGTATACACAGCAAACAACATCGTACTTATTTCCCTCCTACTTGTACCCGGAGTGCTACTCCGTTCTCTTTAGTTTATTCTAATGTTTGGGGATCCTATAAAGTCTCTAGTGTTTTTTGATATCGATATTTTGTCACCTTTATTGATGATTACTCACGTCTCACTTGGTTATATCTACTTCATGATCGCACTGAACTGACTTATGTTTTTCGTACTTTTCTTACTGAGACGCGTACGCAGTTCTCCACTACGTTAAAAATCATCCGCACTGACAATGCTTGCGAATATACCAGTCGCACCTTCTCCAATTTATGCACCGAGCTTGGCATCATACATCAAACCTCGTGTGCTTATACCCCCCAACAAAACGGTGTGACCGGGCGAAAAAATTGTCACCTTCTCGATGACGCCTGGTCATTCATGTTTCAAATGCAAGTGCCCACAGAATATTGGAACTTTGCGGTTTCTACTGCATGTCATCTCATCAACCGCATGCCTTTGTTCGTTCTCTATTTCGTCTCTCCATTTAGTCTTCTCTTTCCTTCTAAGTTTCCTTTCTCTCTCACACCCCGTGTCTTTGGTTATGTATGTTATGTTAACCTTCTTGGTCCGCCTATTGACAAGCTCGTTGTTCGCGCCACCAAATGTATGTTCGTTGGCTATTCCCGCACTCAGAAAGGTTATGTTTGTTATTCTCCTACCGACGACAAGCTGACTGTTTCGGCCGATGTAACCTTTTTTGAGGATCAACCATTCCACTCCTCTCCTTACTTTCACTCTATCTCCACCTTCCACTATCGCTCGTCCTATCATCCCGGTCACGACTCCGTCTATCCCACCTCTTCCCACACCGCTCCTGGTACCTCCTCTACCTCCATCACCTCTCTGTGTCTATACTCGTCGTCAGTCCAAGAATACTTTCCCGCAACAGCTCCCTTCTACGGATGACATCTCGCGGCATGCTGATCCATCATCAACCTCTACGGCTCATCCTTAGGCAAATTATCTATCTCCACATTGCCTCTCTCCGCCACTCCACAAATTTGTTGTCTCTCTTTCCTCCATTTCCATTCTTAATTATGTGCAAGAAGCGCTTCAGCACCCGGGATGGCGGGCGGCCATGGATGATGAAATGACTGCCCGCTGGGCTAACCAGACCTGGCATCCGGTTCCTCTTCCTCCCAGCCAATCCTATGTCATCTGCAAGTAGGTATTTGTTATCAAACATGCTGCGGATGAGATTGTTGATCGCCTAAAAGCTCGCCTCGTGGCTCGGGGTTTCACTCAGCAGCAGGACCTTAATTATGATGAAACAATCTCCTCAGTTGCCAAGTTGAATACTGTTCGGGTCCTGATATCCTTAGTTGTCCATCGACAGTGGCCCCTCCATCAGTTGGATATTAAAAACACATTTTTCAATGACGATCTCCAGGAAAATGTTTATATACACCAACCTCCCGGGTTTGAGACCGGCTTGAAAGTCTTCTCAATGATTTGAGACTCAAACTCTCATCTTCGGCGACCTTATTTTGTGACAGCCAAGCTGCAATACATATTGCCAAGAATCTCGTCTTCCATGAACGAACAAAGCATATTGAAGTTGATCGTCACTTCATTCGAGAAAAAGTTCAATCAAAGAAGATAGAATTGGAGCATGTTCCCGCTACAGGACAAGTTGCTGACATCCTGACTAAAGCCCTCTCTCGATCGTTATACTATCAGTTCTCATCCAGGCTTGGTGCCTACGACTTGTACGCTCCAGCTTGGGGGGGAGTGTTAGAAAACAGAACTTGTAAAGGCCCATTTAGTGGCCCATTATAGACTTTCTTCTTTCTCTTATAATAGTCTCACATCTTGTAATAGGGATTTCTCTCTCTCCCTATATATTTGTACTCACACTTGTAATTTGATTCTTAAGAAGTATATACAAGGTTTACTCCATTCTTCAACAATATTAAAGCGCACAACTATCATTTTTTATGCACGTAGATTTTGAGATTTGCATCACATATATTGATAACTAATTAAAAATGGTTATATGTTTATTGGATAGAACAAGAAGTGATGTAGATTAAAAGTAGGGTTTTGAAAATACGAAACATTTTATACGTTCGGTTCAATTTTGAAAATAAGTCGAGGGGCGAAATCGAAGCTTCCGCGCGAAGAACTATTCTTAACGTTAAACTTCAGCAAGATCGTAGTCGTTATTAGGAAAAGAAACTGGTGGAGACCAACCCCGATCAGGTCGACAAAAAATGTCCGACGTCGCACTCGACCAGATCTCTACCGACCTAGAGTGATTGCATTTTCATTTTAAGTTTTACTGCATTTTAATTTTTTGCAAATTTTATGATTGTCAATTTTAGTTGTCGCACGTCTGTGTGCATAGCCATGTTGGAGTTTTATTTTACTCTATTATTATTATATATAATATATATATATATATATGATAAGGCAGGAGAGCAGTACAACACAGGCCGAATAGGGGAATAAAACACTGTTCATCTTCCTGATTCAGTGAAACCCGCAAGCTAGGGCTTACTGCAGCTTCTTCCGCCCACGACGAGGACGCAGTGAAACACCCATGATGCCGCCCCAACTTCCGAAGATGAGCGCAACCGTCTTTATTCGGCCACAATCCCGGCGCAACCGCTTCAACGATCTGCCAAAACCGCTCCGCCCGAGCTTCCGCCATGGCCGATTCCCCCAACTACCTACGGTTAAGTGAAATTTGTTTTTTTTCTCTTCTTTGCTGCTCTATAAAGAGGAGACGAGGATTATCTGTTGGGAGGTGGTGAAAATTGTACTGAAATTGATTTGCTGTTGTGATTCCCGTCGATGAAGACAATGAATAGTAGATGAGAATTAGGGGTTGGTGTTATTGTGTGTATGATTCCTGTTAGAAGTTAGGCGTGATTAAAGCTCTGTGTGAGAGCTGTAGGGGTTAGGTGTGTGCTGCCATGATGTTAGAGTTAGGTGTAGTTGTTGCTTGTATTCTGTTTCCTGTTGTTGTTTGGGAGGAAGATGAACAGTAACCCGAATTAATTCTTGCAAGGTCTGTGGTGATGAACAATAACTTTAATTTTACTGTGCTTGGTCTTTGATATTACTGTTAGAATTCTTAAAATGAACAGAGTAGAAGAAAATAGTGTGTGTGGAATTGGAAATTTCTCTTGTGTGAGTTTTCGCGGATTAACCTTGAGTGATTGAGATTTCGTGGATCCACTATTGTGTGTGAGAGTGAGTGAAATTAGGATGTTAGGTTTGTGGCTTCTCTAGTGTGAGGAGCGAGTGATTTCGTGGAACCATTTTCATGTGAGAGTGAGCAAAGTTTCTCCTTGGTGCCTGTGTGCCATAGCGGCCGACCTCGGAGTGGGAGATCGAAGGTGACGAGAAGTTCCTCGCGTGATCGTCGTCGACTTCAGATACGGAAAGACGCCTCTTTCCGTGGGTAATTGTTTATATCTCTTCATTTGTGTGTATCTCTATATTTTCTCGTACGATAATAGACTCTTTGTTGGGTTTTCGCCCGAGTTTTGTCAGTGAACGCTACGTCGAAAACTCCAAACGGAAACGTATTTGGAGTTCACGATTTTCGTTTTGCTACGACACGGGGAACGAAACGAAAGTTGCGAACTTCCTTCCCCGGATTCAGAATTGAACCATTTTATTTAAGAAAAATCATTTTAAAACAAAATAGCGTTTTGTGCTCTACATAAAGAACAATTGTTGTTTTAATTCATAAAGTCTGCGCAACGCCCGTTCAAATTATTTATTTTGAAAAAAATCCATTATTAATTTGCACGCATTTTAGGGTTTCCTAGAAAAAGCCGACAGGCGCGCAAACCCTACGCGTCGTCCTGCATCAGAAACCGTAGCGTCTAACAGTTTAAATCGTAGCGAGACTCGTACAACCACAAACACGTACACAATAACAATTTATGAAATAACGGAATTTTAAAATAATGAGAACGTGCAAAGGCAAGCACAAATTATTTAAGTAGTTCGCATAAATTTAATCTAATAAGTGGAGCAAGAGAGTTGTGGTATACCACAACGAAGAGGTCCACCCAGAATTTTTCACACAATCGTTGGTCGTTGACGGGGCTTGGCCGCTTGGGGCTATAGTCGACGTCAACGGGTGAACAAAACTCCAAATCCAGTCAGCGCACAGTGCACAGGGCGAGTGGAAACCTCGGTCAGTTGACGGAAGTCTAGGGTTGTCGTCGACGCCAATCAGAGGCCCACCGAAGTTGGGAGGGGGTCGACGGCGACCCAGCAGGGAGAAATCAACGCGGGAGATTCAGCGGCGCTGGAGGCGGACTTCTCTCGGCGGAGACTAGCGAGCGGGAGTTCCGTCAGGAAAAGGCTCTGGCGTCGTTGGGGCTGGAGGAGGTGGGCACGAGTATCGACGGTGAGAACAAGGAGGAGGGAGCTTGTCGCCGGTATTTCAGAGGGACGAACGATTTTCGTTCCTATGTTTACCCGGGCTGCAATTCTTTTCTCAATAGGGATATTAATAGCGGACTTTTGATTTGATTGAACTGTTATTCCTTTCCAATTTTGATATTAGTTTGCCTTATTTCTTCCCTAATCCAAAGGTGACTACAAGAAAATTAGGCTCTTTAAAATTCTTCCTTATTTAGATCCATTTAAATCTATGCGATTTTAAATAGTTTGAGCTTGCATTTCCCATCCTAATTACCCTAATTACTGGACAATTTATTTAAGGTCTCACCGGGTGGTCAAACTAATAAGCCGAACAGTTTCAAATAACGTAGATGCGCGGGAAAAGAAGTACATGACAATAAATAAAAGCATAATAAAAAAAACTCATGAAGCATGATGACGTCATGTGAATTTGGATGCGACGGTGGATGCATTAAGAAGCCACATATACCACTATATATTTCAAAAGCGTCAGTAGCATGACAAAAGAAGGTGCACTATCTTATAAACTACTGCAATACCATCTTGCTTGAAATCACAAAAGACAACAGATCTGATGAAGAGAAATTTATAAAAAAAATGGGTGACACATGGCTAAAGCCAATACAATTGCACATTAGTAAAGTTCATGATAACATTCAGGTGTCAATCTATAGAAGTTGCTAACAGTAAATAGTATTTTACTTATCCCATGATTTCCATTAACAATTAAATTGATTGAACTAGTCCCAACTAAATAAACCATGGTTAACACAGTTGATTGAAATACTAGCCAGAAAATAGGATAATAGTCTATATACATTTATGCCATTTCTTCATGAGATTGGAACATTCTTATAGAGAAATTCTAGGGGTTTTATTGTACTATACCAAATGTCAAGAAAATATACCAAAAACAAACAAAATGATAGTGCAGTTTCAAGCAACTTTGACATTAAATTGCCATGCTTCAAATATTAACCAAATATCAGCACATTGAGAAAAAAATCAGCAGGTAACCAAACATTTGCAATTCTCAACTGGGAAGAAATCAAAAACATGATAATTATCTTAGCAAATAAGACTTCCACATTTCAAACATGATATAAAAATGAGTTCAATTCAGAGTGTACAATAGCGGAACATATGTACTCCAAACTCTAGAGTAATGAAGAAACACTAATAAAACATATATTCATGGAAGAATAAGGGAAATAAGAGTAAATAAATCCAAAAAAATAATGTAATGAGCCTTACCCAAGCAAGCAACAAGATATCTTCCAAAACAGTACATGGCAAAGGCCTCATAGCTATCACGGATGATCGCGCAATCAACACTTAGTGCTGGGTTCACTAACGACACATACTGAAACAGAAAATTAAAGTATGGCATTTAGGTAACTAAATGAGTATGCTAATATGACAATATAATAACAAAAAGATACCAAAAGATGGGAAGTCAACAAAATTTGCATAATCAATCGAAACCTGGTAAAAGAACATCGAATGGCACTTTCAAAAGAACTAGATATGGATTAAAGCAAAACATAATTGAGCATTTGTCACTCAGATAAATGAAATAGCGATAAGACTTCTAAACAGTGCCTTACCGTTAACAACATAATAAATGCTCAAACAAGCATAATCTAATAGCCTATAGTACTGGAATCTGAAAATTTCATCATTCATCAGAATAAAGTTACGGAGAGAAAAGCTTTAGCACAAGTATGAAAATTGAAAAGGACGATCTACAAACTCTAATGATGATAACGAAGATACAAATGCTGACCATATGATCAAAAGAAATGTATTTGTTTAGAAAATTCAAATGGAAATGGATGCTGAACCATCCAACCATATTATTTTAAGAAAATATATAGAATTCATTGAATTCTCGATGATCAATGTATAAGAGTTTGCAGAAAGCACATTGGAGGTTATATCCAGAAACAATTAGCATGCCTGTTACCTCAAAGTGTCAAGAGATGAATCAAAAACTCCAATCATTCAGTTAACGCACACAAATTGCTGCTGACATGATACAAGAACAATCAACACAGGCATTTTCAATGTTAATTGTATATTGACTTCAAGGAACAATTAAATATTTGGGGCATCGGGTTTGACCTTGTATAGCAAGCCAGGTCTCATAACGGTGTTGAGGAAGAACTTCTGACATATATAGAGTCGTGTAGGGTAGAAACAAAAGCGATTTCAGACAGAATTCAGAATACTAAGATAAAATGTCAAAGACTACAACTCCAAGATATTTATGAAGTAGATCATATACAACAACACTCAAGCCTTTATCCCACTATAGTGGGGTCGGCTAAGTAGTAGATCATATAGTTCTATCTTTAACAATTTTGAAGTAAATAATCATATATCTAAATTCAATTGTGAATTACTCATCAACTAACTGTGAACACCGTTAGTAATTAATCATATATCTAAATTCACTTGTAAATTACTCCAAGATATTTATGAAGTAGTAGATCATATACAACAACACTCAAGCCTTAATCCCGGTAGGCTAAGTAGTAGATCATATAGTTCTATCTTTAACAATTTTGAAGTAAATAATCATATATCTAAATTCACTTGTAAATTACTCATCAACTAACGGTGAACACTATTATCTAACAAAAGTGACACAATGCTATGAGAAAGTGAGAAAGATGAGTAGTGTGTTGTTACTAAGGCAACAACGCTCTCCAGAGAAGCCAAATTCACGACTTTAGATATAGACAAGATTTAAGGCAAACTCCTCCCTCCAACAGTCCAACATTAAATATCAAAATTACAAAGGCTAAGGCCCTATTTGATGAAAATATGGTGTGCAGATCACACCAGAGAAAAAGCAGTAGTTTAAAACGCAAATAATCATAAAATGATACAGGCAATAACACTCATCATATTCCATATACAGATAAATCAAAACCGAAAAGAACAGACTCTAATTTGGCATTACAGGCTTCATCCTTGGGACTAATCGCGTGCGCAACTATAATGAAGAATTCGAGGTGCACTACAAAAAGTCATAGGACCTGGGAGAGGGGTCAACGTGGATGGAGTAGGAAGGCTTTTTGACTAGTAGTCTAGTACGTCGTCAAAGAACCTAGAAAGGCAAATCCGTAGAAATACCAAGTAAATGGTTCCACCTACATTGTCAAAAGCGTGTTTGTCAGTTCAAAAAATATAACAACAAATTTGTAATGGCTCATAAGGGTGCAAAAAGAAGTGCATGTCGGTAAGGTGAATGCATAATAAATGAAAGTTCGTGTTGACTCATTTTTTGTCCATAGAACTTGTTAGTAGACTATTGCTTACAACTATAGTGAAAAATAACAATGAAAGCTTAAATTTTCATTGGAGCAGTAAATATGTTTACAAAGTTATCTCTAGATCAACTAGAACTAAACTAAAGAAGAAAGCAGAGTAAAAATAGTTAAACAAGTACAAAGGTTCACATTTTCTAGAATTTGTCCCCTTTACAATACTTTCACAAGCCAATTATCTATTACACTATGTAAGTCCAATCTGCCGTGAATAGTGTCTGAATAGTAGGTGATGGGGATCGACGTTGGACTACGGGTCACCATTCGGCGGGGTCCGCATTCATGTATTCGCGCAGGAGGCGCTGATCGGATTGACGATCCGAGATTGCGATCATGTTTGGATCGTCATTTTACTATCAATATGTATTTTGATTTTTTATTTGGACTTGTCTTTAATGTTTTTGGCCACCAAGCGTAACGACCAATCATAGTCGTTCACGCCGGGTGCCCAACCACCCCTCTCGTAATAAATAGGGGTGGAGGCTTTCATTTCCATTAATTGTTTGTTTGTGAGAGATTCCAAACCGACAATCATTTGTGGTGTGAGGCCGCGAGACCTCAGGGTGTGACGTCCCGGTTATTTCCCTGCAAATTTCAGTTACTTTCTTTCCTTACGGTTAAAACTTCCCACTGTTTCTTTTCTCCAACATGATTTCTCCCTGTCATGGTTCCATTAAGCCCCATAATTGCACGACCTTCCTTTGTAATTCCTCCTAGCCGCACGTCCATCTCTCCTCGTCTACAGAAAACCGCCAATAGCACGATCGCCGCAAAACGACATCACCCTTGCCACTATCGACCATTACCTGCTCTCCTCCACCTTCATTGATCCCTTGTCTCTTTTCCCAACGCCCATAATCGCCAGTGCCGCCCATCCTGTCCTCCACGCCCCGTCCACGATCATCGTTTCCATCAGGGAGCCTTTTCCTGATCTCGTCTCCTTCGAGGAAGCCCGCACAGCCATGTTTCAACCAAGGACGCACCTCCAAGTACCGTCACAGCCTGGGGAGGCCCCGTCCAGCCCTGTTTCAGTCAGGGAAATACATCCAGGTCCCATCCCCATTTGAAAAGTTCATGATCAGCCCTTGTTCAACCTTACCGAACCTATTTTTCACGTCCTAAATATATAACCTCATATTTGTCGAGTGGGCCCGGCTATCCCAAAGGCAGGGAGCAAGTGCTCGGTTTCATCAGGCACTCACTGCTTGTCCAGTATAGTAACAGGCGAGCAGAGCTTGCAAGCTGATATCTCGCCCGTAGGCGAGAGGTAGGGTGACGAGTGCCCAGCTTCATCGGGTACTCGCCGGTCGGGCGAGTGGCGAGTGCTCAGAATTATTGGGCACTAGCCGCCGAGGTGAGTGGGTTGAGGTGTGTAGACTCGCCATTAGTGGATATTCATTTCCATTTTCCAATAATTCGATTTCGGTCTGCCATTAGCCCCTCCAAACATCAGAGTTTTGTTGTTGGCAGACCACTTTGGGCTGCATTTAACAGTATTCAAAAGGTAGGATCTCGCTATTGACAGACCATCCCCAGAAAACTATAAATAGACCCCCAAGGGCACCTTTGGAGAGGACCTCTTTCTGAGTTCTCCTCTCCCCCGGCTAGCTTTGGTTGGCAGGAGCTTCAGCTCATCACTCATCGTGGTTTTCGGGTGAGTCCTCGGAAGTTCCCTTGGCTCTCCAAAGGTGCCCGGTCCAGCATTGGTTTGGGAGGGAAGCAATCCAAGATCTTTCGGGTGTGTGGCGGGACTTCCTCGCTGCGGCTTGGGGTCTGTTTGAGGTTGTTCTGGTGTGAAGGTTTCTGAACTCTAAGTCAACGGCTGAGGCACTAACTTGACAGAAGTAAAGGCGAGCTACACCCCAGGTCCGAACTCTTCGTTGAACCGTGGTTTCCGGGTTCAACATTTTTGGTGTGGTGATCGTGGATCGTAGCTCGACAGGAAAATCTCGGGCGAGTGTCATGACTGGAGATGAGGGGCAAGGAATTGACCCAGGAGGCTCGTCACCCGCAGACAGCCCCGTGACTCAAAAATAGTTTGGTGAGTTCATGAAGGTTGTGCTCGAGACCATCCACTCTGGTCTCGCAATGCGGGTTGGCGAGTGCTCGACCCCGGCGGTCCCGGTGCTCGCCCAGCTTTCTTTGGGCGAGGAGGCGTCGGGTCGGCGGGTTAGGAAAGAGATAAGGGTAGAAGGGGGCAAGAGAGAACTTCCGGGTCGCGAGTTGTTTCCTGTCTCGCCAACCGCTCCACCATCTGGCGAGTCAGTTAGGCGAGATCTCGCAAAGCGCCAGGAAGGCTCAGGGAGCCCCTTCTACGAGTTGATTCTCTCGGCTCCAATGTCGGATGGCTTCGTAGATCTAGTTATGTGTTTCTACTCCGGCAAGTTTCTTGTTGCGCTTTTCAACATCAAAGAGGAGGGAGAAGGGAAGGCGAGCCGTTGCTTTTATGTGACTTCCATCAGGAGGAGGGGCACGTGACAGCCACCTGCCCCGAGTTTCTGGAGTTCTGAGGAGTGGCGAGAGCCAAAGTGATACAACCAGTACCACCCAGGATTGTGGAAACGGGAGCCGGAGGTGAAGGAGGAGCTGAGGTTGAGGATCGATGGGAAGACCGGGCAGATGTGGGTGCCCAGGGAGGGATTAGGAATCCACGGGGGAGTCGGGATTGAGGCCACCCGCAAGGGGAGCCTCCAAACTATTTTCCGTCGGAGCATCGCTTCGAGATCTTTGATCCCTCCCCCGTTAGAGAAGATTACCTTCTCGTCGAAGGATATGCCAAATTATGAGGACCCGTTTTGTGATGTCATGGTGATCAGACGGCCATTGAAAACATTACAGTCTCAAAGATATTGGTGGATAACGGGAGTTCGGTAAATATGATCTTCAAGAAGGCCTTTGATGAGATGAAGGTGGAAGTTAGGAGGGTGTTGGCCTCGAACAGACCTCTGTTTGGGTTCTCAGGCAAGAGAAAGAAAGTGGAAGGAGGAGTGGGACTCCATGTTACCCTGGGAGGGATGTCCCGAAACTGTCGGTTCGTTATCGTGGACGCTTCGAGCAGCTACAATGTTATCTTCGGACGTCCCCTTATCAGCGACTTTCGATGTGTACCCTCCTCTTTCAACCAATGCTTGAAATTCAACAGTGGAGGAGTGCAAGTCCGGATCCGGGGAGATCATAAGGTAGCAAGGCAGTGCTACGTCACAGCTGCCAACACAATCTCGTGGATGAGAGAAGCGGAAGAGCTCGAGAAGGAGATGGAGGAGAAGGCTAGGCTGGAGGCTGCCGAAGAAGTGGAGAAGAAGGAGATCGCTGCCATAAGAGGGAAGCCCGAGACAGTGCAGGTTGGAGGAAAGCTGAAGACGGAGGATCAGGAGAAGATCAGGAACTGCATCCAGGACAACATCGACATCTATGCCTGGGATGCAGCTGACATGCCAGGGATCGAGGTGGACATTGTTTGTCATCATCTCAATCTTGATCCCAACGTCTGCCCGATCCGTCAGAAAAAGAGGTCCGTGTCGGGCAAGCTGGCTGAACCAATCTGAGAGGAGGTGGAGAAGTTAGTGAAGACGGATTTTGTATCGGAGATCCAGTACCTAGGTAGGGTCTCCAATGTTCTGATGGTTAAGAAGGGGGACGGGAGGTGGAGAATGTTTGTCAACTTCTCTTTAATGAATAAAGCGTGTCTCAAAGATTGCTACCCCCTGCCTCGAATCGACACGCTGGTAGATTCAGTCGTTAGGTTTTCTGTAATGAGTTTCTTAGATGCCTTTTCAAGTTACCTCCAAATCAGGATGCACCTGCCGGATGTTAAGGATGTTTCCTTCATCACGGATGACGGGTGATATAGCTATAAAATGATGTTGTTCAGGCTAAAAATGCAGAAGCCACGTATCAGAGGATGATGGATAGGGTCTTCAACGAGCAAAGCGGAGGAATCTTGAGGTCTATGTAGATGACCTGATGGTAAAGAGCAAAGACGTAGAGTCTCACCTCCTGGACCTGGCGGAGACGTTTGCCACCTTGAGAAAATACAGAATGAGACTTTACCCCCTGAAGTGCATCTTCGGAGTGGGAAGAGGGAAGTTTCTGGGTCACCTCATGACCCCCTTGGGGGTAAAACCCAACCCAGATAAGGTCAAGGTAATCCTAGAGCTGGAGTCGATGCGGAACGCCAAGGAGATTCAACGTCTAACAGGGAAACTAGTAGGGTTGAACAGGTTCTTATCTCGGGCAGGGGAGAAGTCCTCACCTTTCTTCAAGGTGCTAAGGGGTAACCAACGTTTCGAGTGGACCAAGAAGTGTGAGGAGGCCTTCCAAGCTCTGAAGCAGCAGCTCACCAAGGCTCCACTACTCCAGGGTCCAAAGGATGGCGAGGAGTTGACTTTGTATCTCGGGGTGAGGGAAGAGGCTGTCAGCTCTGTTTTGGTTCGAGAAGAAGCAAGCAGCTGCCGGTGTACTATGTAAGCAGGGTCTTAAGGAAAACGGAGCTCAACTACCCCATCCTGGAGAAGTTAGTCTTTGCTCTGGTCGTCTCAGTCAGGAAGCTTCAGCCCTACTTCTAGGCGCATTTCATCAAGGTGGTGACCGATCATCCCCTTCGCAACATCATGGAAAGGGTAGTGCACTCGGGAAGATTGGCAAAATGGTCGGTGGAACTGAGTGAGTTCGACATCTCATTCGCTCCACGATTGTCGATAAAGGCTCAAGCTGTGGCGGATTTCCTAGCAGAGTATGTCGCAGAAGTGGAAAAGCCCGAGCAGCACGACCAGACAGCTTGGGTGTGCTTGTGGGCGGGGCGTCCGGAAGACATTTTTTTAGGGGCAGGAGTGATCTTGAGAAGTCCTCAGGGAACAAGGATCGAGCAGGTCGTCGGCATCCATTTCCCCATCACCAACAATCAGACAGAGTACGAAGCAGTGATGGCAGGACTTCGTTTAGCCAGGGAGCTAGGAATCCAAGATGTGAGGGTCTCCACGGACTTTATGGTGGTGTCGTCACAAATTGGGGGAGAATTTGAGGCAAAGGAGCCGACCCTTCAGAAGCATCTCGCCAAGGTCAAGGGCCTCACTGGGTAGTTTCACACTTTCTCGATCTGGCGCGTGCCTCGGGAGGAAAACGTGCTTGCGGATCACCTCACCAAGTTTGGCCTCGAGCAGGAGGAACTGTGACGGAGCTGTTTCGACCTTCCATTGACGAGGGGGAGCTGATAAAAATCGACCAGTGACCCTCGTGGAGGGACCCATCCATCCATTTCCTAACATTAGTAAAGTTCCCGGAGAACATCCCAGATAAAAAGAGGTTCAGGTATAAGTCAGCTTACTATTTATTGCAGGAGGGAGTGATGTATCGGAAGACCCTCTCCGGGCTCTTGGCCAGGTGCGTAGCCGAAGATGAGGTCCCTCGAGTCTTAGAAGAGATCCACTCTGGAGAGTGTGGCAGCCATTTGGGAAGTCGGACTCTGGAGAAGAGAGTATTGCGGCAGGGGTACTTTTGGCCGACAATTAGCAAGGACACGGCGGAATTTGCAAGAAAGTGTCAAAAATGTCAACTCTATGCACCACTCCAACTCCTTCTGACGCAGAGGCTCGGGACGATCGCGGCGTCATGGCCCTTTGCAATATGGGGATTGTACCTAGTTGGTCCTTTCTCGCAGGCTAGCAACCAGAGGAAGTTCCTTTTGGTCATGGTGGACTATTTCTCAAAGTGGATAGAGGTCAAAGCATTGGCGAAAGTAACGTCACAAGTAATTCGCAACTTCATATGGGGGAAGATAATTTGCCGGCATGGATTGACCCTGACCATAGTCACGGACAACGGGCCTCAATTCGCGAGCGATGAGTTCGTTAGTTTCTGCGGACAATTGGGCATCGATCTCAGATTTGCATCCATCCATCACCCCAAGAGCAACGGACAAGTAGAGGCCGCGAACAAGATCATTATCAACCTGTTGAAGAAGAAGGTGAAAAATCTGAAGGGCAGCTGGGTGGAACAGCTCCCCTCAGTCTTGTCGGCCTTGAGAACCTCCTCGAACGCAGCTACTGGGGAAACCCCTTTCAATTTATCACACGCGTTAGAGGGCGTGCTTCCCGTAGAATTCAAGGTGAGGTCCCCGTGTGTTGTTGTCGCGGGGGATGGCGATGAGGAATGGAGAGTGGAAAATGAGAAAGAGCAACGACTGTCACTTGATCTGGTGGAAGAGCTTCGTGACTTGGCAGCCCTTCGCCAAGAGGAGGTCAAGCGTCGAATGGCAAGGTAGTTTGATAAGAACGTCAGGATCAAACATTTTGTAAAAGGAGATTTGGTCCTCAAAAAGGACGATGTCGCGGGAAGGGGGGATGGAAAACTCCACCCTAACTGGGAAGGGCCCTTTGTAATCCTTAAGGCGCTTGCCTCAGGTGGTTATCGTCTCCAAAATGCAAAAGGGGCCCCCCTTAGCAACACTTGGAGCGGTGACGACCTGAAGCGTTTTTATCCATAAGATAAATGAAAGTAAAGATCTACTCCTCACAAGATTCCTTTTCACTCTATCCTCACCGCTCATCAAGTGCGAACCAGAATACCCTCGATGGGACCTTGCTGACCAGACTCACTAGCCGGCATGGCAGGTAGGTCACACGGGTAGGAGGTTGAGATAGAATCAAGTCCGAAGCAGAATACCCTTGATGGGACCCCGCTGACCGGGCTCTCACTAGTTGGCAGGACAGGCAGGTCGCTCGGGTAGGAGGTTGAGATAGAATTAAGTCCGAACCAAAATACCCACAATGGGACCCCACTGACCTGACTCTTACTAGCCGGCAGGGCAGGCAGGTCACTCGGGTAGGAGGTTAAGATATAATCAAGTCCGGACCAGAATACCCTTGATGGGAACCCGCTACCGGACTCTCACTAGCCGGCAGGGTAGGCAGGTCGCTCGGGTAGGAGGTTGAGATAGAATCAAGTCCAAACCAAAATACCCTCGATGGGACCCCGCTGATCGGTCTCTCACTAGTCGGCAGGGCAGGCAGGTCGCTTGGGTAGGAGGTTGAGATAGAATTAAGTCTGAACTAGAATACCCTCGATGGGACCCCGCTGACCGGGATTTCACTAGCCGGCAGGGCATGCAGGTCACTCAGGTAGGAGATTGAGATGAAATCAAGTCTGAACCAGAATACCCTCGATAGGACACCGCTGAACAGGCTCTCACTAGCCGGCAGGTCAGGCAGGTCGCTCGGGTAGGAGGTTAAGAAAGAGTCAAGTCCGAACCAGAATACCCTCGATGGGACCCCGCTGACCGGGCTCTAACTAACCGGCAGAGCAGGCTAGTCGCTCGGGTAAGAAGGTTGAGCCCTAAGGAAAATGAAGTCAGGTTTACGTCAGCTAAGTTCCGACAAGCCAGCAGAATGTTTGGCCCCTCAAGAAAGAGGTAAAGAGAGAAGACAGGAGAAAAACAGGTTGGACTCTGTTCCCTCTCGCCACGAGCACTACCCCGCTCTCGCGAGCACAAAGTAAAAGCTTCGGCTACGCTGGAACTCAGATCTCGCGATAGCTGCGAGGTCTGGTACCCGCGAGCTACGGGAGAAGAGGAGGGCATCTTGACGAGTTGGGTGAACATAAAGGAAATCCCCTAACCATGAATTAACGATAAGAAGATGAGCATAACGATAAGAAGAGATGATTCTTTAATAATCACAAAATATATGTTGGACGAGTGCGCTTTTACAATGTCAAAAAAGAGAAAAATTAAATCCCTCCACACATCATCAGGGGAGTAGCCTCGGCCCGAGGATTCCGAACTCGCCGCTTGCGGGTAGAAATCTGGGATGAGGTCCCTTACGACTCGCTCCATCCAATCATCCTGCAGAGCATCGAGCTTGCGCAGTACGTTCAGATTCGACTCTGTGGTCTGCACAATCAGTAGCTTGCGGGTGTTCTCCGTCTCTTGCGGCGAGAAGTGAAGAAGGTTGCACGCGCTGGAGGAGGATGCGCCGGGTGCGGCGGGAGTCTTCTCTGCACGGGCCTTTGCAAGCTCCACCTTGGTAGTTGCGAGCTCCCCCTCAAGTTGTCGATGCGCGACCTAAGGCGCTCGGCGGTCTCGGCATCCTATAGAAGATTATTTGAGATAAATTCAAGGTAAATGGAAAGAAGATTAAATAAGGGGACTTACCACACCGCCAGAGTGCTTAGCGAGGAGGCGCTCTGTTAGCACGAGGCGTGTGTCAAGGTCGAGGACCTTTTCCTCGGCGAACTCCCTGGTAGTCTCGGCATGTCTGAATTTCTTGCGAAAGCTAATTCCCCTCCGCGCGATCATGTGTGCAAGCTTAGTGACGTGCGGATGGGCCCGCGAGCTCTCGTAGGCGAGTTCCTTCATTGTCAACCTACCATACTCCTCGGCATCTTGGCGGTCGTACAATCCGTAGGTGAGGGAATACGCGTCCTCGCCAGCATGACCGGACTCGGTCCAAGAGGGCAGGAGAGCGGAAAGAGAGACTGTGCGAGTGCTCGTCCCAGGCGAGCAGAGGTTGTCCGTAACCGTCTTTGGGCTTCTGCCCCAGCCCGAAGTTGGGGTGTGAGTCGGGTGTTTCCAATTCTCCGCCCCCAGCTCGTCGCCTCCTTGTTACTTCCCTGTCGAAGTGGTCGGCTCACTCGGTGGAACGGGTTTCTTCGGGAGAGTTGGCTCGCCAGAAGGAGCAGGTTTCTTGAAGGCAATAGTCTTGTGGAGCTTTGAGGGCCCGCCGGACGACGATCACGCATCAGGCCCTCTCCAGGGCTCTTCATCTTCTTCTTGCCGCTGCCGGAAGCGGGTGCTCGCAGGTCATCGGCACACGCAGCGGCGGCAGATTGAGCGAAGGCAAGGGCCGGATTCATCCTACCCTTTCCCGCGTATGGAGGGTGCGCAGGGATGTGGCACTCGCCTGCAAGAAAGTCAGGAGCAATAACACGTTAAGATGTCGCAAGAGGTAGAATAGAGTTGCAAGAAAGGGATGCGAACTTACCAGCGCCCGGAAGAACGGGTAGTAGCGAGTCGACATTGCGTCGTAGATGGGCGACTTCGAAATTCTTTCCCAAGAAAAACTTGTGTAGGTTGGCATCCTCGTCGTCGACACGCGGCGCTCGGCAAGTGATCTCGTCCTTTTGTATCGGCACGTACAGGACATTGTCATGGTCACCCTTGATAAAGATAAATCGGTTGGTCCAATAGTGGGCTTTGTTGATGGTCTCGCAGACCTTGATCTGCGAGTCGGTGAAAAAGATCACCCTGTCGCTGGTAGCTCGGTAAATGAATAACTTGCGGAAAACCGTTAAGTTAAACTCTATCCTCTCTTCGCACAGATAGCACGCGTAGGCCCCCAGCATCGAGATCCCGTTAAGTTAAACTTTATCCTTCCTCTTCTTATTTGCTTGTGAAGGAGTAGGTAATTCTTCCACATTTTGCGTATCATCATCATGCATATCATGTTCATCACTGATTTGGGACCTAAATTTTGTGAATTGGGTGTCCATGCTAGATCTCTAGTTACGAGTATTTGGTTGAACATCATGTCTAGTTTCTCTTCTAATTTTGGGGATATGTCGACATATAAAAATTTCTTTGCATTTGGCAAAACCTAAATGAGTATGTATGTGATTATTAGAATAATTATTATGCTTGTAAAGGGTAAAGTAAGAAGATAATAACAAAAAACATATTCACCTTCAATCGTTATTTTCACCACTCATCTAAAGCAGCAATAGTTTTGCGAATCAGATCTCGTCCCAAGCCCATCTCACCCTGCTTTAGCTCTCGCCAAAACTCCATTCTTTCTTTAACTAATCCCATCTATTTTTTTATTTGAGTCTGATCATGTGACTTCCCTGTGCGTGTATGGAAATTATTTGTCAAGCTCGTTCAACCATCCTTGCTAAAGTGTTGTTGATTAATTGTCCAACTCAATTTCTCTCAAACACAGGTCGCAAAATATCATAATATCATTGACCGTCAAAGTTGCAGAAACTCCATCTTTACGTTTACCCACGGATTGTTCGCTTGAAGAAAAATCTAAACACTATCAAAATGAAGACAAACAAAAACACACATACACATATTATTACGCACACGCATTCGCCCAAGCAAACCCCCCTCATGGGGACCATCGACGCTCGCATATGGAGTTCATTCTTATTAGTGGCACTCACCTCACTCGAGTACCACATCCTATTATTGATGTCTTGGCTGCTCACTCGGGGGATTGTCACCTCCGCGACGAATTTTCATACGTACCTCCTGGTGAGCCTCCTGACGCGTCACGTTCCTCGAGAGAAAATGGGAACCCTTTGAGTTTGTATTGGAGTGTAGGTGTCTCGCGCGGTCATTCTGCCACTCATCGCATGCTCACTAAGTTTTATTACACTCCTCCCGACGAATGTCCCGATAAACCACCCCTTTCAAGGAACCCACGTCACATGGAGCTTGTTGTATATTCGTGTACCGTGTCTGTCGTATTTCTCATGCATCATTCATGTGTGCATGTCATCTGTTAAGTTCACCATTTGCATAAATCTATTGGGTCGTTTGTTTTTCATTGGCATGCACTTCATGTGACCGTCCGGGGAATGATCGTTGCTAGTAATGAAATTTATAAAGCTCGCGTCGATCTGCATAGGAGGGAGCAGGTTTTTGGAGTTGGAGAGCAGGTTATTATCCACCTCCGACCTGAGAGGCTCCAACGGGGGGCAGCAATGAAGTTAAGTTCCCGTCGAAGAGGCCCCTATACAGTCACTCGGCGGATTAGTACAAACGCTTATGAGATTGATATTCTACTGACAATGGGAATTCACCGAGTGTTCAATATGGAGGATTTAACTCTTTACTACGTGGAGCCAGTGTATGTGGATCCATTATCTCTAGCTACCCCTGAGCCACAACTTACCCCACCCCTCTCTGGCACTTTTGTACCCACCATGCCTAGGCAATCGGGAACGGTTGAGCACCACTCGGAGGACCACACCACCCCGTCGGCAATTCCACCAGCACCACTTTCAGACGGAGATACATTGCTTCGACAGTCACCTACGCCTACTAGAGATGCACTGCAGATCTTTGGTCACGACTTCACTACGATGGGCAGTCGGATGGCTCTGCGTTATTTGGTTCATTGGCTCGCCCGTCCGTTTTCTGACGATACTTGGATTTCTACTGAGGAGCTCGAGAGACTTGCCTCGGGCTCACGCCGAGAGTACGACCGTCTACACTCACCGGAGATGAGTGCTTTCAAGTCGGGGGGAGTTGATGGCGATCGATGGCCCAAGCGCATCTATTTCCGTAGGAGGCGGTGATCGGCGACCCATTTGGGCGATCCGAGTCCACGGATGCACCCGGATGGTCGTTCTGAGTCTGTTTGATATATTATTTTATTATTTCATGTTGTATTTAGCCCCCAATCGGCCCGAACATTATTAGTTGTCTGATCGGGGTGCCCTAGTTTCATTTTTCCCTCTCTTTATATGTATCATGTGTGTGGCGGGAATTGGGGATCGTGTGTGGCAGGAATTGGGGATTGGGTGTGGCATTTTTTGCAGCTGACGGTCTTCCATCGGTGGACTCCGGGCGCATCATCCCTCGTACTCGACAACCTGCAGTGGTCTCCTCCTGACCAGCCCTCCTCAGCCCCTGGCGCTCATCCTCAGCCAGTCTCCCCCCCCCAGCAGCCCGCTCCCGCACAGTAATCCTGCCACCTGCCTGTTACACCTCCAACAGGCCGCCTTGCCCCCGAAATCCCTCCGCCTGATTGTCGTTCCAGCCACGTTAGACCTCTTGGAGCCTGTCGATTCTCCTTGCCACGCCCTTCGGCCCGTTCCCCACCGCCTCACCGTCAGATTCCCCCCTTCTCCCAGCCCCACCTGGCCGACCCGCACCAGATCTCGTCCACCCCTAGCCACCTGCAGCCTCCCCTCCACCCAAACACCCAGATCTGCCTCATCCATCCCTCCCTGCAACCCCACTGTGGTGACACCGTTGAGACGAGGACGGAACCAACATCGACTTCTCATTCCTATTTTTGTCACCACACACACAAGCAAATTGAGGTATGGATATTTTATTTTCTGTATTGTTCGTTTTGGTATTGAACTATTGCTTTGGAATTTAACTCTCTCAAGTATTTGTAATCTTTATTCATCATTTATCTTACGGGACAGATTCGGCGCACTTGAACGGAATTGCGTCTCATCTCGTTGGTTAATTATAATTGTTCTTTACTCGTCATTTTTTGTTTTCAATTGTGCAAATTGTTGTTTAGATGCTTTATTAAATTTTATTTACTTGTTAGTTGGACCTGGAGCTGGACTGTTTGCACCATCGTAATTTCATTTGTATGTGTTGCGCAGTCGCTTGCATTGCACTTTGAGTTAGGGCATTGGTCGTCCCCCCACAACCACTTGCAGCCTCCCCTCCACCCAAACACCCAGATCTGCCTCATCCATCCCTCCCCGCAACCCCACAGTGGTGCCACCGTTGAAACGAGGCCGGAACCAACACCGACTTCCCATTCCTATTTTCGTCACCAAACACACGGGCAAATTGAGGTATAGATGTTTTATTTTCTATGTTGTTTCCTTTATTATTGAACTATTGTTTTGGAATTTAACTCTCTCAAGTGTTTGTAAGACGTATTCATCGTTTAACTTGCGGGACGCATTCGGTGTACTTGAACGGAAATGTGTCTCATCTCGTTGGTTAATTATAATTGTTCTTCAGTCATCATTGCCTATTTTCAATTGTGCAAATTGTTGTTTAGATGTTTAATAAATTTTATTTACTTGTTAGTTGGATCTGGAACCAGACTGTTTGCACCATCGTAATTTCATTCGCATGTGTTGTGTAGTCACTTGCATTGCACTTTGAGTTAGGGCATCGATCGTCCGCCATTTATAGACTCGTGCTGCATCAACGAGTAATGATGAAGTGGGGTTTTTCGAGGTTAAGAATCATTTGGCTAGGCATTTTCAAATGAAGAATTTAGGCCTCCTTTATTACTTTTTAGGAAATGAGGTGGCTCCCTCCTTATGCTCGGCATGATTTGGCTAGACATTTTCAAACGAAGAATCTAGGCCTTCTTTGTTGCTTTTTATGAAATGAGGTGACTCCCTCCTCATTCTTAGCATGATTTGGCTAGAGATTCTCAAACAAAGTGATGCAGGACGACGTGTAGGGTTTACGCGCCTGTCGGCTTTTTCTAGAAAACCCTAAATGCATGCGATGATTTTAATTAAGTTTTGCAAATTTAGAGCGGCGCAGCACTTAAGAAATCTCGCAACTTGGAATTTTTATGAAAACACAAAATTACTTCTTCATTTCAAAGTGAAATTTCTTAAATAAGGTTCGATTCTAAATTCGGGGGACGAAATTCACAACTTTTGTACTGTCCCCTTTTATTGTAGCAAAGCGGAAATCGTAAACTCCAAATACGTTTCCGTTTGAAATTTTCGACATAGCGTTTGCTGACAATACTCGGGCGAAACCCAGCAATGAGTCTAGTTAACCTAAGAGAAAATATAGACACTCACAAAGAACAGATAGAAACAAGTTACCCACGGAAGGAGACGTCTTCCGTATCCGAAGTCGATGGCGATCACGCGAGCAACTGCTCGTCACCTTTGATCTTCCGCTTCGAGGTCGGCCGCTTGCGCATACAGGCACCACGGAATTAAATCACTCCCTCACACGAGGTGGTTCCACGAACTCTCTCAACAAAGTAAGAAAGCCACAAACCTAACAAACCTAAATTCACTCACTCTCACACTAGAGGCTCCACGAAATCTCAAACACTCGTGGTGGCTCCACGAAATCTCGCAAATGCAAGACTAGCACTTGGCCTTTCACTGTTCACTAGACAGCTCAATAGCAGGTATCTAATATTCACTATTCACGGAATAAATCAACAACAAACATCACTATTTTTAACCGAAATAGGAAAAATCAACTTTCCTAATATCATTTCACCTACACAGAAGAAATACAAGCACTAATCACTTATAACTTGTTCACTTTCCCTTTCACCCGTGAACCAACTGCAAGCACTATAGCAGTAGATTTCAATCGACTGCTGCTACTAAAAAGGAAGTGAAAAACGGGAATCGAAGGAGCAAACAAACGAAGCAATATTATCCTATTTCTTGACACTCTTACATAAACAACAATCAAGCATTCAACAAGTTCTTCATCAATAAACAAAATACAATCACATCCCCCTTTTATAGGGTTAAAAACAAAGAAGAGACAGAGAAAGAGAAGAAGAAAAAAAATGAAAACCAGCCATGGGAGATGCGGCCATGGCGGAACCGGGGAGTTGTGGTAGGTGGTTGACGTAGCATCGTGATTGGCGGTTGCTGAAGGCGTCGATGTGGGGCTTCAGGGGAGTGGTCGAGCGTGAAAGCCGCAACTCCTGCGGTCATCAATGGCGGAGATGGAGCCCTACATCGTGCCTGGACCGAAAGAACGGGAAGAGGAACAGTGGCCGCCCCTTTTTCTTCCTGCTTCGCTGAACCGGGGCCGGGGGGTAGGGTTATAAGTTGTTATATATATATATTATATATATAAAGGAAAAACTGCAAATACGCGTAACGCGTATTTGCAGTTTTCCGCGCGAGGCAGCCCGCCTGGAACGAGGAACGCGCCTGCGGTGGGGCGGCCAGCGGCTGCCGTCTCGCCGGCCACCGGCCGCCCCTGCTCGTCGGCGTGGAGAATTACAGTGGGGAGGTCGGCGGCTGCGGGCTGGACGCCGACGAGCCCAGGGCGGCCGGTGGCCGGGGAGCCCGCAGCCGCCGGCCTCCCCACTGTAAAAAAATTTGCAACAGCGGCGGCGCCGCACCGTCACCGCTGTTGCAATTTTTTTTGCAATGGGGCTGCCGGCGGCTGCGGTCTGGCCGGCCCCCGACCCCGCCATTAAAAAATTTGCATTTGCAAATTTTTTTTACAGCGGGCGGTCGGCGGCTGCCGGCGAGCCCGGCGAGCCCGCTGTAATAGAATATATATGGGCTGGGCACCTATAGGCTAAATCCAACGGCTACAGGGCGCAGCGCGTATATATTCTATATACGAATATATACGCGCTGCGCGGATATATAAAACCGTTTATAATATATATATATATATATATATATATATATATATATATATATATATATATATATTATAAAGTTTATATAAAATTGAATCTTATATGTATACATATATATAAAGAAATACATATTTATAACTTATATATATATATATACATATATTTCACAAACACAAAACACAATGCGACATTCAGGGCCGATAGTGGTCTGGACGGGTGTGACGACGGACACTTTTGCGACGCCTTGATCTAGGCTGGACTCCACCACGAAGGATCTAAGCACATATGTTACTTTTAAGGGATTGAGGTGATCTCCTCACGACCTCGTCCTCTCTCAGCAAAAATATGATGTTGAATTTGGGTGGTAAAGCAGTTGATATGCCTATAGAATATGGACACTAAAGCAAAATTTTCTTCCATTTCCTCTGCATCTAACCAATTGTTGCCCGATCTAAAGTGCTATCGTGAGTATCTTCGCTCGGTTAGAAAGCTGGTATAACTAAAAGTCACATGATTAATTCATGCACCTTCCTCATGGCTCGCATTTGCAAGCAATTGATCACACTCTTTTGGATCTAAAGTGTGGTTTTGATCAATAACTTATTTGCAACTCTCTTCCACTCAATCCCTTACAATTTATTTTAATGTTGACATTCTATTGATGATAATCACTATACCAATGTATTATCAACTTAGTTGCATGTAATATTGCAGGATGGCCCTTGTGATTCCCGAGCTCACTTGACTCAAGGGTCTCTTATTCGATGTTGGTGTGTCATTAACTCATTATCTACACCAGTGTTTGTCTTCTATGACAATCAGATCTTCATCTACATTGTTGAGAGCCCATCTTTCATAGAACATGATGCGTATCGAGGACAATTTTGAGCTTCATCATGTTTACTCTTTTGCAAATTGCAAATATCCTCGCACAAACTTCCAAATATGTTGTGTATCTTCTCTTTTCTCTGAGTTTGTCTCATACACATGCATAGCTTACAAGGGAGTGTAGAGGTTTTTGTGTAGGGTGGAAGGTGATATAAGTAACTACATGAAGGAAGATTTTTAGTTTGAGAGAGTGGTGGAGATTGAGCTGTTATAGGTGGTGGACTAAAAGAAAGGTCAGTGAGGTTGATGTTAACAAGAAGAATCATCGTCAGGGCCACTGGAGAGCAATAAAAGGGCAGATGGGTTTTGAAGCAATAACCTTAACAGACTTTTTGTCACAATTGAAGTAAAGGCTTTGCTCTTGGTAGTGTGGAATTTAATGGGTACGGAGCAGGGAGAGGATATCAGTGAAGGGTTGTGGTTTGGTGTGATGAGAAGTTAATGGAAATTGTGAGTGTACAAAATTGTGTGTAGAAATGTTGGTTGGTGTTGATGTTGATGTTAGTGGAAGACATGATTATTAGCGTGTGTGAGGTTGGGTTGTTTAAAAAATTGGTCGTTTGGTGAGGGAAACAACTTAGGCAGGGATGCAAAGTGAAAGGCATGGATTTCTCGAGGGATGTTTGGGTAGAGTTCCAAGACAAAGTTGATGAGGCTATCATATAGACCAATAGTGCAGGTAGCTAACCTTTCAAGTGTTTTGCTAAATGTGCTATGTTGAAGAGGGTATCATATAGACCAGTAGTGCACGTGGCTAACTTTTCAAGTGTTTTGATAAATGTCCTTTGTCGAGTTGGAAATGACTCCCTCATAATAAACAAAGGAAAATTCAGCAAAATGTGTTTCAAGAGACATGGTAAACGCGACCCACGAGAAAAAAAATATGTGACTTGTTGGCCCAAGGCAAGATCGACGATGTAGAAGGCTATGTACATTATTGAGGTGTGTGAGCAAAATCCTCAAAACTTTTTGAGGTGGGTATCAATTGCTAGTAGGGGGGAGATGGGCGACGGGTTGAATCAAACAGACTTACTAATTTCCTAAATGACAATAAAAATGACATTAAAGTGCTAGCAATTTAAAGTGAGGACACGCGGTTTATAATCTTTTATATGAAATGAAGAACCAAGAGTTATTTAACATATAAAACCCTGGAAAATAGTAAACAACAGTATTGCATGTATTCCTCAATAAGGTCCATTACTGATATTTGCAATACAAAACTTAATTGCAGATAAGAGTCCCACACATATGTTGTCAGGCATCTGAATGGAGAAACCATGCTACTTGAAAGTAATCGACAATAAATTTAATCAAAAATTATTTAGAAAGGAATACATACCGACTCCACAGCATAGCAAGGGACCATCAAGATAACACCAATTAAAAATTTTTGCTCCTACAAAATTATACAAAGCACCGAAGAGCTATAATCAGACCACAACCGCCTTGAAATACAAGCGCAATATAAAATGCAATAGAAAAAAAGCCAAAAAAGAACCTCTGGATTCTTGTATGCCGAGAGGTGGTGGAACAAAAGGAACGTGGAAAGTGAGACTGAAGTGGCAACAAAAACGCCAGCAATAGATGTTGCCCATGCCCGCGTTGAATAACCTAAGAGGGTCGAGTAGATAAGGTTGACCACCTTCATAGGTTGAGATGCCACCATTTCCCCTTCAAAGTTTACTCGATGCCCAACATAAATCAGAAGTACATTGCTTAAACTGCAACATACTTAGCTTCATGCACGCAATCAGCCTCGAATCCACTTCTATCTGGAATTAATACCATCGGCCTCCACAAATATATAATCAAATTATGTACTTTTGGGAACAAAATCAAGACCTGCAAAAGGAAGGCATAAGGGAGAATATTTAGGCCCCACTCGTTTGGCGGATTTTCAAAGAAAAAATTGGTTTTATCCAAAACCAAAAACTCAAAAGTTTTGGAATTGGTCCGAAACTCAATTTTGTTATTCGGTTGCATGATGCATTGAGGCACATGAATTCAATCCGTCAATTTTGTTGTTCAACTGCAGTAGGAAATTCAATTGTAAGAATTGAAATTTAAGTGATTATGTGACTTTCAGTGAAGGTGAGCCTTGGCACACCGGCTGAGGTGTTGTCGTGTAATCTTAAGGTCACAGGTTCGAGTCCTGGAAGCATCCTCTTGCAAAAATGCATGGTAAGGTTTGCCTACCTTTCACCCTTGCGGTGGTACCCTTCCCCTGACCCTCGCTGCTCGGGGATGCCTTTGGCACCGGGCTTGCCATTATGTGACTTTCAGTTTAAATCATGATTGTGTAGAACAACAAAAAACTGGAGCAACAAATAACTAGAACAATAAATGACTTGGTCAACAAATGAATGAAACAACAAATGATTGTGTCATTTCATCTAGAACAAAACTTGAATAAATCAAAATGGATCCCAAATATATTAGTATCGAAACTAGGGCAACAAAGGCATCAAAAGCAAGAAGTGCCATGACCAGAAAATATTCTCAGCAACCCTAATAAGAATTCATCAAAATCCAAATAAAGTTTGATTCATGAGATCCAGCCTTCAATTTCAATCATCAACACGTTCGCGATAAGCTAAAAAAACCACCGAATTTCCTACTCAGTACTTTCACGTTCACTGAACCAAAAAAAAAAAGATTGAGAGGGGGGCAGGGAGAATCCAGGGTTTAGTTGATGGTTTTTATCAAAAACAAAACGGTTGAAGGCTGCACAAACTTGCGTGAGGCTGCTTCTGTCCAGAGAGAGCACAGTAGTAGCGAGAAGGGGACATAAATCACCGGAGATGGAGACAGAACGAACCAGCCCAGAAGATGCAGATGCCCCTGTCGCCGGGGAGGAAGAACGGCGACAGAAGGCAGCGGAAATGGCGAGGAGGAGAACAGTCCCAGAAGCTTCGACGACAAAACCGACCTAATCTGGTCAGTTTTTGGAAAACTGTCGGGAGCCGGAGAGGTGTCGCCAATTAGCCAATTCCTTCAACTCAAGAGGGAGAACAAGCTTTACCACGAATTACCACGAATTAGCTCAGCCGAGAGAGAAGAAGACCGGATTTCAGCAGACCATCGATGGAGAGGAACGGAATCCCTGAAAGGGCCGTGGGAGGATAGAAGTAGAAAGACTCAGAGCAAAAAAAAAATGGTGATGGTTAACCGTACCCTATTATTTTGTAGTTGATCTCAAAATCTCCTAATTTTTTACATCTTTTTAAAATACGTCTTTTACATGCAATATCAGGAAAAATGTTCAACACAAAAGTTGTATATATCAACGAGATCTATAACTTTCGTGTTGATCACTTTTCCTAAAAAAGCATGTACAATGTGTACTTTGGGAATATGCTCAGGTTTTGCGTCTTTTCGAAATACGTCTTGTACATGCAATTTCAGGAAAAGTGTTCAACACGAAAGTTGTAGATCTCGTCGATATCTACAACTTTTGTGTTGAACATTTTTCATGAAATTTCATGTACAATGCGTATTTCAAAAGAGCGCGAAAAATTGGGAGATTTTGTGGTGCAACTATCCAATTACGAGTTACGGTTAACAATCGCCAAAAAAATGTACATTTCATGTTAATTGCAAATGTAAAGTTGTGAAAAACCTGTTATGAGCTTCAAGACTTACTAAGGGTCTGTTTGACAAACCGGCGGGACACGGTTCTGGCTGGGCAGAATCGATCGGATGGTGTTTGGGAAGCAAGCGGTATTCCAGCTAAGGAGGCCGGTGTGAAGCCATGAAAGGGGTAAATTCAGTGTTTTGTCACTGGCCTGTCGAGCACCAGCTTACTGTTGCGGGAATACATTTTTCTCTCCTCCTAGGCGTGCCACCGGGCCGGGTTCTCAAATAGAGCAAAGGAAAAAAAATAAAGTGTTTGTACAATTACATGTTGCCTCAATGACACTCATGAGATTGGAGGCTTATTGTGTTTCTCGTGAATTTAAAGGATATAGAAAGACAATTGTTATCGAGACTTCAGTTTTGGCTATCTGCACTTCAGTTTCTCCTTTCTCAATTAAATAATAGCAAAACACTTTTTCGCCTTCCGCCCCTTCGATAGGCGTGGAGCTTGGCGGATTGCTTGGCGTCGGTGGGTGGTGTGGTGAGGCAGCCCCCTTGTTGGTTGGCGGGGAGCGCTAGTTGTGGTGCTTGGGGTGGCGTCAAGCGATGGTGCAACAGAGGTGTAAAATTTTCTAGGAAGTTGAAAGAGCTCACGGGAACACTCAATCATAACAAAGTCATGTAGAAATCAGGAACAGTAGAAGCACGAGAGTCTCAAAAAAGTTGGAATTATCAACTTCTTTACATGACGAGACATGCATTTGCAAGACATGATTTCGCAATGTACCCGATGGAAGAAAAAAAATTACTAGCAAGAAGAAACCATGTGGTCTGAAGACTGAAACCACACAAGCCACTGTCCGCAAACCCTGTCAGTTGATAACCATCAAGCCGTCAATTGCAACAAGTCGCGCAGACTGCCTTTATTGAATGTTGATGAACTGAACAGAATTCGTTGATACACCGGGCGAACTGCTTCACTAACCGCAACCCGGAGGAAGTGACTTCATGCCGCTGAGACGGCGACCTGTTGTATACCGCTGACTGTAACCGCGAACTGTTCCACACCGAGCTTCCCAACTAGTTGCCGAGTCACTCAGTGCTAGTCGCACAGTCTGCACAGACAAGTCAACCTCACTTAGTCGCGCTGATAAGAAAATCGTAACCGCAGGATCAAAGTGCGAGCTAAGTTTTCAATGTTTTTGTTATATATTACGAGTCAGGGACTTCTATTTATAAGCGACAAAAGGAGTGTCGTCACCGCCCATAGCGATAGGATAACTGCTCGTCATCTTGCATCTAGCACCACGTATTCGCACAAGTGCGGATACCAACATTAGTCTGCGCGCCATAACCATCTATCTCTTAGATCGTCGGAGACGAGCTAACAACAACACCAGTCCGCCAAGCCGAGTGGACAACAACACCAGTCTGCGTGGACTTAGCAATCCAGCCACGCGTCCTGATCCATCATCACAACTATGGCGGACTATCGGACTCAGATACCAGACCACACTGTTCTGTGGTCTCCGCTTCCAGTCCGCTCACAAAACAACCCGTGACTAAAGCTACATCCATGCCTCGTCGAACTACCAATCTCCGCGAACACCCAAAGCAGACCGTGCAACCAAGCGGTCTCAGTGAACTAGACAACAACGCGGACTTGTCATAACACTATGATCAAGTCCACACAACCAGCAAACTCTGGCACAATCCGTATGAATAGGCCCAAGCGAACTGATCGGTCAGTCTCCACAGACCGCGCTAACCGCCTGATCCTTCGCGAACCAGAGAACATGACAGGTCTAAGCGGACTGTGCGGTCTCACAATCCAGACCGCAACAACCGCGGTTAGACAAGATTAACCGATCGGTTATTTCTCATGGTGCTTGCTAAACCAGACCGCAGGATAGAAGAAGAGAAGCCAAAAACCAGCTAACCATCACCTTCAACCCACCAGACCACTGGTGGTCTTTACGGTCTGTGCGGTCTGTCATATAAGGCCGCCTCACTCCACTTCACTTCCACTTCAACAATTTCAACAGGAGACGTCATTATTGTCGTTTTACTGGGCTCGGTAAGCAGGGGCGGATCCAGCGAGATTTTTCAGTGGGGGCGTTCAATAAAATAACGATAAAAAAAATTGCTACGTACGATAAAAAATGACTTCAAATTTGCAAAAAAAAACTTTAAATTATGACATTTTTAATTAACAAAATACGATTACATACTTGATTACAACACTCCTCTTCGATGCTTCATGTTCTGGAAACATTCCATGATAACTTTGTTGTCGATGGTGGAAAAGATATCTTTTTCAATATATGTTACAAGACAATCATTCATCCAATCATCACCCATCCGATTGCGTAATGATGTTTTGATAATCTTCATTGCAGAGAAAGCTCTTTCTACACTTGCAGTTGCAACAGGTAATAATAATGCCAACTTTATGAGCAAATACAATAATGGGTATAGAACATCCTTCTTCAATTGTACTAACTTTTGAGCTAATCCTCCAAGCCCTTTCACATTTGAGAATTCTCTGTCTGAGCGAACATCTAAAATATAACTTTCCAGTTGATTATCAAGTTCCATTATATTAATTGGAGAAAAATTCAACGGATAATGCTCAGCAAATCGAATTATTTTTTGTTTATCAAAAGCCGAAAAGTCATTACTTGGATCTAAACATGCCATACATAGAAGCAATTTCGTGTTCACTTCATCAAATCGACAATTTAGTTCGGTAAGTTGTAGATCAATAACTGCATAAAATAATTCAACACGATAGAAGTGAATGTTTGTATTGTCTTCTGATCTGCGTCTTGATCTCCCTCGAGCTACAAATTTGTCTTCCATACTTAGAACAATAATATCATTTTTTTGACAAAAGGTAGTTACTTCACGTAATATAGAATCCCATCCATTATCTCGCATTGCTTGTAGTCGTATTTTGAAAATTCTGACAAGAGTCATAACATTTACAAGATCTTGATCATTCCTTTGTAATGTTTGCGACAATTCATTGGTAATCCCTAAGATGGTTTTCATTAAGTGAGTCAAAAATACAAATTGAAAACATTGCATAGCCTCCAGCAAATCACTTGCTTCAGATCTATGCTCTGAAAGGTTTCCATCCTTTTCAATGACTTCTAGCACATCAATTATCGAAGGGAACAAAGAAATTAAATTCAAGAGAGTTCTAAAATGAGAGTTCCATCTTGTGTCCCCTGCCCTTGTTAGTGCTCTTTCTTGATTCAAGCCTCTTCCTGTCAACAGTTCACCACTGTAAATCTCTTCAATAACTTTTGCATGTTGCTTCTCTCGTAGAATATCTCTACGCTTGCATGATGCGCCAACAATATTTGTTATACTTGATATCAAGCTAAAAAAAGAGCAAACTTTGTTGTGTTTTTTTTGCGACAGCAACGAGTGTCAGTTGAAGTTGATGAGCAAAACAATGCACATAATATGCAGATGGACTTTCAGCCATAATCAATGTTTTAAGCCCATTGAATTCACCTTGCATGTTACTTGCCTCATCATAACCTTGACCCCGCAAGCTTGATATACTCAACCCATTTTCTGCCAAAGAAGATTCAACGGCTGCTTTTAATGATGAAGCTGCAGTATTTTCTACATGCACTATTCCTAAAAAACACTATATTACACATCCTTTTTCATCAACATAACGAAAAACAATTGCCATTTGCTCTTTGACCGAGGAATCCCGAGCTTCATCTACTAAAATAGAAAATAATTTTGCTTGACTAATAGCTTTAATGATAATCTTGGTAGTCTATGTTGCAGCAGCCTGCACGATATCTCTCTGAATGCTTGGTGCTACCAATTTAAGATTTTCATGTGCATTTTGTAATACAACTTTGCTAATTTTGTCATTATGATCCGCGAGGAACTGAAGAAGTTCAAGAAAGTTTCCTCGGTTGCTTGATTCAAAAGATTCATCATGACCCCGGAAAGCTAAACCTTGCATTAGCAGAAATCTAATGCAATCAACCGACGCTTCTAATCGTGTGTGATATTCCAGTCGAGCTTGGTCAGACTGAGTACACAATGCAACTTCAATATGTTGTTTTTGGTTCATCAAGTCTACACAAGCCTTCAAACATTGGTTGTGGACACTATTATGAGTCCCAACATGAACATCTAATCTGTCTTTATGTTTCCAATTTGTGAACCCTTCACTAACAAAAGCGTCACCGCCACCTTGGTCATCATGCTCAGGCTTAAATAGATAACAACATAAACAAAATGCAGCATCTATGCTATGCTGTACTCGAGCCAATAACTATATTCTTGAAACCAACCACGAATAAATCTGCGTGTCTATTTTCCAAAAACCCTTGTTTGAAAATTATGATCTTTAGGTTGGAATGCTTTCTTCTGTAAATACCAACGTCTAATTTTTTCTCTATCATTTGGATCATAGTCATTAATATTCTTCCGCAATCCTGGGTCCGCGGGAAGGTCATCTACATTGAGCAGTCTTTGGGGAATTATATTCTGATTTTGCGGTGGATCTATGACTTTTTTTTAAAATATCTATCCATGACTTTCAAAGGTACCTACAACTTTGGAAAAAAAATTATATAAATTAGGACACCGAAGCAAGGGATTACCTTATTTTATACATACCTAATAATAAATTTAGGACCAATAAAGACTTGGAATGAAACTGTAAGAAAAGATATGATGTACTTAGGCATTAGTGAGATTATGACATAGAGTCAAGTGTTGTCGTGCCCGCCCTTACCAACAAATCATCACCATACTTGAAAATAGTAAATGCTAACACAAGAAAATGAAAAAATAGAGTCAAGTGTTGTCGTGCCCCTCCCTTACCATTCCTATTGAAGATGTATTTTCCTGTTGATCTAATTCTAAAAATATATGTGACGCAAGGTGAATATAGTGAGTGTAATTGTGCCCTAAGAAATACTAATGAATGGGAGTAAGCATATTGTATTACTCAAAATAATTAAGTGGTCATGGATTAAAATCTAATAAGATTCACAATAGACTTCGTTTTATCATACTCAAAGAGATTACACAAGATTGTACTGAAATAGAATATGATCGCACAAATAAACAATCAATCCTGCAAGAACCTTCTATTAATATTTTCAATCCAAGAATCAAAACATAATAAAGTGCTAGGACTGCATATCCATAAATAAACCTCCAAAGCATTAGGATTTAAGCATTAAATATTAAGAATTAAGATCAACTTCCAACTGGACTGAACGAGAACAAATCTCAATAAGGAATTAAGGATTATCCATAAATCTTGACTAAAATAAAGTGTGTGAAATGTTATTTATAAATTATAACCATAGAATTTCTTAAATCAACCAAGAGCAAGACTCCAGATTAAGGAAGCCCAAAAAGCCTCAACGGTCAACACAATCTGATTTCATTGAGCACCAGGCCAAATCCCTCCCAACATCCGAAAAGGAGGTAGGAGTAGAGGGAGAGCTATAGAGAAGATCTAGAAGAGAAAGGAAGTATCAGATGGTTTGTGTAGGTACTAGGTCCAAACCAGGCTCATCCGCTCATGCATAAAAGTTTAAACTATCCATAGTCGGGCAAGAGGGAGAAGAAAGAAGCCGCAAAACTTGATCCTGGCTCCGTTATAGGCCCTAGTCTGATTATTGCTTCTCAATCTCCGAACTGAAGAAGCAGGGGAAGGAGAAGATGGTAAAAGAAAAACCTAGAGCATGAGAAGACGGTTTCCCCTCATTATATAGCCAATTCTAACCCAATTCCCCACATATCACCAAATCAATTCATACTGAAGGAGAAGAATAAGAGGTCCTCAACAATGCCATAAATAGGTCTAATGGGGGAAAGAGAGAAGGGAAGGGATGGACAGCAGCGTACCTCTTTGGCTCTTCAACAGCAGCTGCTCCAGTGATCCTCCTCCTCAATTATCTAATGAGGTTGAAAAATGAAAAAGCGTGAGCCGTGAGCGACCTGCGACTGCCGACCAGAGAGCGAGAGATGGAGGAGCAAGAGAGAGAGAGAGAGAGAGAGAGAGAGGGAGAGAGACCTTCTCGGTGTTTTCGTCGATCCAGCGGGAGCGCAAAGGAGGTGGAGCGATGTCGCGGCAGTCGCCTGGGTTTTCGTCTCGAGCCGCTGCACAGGGGATGGGAGCGCAAACGAGGGCGGGTCGGGATTTAAGCAGCGAAAGTGCGAAACCCTATTTTCGCGAAATAAATCTGAGTGTGGGCGGCCGCCCACACTCGGCCTATAATAGGTCCGCCCATGTCGGTAAGTGCTTCCTCCCTTGCGATTGCAGTGCTTCAGTGCTGCTTTTAGAGGCTGGGGTCCTTGGGGATTTGCCAAGATTGGCGAGGAAGAAGGTCAAACTCATAAAAGTGGCAGCTGATTACTTGGTCTCCTCCAACCCTTCCGGTTCAAAAAAAGTTCAAGACGAGTGCATGGAAACTCAAAGTGCATGCTCTAAAAAATTGGGTTCTCCTTCAAGCTCTCCTGTCTCTTTCAAGGAGACTTTCATCTCCTTCCCCCAGGCAGCAAAAATCAGCTTGGAAGGAAAAAAAATTCCTGCGTTCAAGATTCTGCCAATATGTGTGGTCCGACTGTTTGTGAAAATGCGGCAATGAAAAAGACTTGCATTGTCATCTCTTGAATTTCATTCGCCAACAGTGTTAAATCATGCATCTAAACCTTTCTTACCTTGATCTCTAATTTTTTTTGCTCCAAATGCATCTTTAGGCTGCGTTTGAAGCGGCTTATCGCGGCTTATTTGCTTCGGCGAGGTTGGACAAAAACGTCATTGTCATAAAATGTATGTTTGGTATGACAAATGTTACTTTCGTTACAAAAACAAAACTAGTTTAGGCCGTAAGATTTCTGTATGACAATGACATTTTTGTCCAATCTCATCGGAGCAAATAAGTCGGGCCAAACGCAACCTTAATCAGTAGGTTTAGCAATTCATAATTAAATAGTATTGCATGCCATAAATATGTTATTTTAAATATTTGAGAACAAAATTGGCTATGCTAAAATTCTTTAAATTTTATTTTGTGGATATTATTTTGATTTATAAATATAAACTTTATCAAAAACGGATTTGCGGATATCAAAAATTTGCTGATAATCAAACAATCGCCTATAAAAAAAGTCGCTGACACGATTTGCTTCGGCCAGTAGTCACAAAATGGTAGAAAAAATGTTATCGGCAAAGAAAGAGGAATTTTTTTAGGAAATTGTTAAGTACACTTCACTTTTTGGCTAGGTGCATTTTTTTGCTAGACACACAAAACTGTTCGATGCACCACATATGTTTTTAACAACAAATCATTCCCAAAATCAAACACGTTTGTTCACGTTGTATCATTTCATCAAAAAAAGGAGTAACAGGCGACCAAAACATGCATTACATCAAAATTGATGGTGCTAACAAAAAAATTGAATCTCATCAAAATCAATTACAACATGATATCCTCAAAATTGATTAACAAAAAATCAATTAACATTCATTCACATGCACCTCCTAGCAGGCATTTGCACACAAGCACAAGACACTAAAGCTCACCAGTACAATAATGTCTGGCTGAGTAATTTGAAACAGTGTTTTTTATGTATAAACATCTGCAAATCCACCACTAATAAACTAGAGAATGGTGTTATGTATTTTACATATGTTGCAAGAATAAAATACCGGGCCCCAAGTTGGAAAGAAGAAATGACTTTGGCTTCGTTTGGGAACCCGAGGATCAGAACGGACTAGCGTAGAAATCACCCCAGTCTTTGTCGCCAGCAATGATAGCCGCATGTAAAGGAGCGTCTTGGTGGGCGGCGGCGTCTTGGTCGGCGACGGAGGCTTGATCGACTGAGGAGGCAGCGGTTTGGGAGGACTCCATCGCACGGATCGCCTATTGCTCCCCTGTTGTGCGCGTAAAAAAGGAGAAACCCGAAAATGATCTAATATTTTCTAATATTGCGGTGCACAAAGCAAAAAGTGACGTGCACCTAACAATTCTATTTTTTTTTACTACGTACCACGGGTGAGAGAATCTTGTCTCAATTCTAAGGCATACCGGCAAGAATGAAGAGGATCGGGGTCATCGGGATCGGATCAAATGAAGTTTCGGGATTCACAATCGGAAAGCTATAGTCTAAATGCCAAGACGTTAAAAAACGCATGGGTTAAAACAGCATTCGTTAAGTATCACCTAACAAACATCATCCGTCTGAACATAAAAGTGAATGAAATTTCTTAGGCGTGCGTTAACAAATGACAATTTAACCCCATGTTCATAACCGCCACCACCATGCCAAACGGAGCCTTAGTCGGCCCATTGTGGTTGGATACTATGCGGTTTCGACCCAAAAAAACACATTTCGATGCATAAAATTAATCGTTTTCTAATATAATATGTAAATGCTGTACAACCTGTAACTTCTTGGGCACTAAAAACAAAAGATTTGAGATTTTAATGTAAATACTAAGATTAAATAACTCAAGTACTTATCAAAGTTGAATCCAAAAGTATTTTAACAATATCATCTATCCGAAGATGTGATGGTTGTGAACCCAATGACAATTTTTAACAATATAGACCAGTTCAGAACCGTGTTTTTGCTCTTATGACCGCCGACAAAAAAATAAAACTAGTTTTGAACAACAGTTTGCTTGATGTTATTTGCAGTCATGATAAATAAAATCATAATTTAAGGGTTTCAAAGAGTGGGAATATGAATTCTCAATACTAGAATCCATACACATTTAGTAAAATAAAGGATATAACAAATTACATTGTTCATAAACATACATCACATTTTACTTTTCTTTGTATATAATGAGAATCATGAAAGCCGAAGAGGATATTCGATCAATCTGTCTCCGATTATTAATTCTCGCGCCCAATTTCTATCGGGACGTCCACTTTGAAGTGGCTTGTTACATAACATTCAACATACTAAGCAAGAGAAGATTCAATTAAACGAGATTCAAAAGATTAAACAATTAACAGTTCATCCCACGAATGTACAATACTGAAGTGAGCAACAATCTCCTGAGCACCTGGTTCCTTGGAAATGAGGAACATCACAGGAAATATAATAATACTACTAATAATAATAATAATAATATAGGGTCTCCCTTCTAAGTTTACTAAATTAAAAGTTGCACCCTTCTTACTTTTGAAAATATAAAAAAAACTGTAAGTTTGCATTTCATAACATCAATGGACAAATAGACCCCCTCAAAATTTTCTCCAAAGGAGTATTTTTGTGCATGTAAGTTATAGAGGAGGTTTTTGTAATTTCAAAAAGTAGGTGGGGGGGGGGGGGGGGGGGGCAACCTGTAATTATGCTAACTTTCACGGGAAATTTTGGTAATAATAATAAGAATATAGGGTCTCCCCTCTAAGTTTGCTAAATTACAGGTTGCATCCCTCTTACTTTTGAAATTATAAAATAACTGTAAGTTTGTATTTCATAACATCCATGGACAAAAGGAACCCCTCAAAATTTTCTCTAAGGGAATATTTTTGTGCATGCATGTTGTGATATGAAATGTAAAGTTATAGGGGAGTTTTTTGTAATTTCAAAAGTAAGAGGGGTGCAACCTGTAATTATGCTAACTTCCACGGGAAATTTTGGTAATTATTCATAATAATCAAAAGAATAGGGCATTCATATTTCCTTTTCAAAAACTACAATAGAAATATATATATATAAATAAATATACTTGAAGCAAACCTTGAAAAAAAGATCGCAGTGGAACAATGGGAGGGAAAAATGAATCTGAGAACCCACTAGGATGGTTGTAGAATTACAAGAAAATAAACTACAGAAGGCTTACTTAACTGCAGGGAATGGTACAGAGCATCCCATGGTCAGGACTTCCCTCCAAAGGATACATGGTTGCGCCTTTAACGTGTTGCTGATGCGCGACGGCTGCCGCTCGAAGCGTGGAGAAGTCTTGTACGCTTCCTTTCCCTCTCCTCTTTATGATGGAGCATGCGCCCAATGGATCCCCCGTTCCAGACCCAGCCCGTCTGCGGAAAAAGAAACATAAAAGCCCCGAGCTAAAAGAATTGATCAAATTTGAATTCATGTAATGGATTTGAGCACAGGTTTTACGAAGAACTATCAATCTAACACCGATATAATGATAATCGCTAGTTATTTTTTTCAATATTACTTGAATTATTTCAAAAGAAAGAGATTTATGAAAACAAAATTTATCATGTTGTGGAGATAATGTTGTATTCTTTACTCCGGTACACACCTCTATGTGAGAGAAAATAATGCTTTGATAGTATTACTGCGGTAAGAGATTCATGACAAGTATTTCTTTATGCAAGTACATATTTCATGATAGTTTATAGATATGACTACTTTGACTAGTTTTGTGCCAAGTTGAAAACTATGGGCTAAGTAGATCGTATAATTACTTGTGAGGTAATACAAATGATCTAATGGTAGAGGATTTCATAATGGGAGCAATCAGTACCAACTTGGGGAATCGTCTGAACAATCAGGGTAAGGAATTTTGTTTCGAGTAGAAATTTGTGCCGGTATAAGAATTGAATTCTGAACTGGTTCTGACATTGAACAATAACATGTAGGTAAATAAACACATAAACAAGTAACTATGATATTAAAGTACCTCAAAAGTTTCCCTGATGCAATTCTTGCAGCTGTAAGTGTGCTTGGACTCGGAAGCCACTCAACTACCCTATTAAAATCTGTCCTCATTGGAGAATGGATCTTGACCAGCTTTGAAATAGAGAATTTAATAAATCAAAACATTCTACCATTTAAACAAACACAAAATTAATTATAAGGACCAATAGGACTTACTCCTAGGCATTCCATCATCTGGTAGTAAGCCCTTCCATACAATGGAGTATGACCTTGTCTGGACTCTGAAAAATACCTTGTCCTGAAAGGATCAAGTAACAGTCTAGCTAAAACATTGCTAAAATAACAAAAGCCACTCGGAGGAAAATGCAGTTCAAGTTTTTCCATACCATTCTTTGTAACCAGGATCTACAGTGAAACCATACATATCAACAGTATCACAGACAGAGAGAGCAAATTCAAGGGCCTTCAATCCTGTTCCTTTGGCAGCAGAACCAAAAGATGCACCCAACATAAGATATACAGGATTTTGAATAGGAACTTCCTGCAAATAGAATATTAATTCAACTTCATGTTAAAGTATTATCACGAGTACACACTAACACAAGACTATACAAACTAAGTACCGCAAAATGTGCATGTAAACAAATGTATAAATGAATCACCAATCATTTGTTGTTTTCTGTTAGGAATACATGATGTTTTATCATATAAAATGCATTGGTTTTCATGATATCAACTAAAGCTCCTTGGATTAAATTTTTTAGACAAAACTACATATTATGTTTTGATCCCGAATCTTAAGCAAAATCAAAACAGGTCATTTTAGGTTACTTGCCATGATGTGCGGAAGCCGTATCAAGAACGAAAATAAAGAACACGAGCTTTGCATTGCATGAAATAAAAGATTCAATCTAGAGACAAGCTCTCGTGAAACACCCTCCAAATAATTCTCCTCTCGCAATGAGAGACCAAAAGACTAATACTCAAAGATAACTCTCACTACCTAAGGGGCTCCTTATATAGAAGGAGGCCCCACTGCAGGATAAGGACAATACATGACAAAACATGCATCAACACCCCCCTCCGGAAAAAAAACAACTTTGTCCTCAAGGTGGAGGTCCGTAGGGGTCATCCGCAAGCGTCAGGGGGTCCAAGTCCCAGAAATCAGGACCGTCATCTTCAGATTCCACCAACATGCACAAGTCTTTGAAAGCGCAGACGTGGGTGGGAGAGTACGGCTGCTGGCAGCGAAAGCAAAGGCCCTTGCGCCGAAGCACGAGGTGTTGCTCGTGAGATAAGCGGCGGAGTCGTCGAGGCACCGGTGGAGGCGGGGATGGCAGAACTGGCGACAACGGGCCTAGCAGAGGGGGCCCAGGTGGGGGCAGGTGATCTAAGCGAGCATGAGGTGGCAGGGATTTTGGCAACAATGGTTTGTTAAGTGGTCGGGCATAGGAATACAGTTGGGTGATATAGAGTTCCTTGTCGAGGCAACGAGCTTGCTCCATAGCGTGGGAAAGAGTCGTCAAATTGTGGACTCAGAGGAGCGCCCGAAGGTGGGGTTGTAGACCTCTAAGGAAGTATCCCAGGTAGTGGTCAGGGGATAGACCAGAGATGTGCATGGCGACCTTGATGAACTCTTCAATGTAAGTAGTCATGGTGTCGGACTAGCGCACAGAGCTAAGACGCTCGTAGGCATTGCCTGCCTGGCGGGCGTCATAGTGGCAGAGGAGTTCCTCCTTCAACGTGGGCCAAGAGAGGTCAGGAACTTGTAGGTACATCCAACCACACAATGGAGTGTTGAACCCTCCACATAGATAGTAGACAGGGTACCTTCAGATTAGCGAGGGTGTACTCAAGGTCGAAGAGCATTTTGGTGCAAGCGATCCAAGCGAGAGGGTCGATGTCGTCAAACACAAGAAGTGGAGAAACCCCATGTAGTCCGGGACGAGCCGAAGGGGTTGTCGTGGTGGTGGAAGAGGAGCTGATGGGTTGTTTACCACCATGGCCACGAGCTTTCTAAGGAGGAGAGTGACATCCTCATGTCAGACTTTGAGTGATCAAGGCGACGGGAGTCAGCAGAGGCTTTAACGTCGGCGTGGAGGGTCATTGAATGAGTAATGGGCATGGAACGTCGGTTGGGTGAAATCATTGGGAACCGACAGAACAGCCACGACCGATGGAATTGGAGGACTCAGGCGAAGTCGCACAAAGCAGAAGGTGAGTCGTCGGGCACTGAAATCGGCAGAAGGCTCATACGATGCAGTCGACGTTGAGGCCGTCATCAAAGGCTCGAAAGAAATGAGGGATCCGAGTAGCAAAAGGTGATGTCGAGACAGATGTCGGCGAAGTCAGTGTAGAGGCACCCAACCGACGTTCCATGCCCGTTACTCATTCAATGACCCTCCACGCCGACGTTAAAGCCCCTGCTGACTCCCGTCGCCTTGATCACTCAAAGTCTGACATGAGGATCACTGAAATCGGCAGAAGGCTCATACGATGCAGTCGACGTTGAGGCCGTCATCAAAGGCTCGAAAGAAATGAGGGATCCGAGTAGCAAAAGGTGATGTCGAGACAGATGTCGGCGAAGTCAGTGTAGAGGCGCATTCGATGTCGGGACGGACCATTCTTTGTGACTTCTTCCTCCTTCGTCTCTACACGGATTGAGATGCCACCACATTTCATCTATATCGTTACCGCTCCATCTTACTTGCAAGCAGAAGTCATCGCCTCCTTTACTCCGTTTGCATGAGTCTCTTGTCTTCCACCATACCTTCCATCGACCACTACCATACCTCTTCACTCCCGGTGAGATCTATCCTAATTGTTAGATTTGCCTCTGCATAGTTTGTAGTAACTAACCTAGTTTTTAAGGGAAGTTTGTTTTAGTTTTATTTTTCTTTATTCTAATTTTTTTTTGTTTCCTCTAAGTTGATTTTTTTCTCTCGACAAATATTTGTTACTTTGGGTTTTATTGATTGTCGCAGGATTGTCATTCAACAGATGTTTGTGCCGCCAACTAAATTAAATTGCTAATTTTGTGCATGTTGTGCTCTAAATTTGCTTGTAATAATCTAATGTCGCTTTCTTGATTTAAAATGCGCATAAAAAATACTTTTGTATAGCATTCATCACATTAGGTGAGACTACGAGTGCATCAGTAATGGGTCCGACCCACTATCCCCACAACCCATGCCCTAACTGTTGGTAGTGGAGCTCATATAAAGTGCCCCTTTCAATCATCGGAACATTGCAACAACACGATAAGGTGGTAAGGCTCACTGCACTTGTTAATTATCTTGTGCAGGTAGCTGGCCCCACCACCCATCAGGAGAAAGTGAAGAGGAGACCTGCGGGTAAGTTTATGATCAATCCATCTGGGACGTTCATAATGGTTGCCCTAAACTATTACATCTATTTAAACAAGAGAAGGGGCCTGGTTTGAGTGGATCACAGATTTTGGAGAGTTTTCCCAAGGTCTACCGGTCTTCCTGCGATGCCGAGTACACAAATTTTAGAAGACAAGTGGGCCCACCCCCCAAGTATTATATTCCCCTTCTAGACGGCGGGGACTGTGGCAAGAAGAGGGCAGTTGGACAAAATGTTAGGAACTAAGGTTTTGAGGAAGGTAGGGGAGGGAGAAGAAAGGATTCTAGAGGAAATTTCAGCCCCTATGGCTCTGCTCCAATTGATCTTTACTTTCAAAATAAATAATAAGTCATACATAGAATTATATAGTGTCTTGCACAAAAACATATAGGGAAACGACAGAATCATACGGACCTAAAATACAACAGCGATAATAAAAATAGTGATGTTGGAGTTCGTGATGCCTACATGTCTGTTTTCATGATGGGATCCGCATATGCGCCTCCTCGGCCCCGACGTCAATATATGCGCCGCATATGAGGGCACCCCTCGCCCTTGTCCGTGTTTGTAACACAAACCCTTTAACTCCATACTCTCAAATGTCGACGCCACGTACTCCTCGCACAATCACTATCCATATTTCTCCCTGACACTACCCATCAAATCCCCAACAACTTCCGCTATCCCCTATATTATGAGTCTACTCTAACATTGATATTGATGCATCCTGCGACGCATCACAACTGCTTTTACTATGCATTTATTTATTTCATTTCATGTATTCCTTTCTCGCGCACCCGCCTTTATATTTTTGCTCATTGGGTTGGCCGTCCAATGAGACCCTGAATAAAAGATCCGGTAATTTTATGTAGTTAGGAAGGAAAGGGCAAGTTTAAACTATTTATGGGCGGATAAATTTAAATCAAAAGGTAAATAAAAAGGAATCCAGAAAATTGTGATTAGAAGAGATAGCTTATACAAGTTTAGAAAATAGAGATTTCTCCGTTCTCCCGATAGTCCATCATCCCGCCTCCACACGAAGCAGAACTGCAGACGCCAAGTCCGCTTCTCCTCCTGCAGCCCTAACTCACCGGCGGAACCCTAACCCATCAACGATAACCTCCATAGGTGTCGGCAACCCATCCACCCCTCTCCACAGGTGTCGAGACTCGACAGTCCTCTTTGAAGCCTTCTAGAATGACTACGCCGCCTCCGCTAGCCTACGTGGGCTCCAGCGGAAACCCTCCACCAACCGTCGGGATCGACAATTCCCCTACCGGATTCAGCACTCCAGTCAGATCCTGTGTTTCGCTTCCTGTGGCCTTCCTGTGCCTCTTCATTTGTGGTCATGTGATATATTTCCAAACCTAGCTCATTTCTGAATAGTCAAATATTATGTTTATTTATTTATTTTGATCATTAAATTTCAGATCGTCGATTGCCTTCATTAACATAGAACCTATTTTTCATTAATTTTCATAACCACATTTCTTTTCTCTAATTGTTTGATTGTGGAACATTATTTCATATTCATTCAGTGTTTAAATATTGATTTTTATGCGCGTATGCAAGGTTGGGATCAAATGTCACTTACGATTATGCGAGAAAATCTCTCTTGTGCTGCATATTTAAAAAACCAAACTCGAGATCATTTATTTAAAATCAAAATTGAGACTACGATTTACATCAGGTAGAGTCACCGGAGAATGGCAGGAGCGGTGTGTGGGTGTTGCTCGAAGCATCCGGATGGGGATCTAAGTGGAATCCCCTACCCGTTGCCCCTAGGCGGGTATAAATAGTCAAACCCAAGGAGTTTCTACGGGTATCGGATCTACACGTGTCCGAACTGACCCGTTATGCCTCCGAACCCGTTATTCGTCCAAATATACATTAACACGGTGATGACGACGACGAAAGAAACAGTGGATCCAAAACCGCGGCTGTCGAGGCGAGGTGTACTCGGGAGGAGAGAGCTACCACAATCTCTTCAAAGAAAGAAGGAATAGATAAACTTCTTGCTTACCATTATAAGACTCAAAGGGTCCTTTAAATAGACTTACAAAAGGACATAAACGTAAATAAGTGATACACTTGGCCTTCATAAAAAACAAACTATAACTGTACAACCCCGTGTCCGGCGAGCAAGTTCAACAAAGGCCAAACAGGCGAGCTCGGCGAGCTCGGCAGCAGCAGGCGAGCCCAGCAGCAGTAGGCAAGCTCGGCGGCAGCAGGAGCGGGCCAGAGTTCGGCATCCGTCGGCCAGAGATCGACGATCGGCGACCCGGAGCTCGGCATTCGCCGAGCGGGCTGAGGCTCGCGTCCTCGCAGTGGAGCTCGGCAGCAGCTGGCAAGCAAAGCATGCCGAGGTGGCCAGGGGTCCCAGCTCGCCTGGGGGTCAGAGGTACCTTTTACTGTTTTACCCCTGCTGGTCTGCCCGTAGCCCTTCAAAACAGCGGAGTTTGGCTGTTGGCAGGCCCAGCCGAGGGTTTTCTGGTATTTTCAGGTCAGTTATTTTGGTTATTGGCAGTCCGGGTTTCAAAAACTATAAATAGGACCCAAGGGGTACCCCTGAAAGCAGGTTTTTTCCCTGAGCTCCTCTCCCCAAATTCTCTAAGTGCTTTCTGAGGGTACCTTAGCTCGGCTTCAGGCTAAGGAGGGGAAGCGCTCTGAGATCTTCCGGGTTTGTGGTGGGACCTCCCCGCCGAGCCCTTGGGCCTGTTTCTCCTTGTCTTGTTGTTTTTCCTTGCAGGAACGAAGTAGGCGCGAGACCACCCCTTTCCCCAAGGGCGAGCTCTACAGGAAGCCGGGTTCCGGTTTCAACATTTTGGTGGGCCGCTCGCGAGGACTCCTCGGCAGCCGACTGACTGGGAAGGGCTGTAAAGGCAGATGTCAGCAGAGCAAAAGCTTGTGAAGCACAGGGTTGAGCGAGGCAGACCTGAAGAGCTCGGCGGCTCCAAAGAGATGCGAGGAGGGATGAACCTCAGGTCCTTCCCGCGACCTGGGCCGCGAGCTCCCGGCGAGATGGGCTCGAAGCCCGGGACAGGAATGGACCCCGGGCCCCCCCCGGCGGGCGCATCAATGTGCCGAGGAGGGGAGCCAGGCGGCGAAGCTGGCCTCTGCGAGCTCACAGGCAGGATCCCGAAGAGGAGCGGCGGATCCCGTGGATGGTTGTCCGGGGCCGAAAGTTGTGAAGTGGCGGGGACAGCCTCGCCTCGCGGCGTAGGAACCCGCGGCGCGGTCCCCTCGTCATCTGGAAGGCCGCCCTGATCGTCACCGACAACAACGACCTCCCTATCATTCTCCAGAACAGTTCGAGTAGAAGAGCCGGTCTCGCGAGCCAAAGTGGCCCTCAGGTCGTGGAAGATGGGCTCAGCCGCCTCGAGAAATGGCCTTGACCTCTTGGAGCCCGGCTCGGCGGGATCAATTTGAGGGACCTTTGCGGGGACCGCCGTCAGCGCGGCAATACGAGCCTCGGAAGCCCGGCGAGCTCGATCTACGCGCTCTTGAATCTCCTTAGGAAGGGGCATCTTGGCAAGGCAGCAGGGGGAATGGCAAGAGCCAGGTAGCAGAGCAGGTGCACATATATATAGCCGCAGGTGGCCCCCACCATAAGATTCCCTTCAACTCGCCAGCCGGAGCTCGCCGCACACTTCGGGTTGGATGTTTCTTTCTGAGCTTTTTGGCAAGCTCGAAAAGAGCGGGGATTGTGTACAACCCCGTGTCCGGCGAGCAAGTTCAACAAAGGCCAAACAGGCGAGCTCGGCGAGCTCGGCAGCAGCAGGCGAGCCCAGCAGCAGTAGGCAAGCTCGGCGGCAGCAGGAGCGGGCCAGAGTTCGGCATCCGTCGACCAGAGATCGACGATCGGCGACCCGGAGCTCGGCATTCGCCGAGCGGGCTGAGGCTCGCGTCCTCGCAGTGGAGCTCGGCAGCAGCTGGCGAGCAAAGCATGCCGAGGTGGCCAGGGGTCCCAGCTCGCCTGGGGGTCAGAGGTACCTTTTACTGTTTTACCCCTGCTGGTCTGCCCGTAGCCCTTCAAAACAGCGGAGTTTGGCTGTTGGCAGGCCCAGCCGAGGGTTTTCTGGTATTTTCAGGTCAGTTATTTTGGTTATTGGCAGTCCGGGTTTCAAAAACTATAAATAGGACCCAAGGGGTACCCCTGAAAGCAGGTTTTTTCCCTGAGCTCCTCTCCCCAAATTCTCTAAGTGCTTTCTGAGGGTACCTTAGCTCGGCTTCAGGCTAAGGAGGGGAAGCGCTCTGAGATCTTCCGGGTTTGTGGTGGGACCTCCCCGCCGAGCCCTTGGGCCTGTTTCTCCTTGTCTTGTTGTTTTTCCTTGCAGGAACGAAGTAGGCGCGAGACCACCCCTTTCCCCAAGGGCGAGCTCTACAGGAAGCCGGGTTCCGGTTTCAACAATAACAGATGCGGCATGAATAAAAATAAAAACAAGCAACAGATAACAAACAGGATTGAGACCATAACATCTCATCCATCCTTAAAATTGAGCTTGCCCACAAGCTTGAGAGCGGCCAGGTCGGTGCAATCCTCGGGTTCCTTAACTTTGAGCCAGAATAATTATTTATAGTGTAAAGTGATAAAGTCAGAGCAGACGCGTCATTGGGATGGGAGCTCATGTCGTGGCCACAGATCTCACGACAAATGGCACTAATGGCAGGGGGTTTCGAGGAGTGAGGCGGCTTGATAGCCGCCGGGATGCCAATCTGGCGGAAGTGGATGATCGATGCAGATCCCTTGTCCCGTGGAATGGGGACTACAGTGGGCGTACATGGTGGCGCCAGTCGGGTGGTACTCGCAAATGGAGTGGGGCTCAGAGCCGACAGAGGTTGTGACTGGAGCGGGGGATATTAGATGGAGTTGGCTGACAGAATGAATGGCACGGGGATCAAGGCCAAGGAGATCCATGCGGGGAAGAAGAAAGTTGTGTATGGAGGAGTCGCGCAGGAGTTGGAGAGGCATGGATTGCGGTGGAACAATCATCAGGTGGTTGATGTTGGACTTGTACTTCTTGGTGGCGGGCTCAACAGAGGCATATACATCATAAGAAAGCACATCTGATCCACAAGCTGACTGAGTTTGATGTAAACCACGAATCAAGAACTTTGTAATTGAATTTTTTAAATGAAGTATAGATCAAATTAAATTGAGGAGCGCTCGCTAGAGGCGTTGAGTAAGTAAATTAGGTGATTAACCTAAGTATAGTGTGATGCTCTCAAGTATCTATCACTCAAACGGAGGACGTCACAAAAATGAGAATCCACAGACACGAGCAAAATACAAGAGAAAGGCGAAAGAATATTTTAATTAATTGACGGCAAACAAGCATATCAAAATTTGGGCAAGCTCTAAAATATAAAGACCAAAAAAATATAGCTTCATGTAATTTTTAACATGCAGGGAGTTAGAGATCGAGAAATATACCTACATGAGAGGAGTGCGTTGTCAGTTTCAATCCAAACAAGGAAGAGTTGTAGCTGAAAGAGCCAAACATAGGGGTGGAAGCTTTGTATGTTGGGTGGCTGCACAGAAGATGGTTGGGTTAGTCGGCTAAGGCTGGAAGTGGAAGTCCGACGAAGGCTCGCCGGTGGTAAAACATGAATCGGAGGACCGTGAAGGGGCTGGTGAAGGCGGCGCTGAAATCCAGAGTAGGAACGAGCGAAGCCGCCGAGCTCCTTTAGCAAGACCGGCGGATCCAACAAAGAAGCGTCAATAACTGTCGGAACGGAGGATAGGCGGTCGCCGGAGACGTAGGTGACGTCGGCCGGTGGAGACAAGGTCGACAAGAGCGTCTGGGAGCGGAGATGCAGTCGGCGCTCGTCTGGATCGTCAGACTGGTCCTATCGGGAAAATAGAGAAGATCTCTCTTTCCTGATTTTATGCCCAACTACCGAAAAGAGAAGGGGGAAAGGGGTTTTAAAGTATTATTTTACGTTTTATTTTTTTTGTTTTGCTATGTTGAAAAGAGAGGGCTGAGAGGCAGCAGATTTTCAAGGAAATAGTATGGATGGAAGGTTTTGTCTTTTGGGAGTGATGAATTTCAGATATAAATTTATTACCAAACTAGAATATAAATATATATTATGATGATATTGAAATCTTCCTCATTAAAATATTTTATATTTCCTAGGCTCCTTGATGCGGAGCATAGACGAGAACCTGCAATGGAGGACGAGTTTTGGGCCCGTTCGGGACCAATTTACGACTTTCCATATATGGATGCTCGGATCAACGATCAGACTCCGCAGATATGTCTAGATTCACGTTGTGAATCGATTTCATATATTACTTTAGTATTTTTGATTTATTATCATTGTATTTGAGTAGTCCCACCTCCGGCAAATCATAACCGTCGAATGTGGGAAGCCCTAGCTTTTGTTTTATTATAAATAGATAGGTAGTGAGCTGATTTGAGTCATTGCAGAATTTGGTGAAAAAAAATCCCGGATTCGAGCGATCAAATCACGGTGCCGACTCAGTGGAACCCTAGGTGCCGACTCAGTGGAACCCTAGGTGACGACTCCTGTGTGCTATCTTCCTCCCCAAGTTATCCCCTAACCCTAGCCCTCCTTTCCCACTCCCAACTCCCACTCGCATCCCCCCTACAGCCCCGAAATAATTCATCTTTTTGCGATCCAGAGAAATCAGGTCTCACATTTCACTATTCATTTATGCAATTCAGTATTCCATTTATTCTATAATTCCAACATTGACCCCTGCCTGCTCCAAAGTCGGCTGCCCAATTCCCCAGCCAAAACCGCCGCCACCTTCGTTGTTTTCGCCTCCTGCCGTCCATCCAGTCGGCATCTTCTCAGCCCCACAATCAACCCACGACCACTGTCACCCTCCCACGCCTCCTCCACTACCGAACCCCTTTCCCCTCCTACCGGCCACCCCCCCCCCCCCCCACCATAGCCCTCCTCCGCGGATCCACTTCCAAACAGCCCTAATTTCTTGATCGGTCCAGATTTGGAAATTTCAGCCCCCGATCTGCAATTCCCTCCACCCGTTCATCATTCCCTAGCCCCGATCCGTTACCACCTCATCGGATCTACCCACCCCCACCCGGATTTCTTCCTACATGGCCGGATCTATCCATTTCCGGCCCATTTCATCTTCTGCCGCCGAGGACATCCGCATCCATTATTTCCACGCCGTCGGTTCTACTCTCGATCGCCGATCAACGCATCCCGCTCCGGAATCTTCATTGCTTTGGTCAGTCCACTATTTCGTGAGTATTATCGTATTGTATTATTGATTTTTAGCATTTATTTATCGGATTGGACATCATATTTGTTTGGATATCTCGTATGGTAGTAGTTTATTACATAAATATTGTGATTTACAGGGTTCATTCGCCGTGCGCTCTGCTTTGGCCCTCCACGCGGAGGAAAGCCTAAGCTTACTTTTGTCTGAATAACATATTTTGCTTTGTCGTGAATTTATCTGTGTGTGATGATTTTAATTTATTATTCAATTGTGACCTAATCGTCAGACTTTTGCATATCATGCAGGGTTAGGGCGCAGATTTCCCGCCGCCTATAGATTCGCTCTGCGTCAATTGGTATCAAAGAGAGGTTGCGCAGCTAGGTTACGCGCTCTTTTCGATACGCAGTCATAGAGTCTATAGGTTTTTCATTATATCTAGGTGTCACGATTATTTCTCTCCTCACTTTGGAGGTCTCGAGTCCACATGCACCCGCTCTCACAGAGCCCCGCTAGGGAGACCCTCACATTACTACGACAGTTATCCTCGATCGCAGCACACCACTTTTAGAGATCGTGTTAACCCACCGACACGACTCCACTACACTAGAGACAATCAGTATGATGAAGCATACTTTATGTCAGAGGTATCTGCCTTCGTAGTATCGAAGTCGCTTGTTCGACCAAGTATTTTCCCCTTAGCAAGGATCCATGTCTGTCGCTGAGTTTGTGAGGAGTGATATCCGAGAGGACCCAACCATGACCACTTCTAGATTTCGGTCTGGACTTCGATCTGACATTCGTACTAAGGTGATTTATCATAGCTCGAAGTCCCTCGAGTCGACATATCAGCTCGCCCTTCGTTATAAGCAGTCTTTGAGAATCGCAAGAGCTAGTCGATAGGATCCTCACCTTGACCTCCACGGTACGAGCTCCTCCCACACCGAGGACACTACTTTGCATTTCATTGTTCTGTCAGACATGACTGAAGTGATACTTGATACGGATGGCTCTCACCCCAGTGAGGTGCTTAACCCAACGAGTGACATATCTCTTGTGTCTGACCCGACTCTTGTGACCCCGATTGAGAGTGAGCCTGAGCGACCTATTGAGTCTGTAGTGTTGTGTCCCCCACCCACACCTCTTCCTCTGTCATCCACCGGGTTAGTTAGCACCCCAACCACAAACTCATTTCCTGACACCGCACCCACAGATCCATTCTTGAGTGTAGGCCTATGTCGCTCTCCCATGGTCATTGCCCCGAGGCACATCACGGCCGAGAGCCCAGAGTTTGGCACCGATCTCGTAGTGGCTATGTCACCCATTTACATGAACACTACCCCTCACGATGATACTCATCTGGAGAACCACGACCCTAACGACGAGTTCTATCACGAGCCCCCAGTTGAGCCCCCAGATGATCCGCCACATCCGAGTGAGGATGCGATTCAGGTGAGCCGCTTGTTTACGAGTTCTGAGCTATTGGCGCCCTCTTCATAATCGTCCCTGGTCTTGCCCCAGAGAATGGATATTGTGTGGAGCATTGAGTGTCTAGGACACCACCGGTTGACGCACCACGCTCTAGATGAGTTTTGGGACGCACCACCTGCTGACCCACCAGATGAGTTCTTCATTTTCTGGGATACTCCCGGCACTATAGAGTCACGCCTTCTAGTCCGTGTACATGATTATCACCTAGGTGGTCGTCTCATCCGCGATGAATTTTCTTACACACCTCCTGGTGAGCCCCCTGATGTGCTACGTTCCCCGAGAGATATTTGACTCTTTAAGAGCTCACATTTGAGTATATATGTCTCTCACGATCATCTGAGCGCTCATCTTACGCGGGATGAGTTTTTCTACACCCCACCGGGAGCCTCCTAATAGGTCACCTCCCTTGATAGATTTTCAGCTCATTAGTAAATATTCCCATAGAGAGCATGTTGTGTCGGTCATGTGTCATTGACATCATTTGCATGAATTTGTGGAGTTATTTCGTCATCATTTGCATGAGTTTGTTGTGTTGTCTGTTCATCATTTGTACGTGCGTCATGAGTCGATCCGACGAATAATCCATATTGGTAATAAAACTTGTAAATCACATGCGTATGTTCATTGACAATTGCAGGTACTTCATGAAGGCAAGCATGTGCTGGTGAGAATCTGCGTTGCGAGGCTCCGTGCGAGGCTTTCTAAAAGCTTGAGCGTTAAGCGAATGGATCCCTATATAATCATGAGACGGATCGAAGCAAACACATATGATCTTGATGTCCTTGCAAGTATGAGTATCCACCTGACATTTAGTGTTGAAGATATGACGTCGTACTACGAGCCTCACCAGTATGTGGACCCAAGCAGTGGGGACTTCCAGCCGCCCACACCTCCAATTTCGTTGTCTTGCCACCTTCATAGCCCACACGTTTGATGACCATCACTACTCACCCCCTTCTGGCACTCACCCACCCGGGGACTCGTCTTCTTTGGTTCTACCTACGCCGCCGCTGATTGCACCGGGATCCAACACTTGTGAGTTAAGCGTTGAGAGCATCATGGAGACCAGACTCCGCTAGTACATTCCTACAACAAATGTTGATGACACCTGGGTAATTGCAGCAGAGCTTGATCGATTTGCCCCTGACTTCAGTACGACCGTCTCCATTCACCGGAGATAACAATTTTTCAGTCGGGGGAGTTGATTGGCAAGGACACTCTTCCATCGACGACACTTGGACGACCTCTGGTGGACCTCTTCGAGTCTTACCTGGCATTCATAGAGAGAATTCCGATCTCAATTCATCGGGAAATGAATTCTTTCAAGTCGGGGAGATTGATGTGGAGCATAGACGAGGACCTGCGGTGGAGGACGAGTTTGGGGCCCGTTCGGGGTCAATTGGCGACTTTCCATATATGGAATGCTCGGATCGACGATCGGACTCCGCATATGTGTCCAGATTCGCGTTGCGGATCGATTTCATATATTACTTTAGTATTTTTGATTTATTATCATTGTATTTGAGTGACCCCACCTCCGACCAATTATAGTCGTCGAATGTGGGATGCCCTAGCTTTTGTTTTAATATAAATAGATAGGTAGTGAGCTGATTTGAGTCATTACAGAATTTGGTGAAAAGAAATCTAGTATTCTAGCGATCAAGACACGGTGCCAACTCTATGGAACCATAGGCAACGACTCCTAGGTGTCTATCTTCCTCCCCAAGGTATCCCCTAACCCTAGCCCTCTTTTCCTCCTCCCAAATCCCTCTTGAAGTCCCCCTTACAGCCCCGAAATCATTCATCTTCTTCCGATCCAGAGAAATCAGGTCTCTCATTCCACTATTCATTTATGCAATTCACTATTGATTTATGCAATTCACTATTCCATTCATGCTATAGTTGCAACAGTGACCCCTGCCTGTTCCACCGCAGGCTGCCCAATTCCCCAGCCAAAACCGCCGCCAACTTTGTTGTTTCCGCCTCCTGCCGCCCATCCAGCCGACATCTCCTCAACCTGGCAATCACCCCACGACCACCTCCACCCTCCCACGCCACCTCCACTACTGAACCCCTTTCCCCTCCTACCGACCCCCCCCCCCCAATAGCCCTCCTCTGTGGATCCATTTCCAAACAACCTTAATTTCTAGATCAGTCCAGGTCTGGAAATTTCAGCCCCCGATCCGCAATTCCTTCCACCCGTTCATCATTCCCTAGCCCCGATCTGTTACCACCTCATCAGATCTACCCACCCCGCCCGGATCTCTTCCTACGTGGCCGGATCTATCCATTTTCGGCCCATTTTCATCTTTCGCGCCAAGAACATTCACCTCCATTATTTCCATGCCACTGGTTCCACTCTCGATCGCCTATCCACGCATTCGGCTCCAGAATCTTCATTGTTTTGGTCAGCCCACTATTTAGTGAGTATTGTTGTATTAGATTATTAATTTTTTGCATTTATTTATCGCATTGGACATCATATTTGATTGGATATTTCGTATGGTAATAGTTTGTTAGATATATATTGTGATTTGCAGGGTTCATTCGTCGCGCGCTCTCGCTTTGGCCCTCCACGCGGAGGAAAGGCTAAGCTTGTTTTTGTCCTAATAACATATTTTGAGTTGTCGAGAATTTATCTGCGTGGGATGATTTTAATTTATCATCCAATTGTGATCTAACTGTTGGACTTTTACATAACAAGTAGGGTTAGGTCGCAGATATCCCGTCGCCTATAGATTCGCCCCGCGTCACTCCTAGCTTGCCCATACTAACGCTAAGCCTAATTTGACAAGACATTTTATTCAAGAGCTTATTAGCCGGTCACGCCAATAAGTCGCAATAACAAAACATAAGTGAAATGATGAAATAAACATGGATACATGAACACGCCTAGCGTGTACGAACAACAAAATATAAAAGTACGTGAAGACATGCACTGTTAAAAATCAAATTGAGTCAATTAAATTGACGATGCAAGTTGAGTTGCATCAGAGTTTGTTTGAGAAATCTCCCATGTTAAATAATTTGAAATAATCAAATTAATTAATGAAAATGCTTACGTGCATTCGGCGGGAAATGACAGAGAGGCGCAAGCGGAAAAGGAAAGGTGTCGGGTTCGAATGTACGACACACGCAACAGGAGGGGCGCGGGGCGTCGATGTAAATACAGACAGGTCGAGGAATGGAAGGTGTGTTGATGCTTCTTTGTGTGCTTCCAGGGGAAAGGAGACATGGTTCCATCGACATAGGAGTATCTCGACATCGAGACAACGATTACACGATCTTCGACAACAAGGATGTGTTGGGTCGTAGCTATTGGACGGAGGTTGCGAAACAGGTGCTTGGAGGGGGTTGTCGTCTAGTAACTGATACGCCCTAAACGGGTATACGTATTACACGCAAGTGCAAGCGTCGAATCAAGTAATACAATGTGAATAAAGATCGTTCCCACGGAGAGGTGTTAGATTTATTGTTTGCAAATACTAGTTGTGCATTTTCTCTAAATCCAAGTAAGTCACGAATGATGATGTTATAATTATTGAAAACTATAAATAAAAATGCTTAATTAAAAATAAACTACAATTACTTGAGGGAATACTTTTATCAATTAAAAAGGTGACTTCATGCGTATGTGTGGTGAAACGTCTTGCAACGATTTTAAAGTAGAATATATGTATCTCTCGATATTGGAAATCCCTAGTCTCTATTTCCCCTCAGGTGAAACAAGTACCGCATAAAGATTGAAAACCAAAGTTGCTAACATTAAGAGGAAATCTTTTTCTCCCTTCAAATGTTATACTGAATCTAAGACGCACTTGCGCAACTCCTCTCTCGATTTATGGAGCGCGGTAGAAAAACGAAACTCTGGCCAAAAGCTTCAAAATAAAGATCTTAAATTCGATAAAGAACATTCATCAAACAATCATGAAAAAAAATTATCAAAACATCATCACAAAAGCCATAATACTATCACAATACAAGATTAAAAGTAATTACTTCATGGCGACGGAGGAAACACACAGCTTTTGGAGAGATCTTACAATACATGATGAAATTGACAAATAAACATTGTAGGATTCTCCATTCGACGTCCCTCGCTCGATCAACCCGGAGATCCGTCGTCTTGCTTGCTTCGGCCGCCCCTTGAACGTAGGATTTTTGAAAACCCTAGATGAAGAACTCCCTCCCTCCTCAAGATGATGAATAATTAATAACTTCTGAATAATCCTCCATAAAAAACGTCAAACCCTTTCCCCAAAGGATGCCTCTTTCGAAAATTGCAAATTGCGCAATTTTTTAAATTTGAAATTCGTCCAGACGTTGCAACCTTTTTTTCAGAGGTTGCAACCTTTTTTCCAGCAAATAATATTTGGTCAAATTTTGATTCTCCAAACAAATTTCTTTGGCATTTTTTTGCGCTAATACATAGGAAAAAGACCGGATTAGCCACAAATCAAATAAATATGAATTTACTTTTATTTATAATCCATTTAAACTCGTTTTAAGCACTTAGAACGTATATTAAGTCTAAAAATTGAGCTAGATAACTTCTTTATGAGAAGTTATCAGTAACCCAAGAACTGTTGTTGGACGGAGGTTGGAACAGATGTTGGAATTGAATATGGTTGGAACTGCGTGAGGATGGAACTGAGGCTGGCATTGTCGGCTTCGATGTTATGGACAAAATGAAGAAAAGGTTTAAAAGTCGTAGTGGGCTATCGAGGAAGATGTTGCTGATAATGGGTCGGTTTGTTTTGGCGATGGCGGTGACAAAAGGAGCTATGAGAAAAGAGTTGTGGGAATGGAGCTGTGAGAATGGAGTTGTACAAAATGGAGAAACAGCTTGGTAAAACTGCGGTGACAGAGCTGTTCAGAATGGACAAACAGTTTGGTAAAACAGTGGTGGAGTTTTTGTTACATTTAATTATAAAAAATTATAATTACACTAAATAAAATGGATTATAATTAATATTTATTATAAATTTATTTTATTAATAATAATAATACTAATTAAATATCATAATATAATAATATAATAATAATCATAATATTATAATAATAATATAATAATATAATAATAATCATAATATTATAATAATAATATAATAATAATCATAATAATAATAAAATCATACCTTAGACTTACATCACCGGGAAATTGGATGCAGATCAGGTGGCGGTGGCGGAGCATCGCGTCGGGGGGAGCATTTTCGCCGGCGGGTGTGGGGGGGGGGGGGGGGGGAGGGGGCTTATCTCCGTCGGGAGGGGGTAGCGGAGCTCCGGCCGGAGTCCATGGCTGGAGAAAGAGCTTCGCCGGTTTTAAGTTTTAGCAGTGCTTTGGCGCCAAAATCACAAGGGAGGAAGGGGGGAGGAAAGACGCCTGGAGATGGGAGATGGAAACGTGACGTTGAAAAGCAGCTCCGAGCACCAGTCGAAAAACTCCAATGGCAACGGAGCTTTACTCTTTCGATACCAATGCAACGTCGAGTCAAATAGGCGGGAAAAATTTTTTCCCGTTCCGGCCGGACCGCAAAGGAGGAGTAACGTGGAAACAAACGGACCCAATGACAATGTCGATAGAAAATGCTTCAACAATGGCTTTGGTGGAAGTAGGGAAAAGGAATGTGGTGCAGAGGAAATATAACTCTAATACCAAAGTTGTTATAGATCTAGCCCATAACATCGATAGAGTCGTCGGGGTATGACCGGAGGCAGGAATGATGGCCGCGAAGGATATAGTAGAGCCAAAATCACAGCTGCCTAGGTGGTGTGTGCTCAGGAGGAGAGAGCTACCACAATCTCTTCAAAAGGGAAAGTAATAGACTAACTTCTTACTAATCATCACAAGACCTAAAGGGTCTTTTAAATAGACTTACAAAAAAACATAAACATAAATAAGCGACGCACGTGGACTTGCATAAAAGGATAAAATAAAACATATGCGACATGAATAAAAATATAAACTAGCGACGGATAACAGACGGGATCGGGAACATAACACCCTCCCAACCTAGCCTTAGTGGTCGGCCTCCTCACAATAGTCGCATCCCTTCCTCTTCTCCAAACAATCCATCCTTCAACACCCCCCCCCCCCCAACAAACAACTGAACAAGACAGCCAAATCACTCTAAAACCTTAGATCCCTGGTTTACACTTTCTTAACCCCATGATAGCACCTATGCCATGCTCCAATTACCACCCAAATCCATATACTACATTTGTTCAAAATGTGGAAAAAACCTGAAGAGTATTTATATTTAGTTACAAATGTCTCTATTATGCAAGGAAATAATTGTATTTGTTAATGATATTCAGTTCTAGCAGTTTGTATCTTTCATTCATTAAACTTGTAAGATTTATTTACTTTGACATTTAATTTCTGGTATGCCCATTAGTGTGCATTGTTAGCCTTGTTGAATTATTTATCACCATTGATGGTTAATTGTGTGTGTTCTAAAAATTTTGTTATTAATTTACATGTTGACTCACGTAGGGCGTTGCATTGGAATTTAATTAATACTTCCTGTGTGTATGCCTGAATTTTCACATAGAATTAAGCCTGAGTCGGTTCCTATAACCTTGTCATGCCTCAAAAGAACTTAACAAAGAATCTTGAATAAGAAGGGTACGGAAGTGACAATTTAACATAAAGTTACAAGTTGATAGGGAGTTTAAGAAACACTACAAACATTATTGAAGATATATCCCATTTAGAATGGTTTGATGGCATAGTAGTACGAGTAAAGGTGCAAATGATAGAAAACTCATTTTGCAATTTTCACCAAAACATTAAAGGACAAACCTTGCATTTAGGTATAGAAATCATAATAATGATTTAAGCATTTTATGTCTTGGCTTACTACATGGTAAATATACGGCCTCTTTTTTAAAACAATACATGCTAGTATTTTGAATACAATTCAAGACATCAATAGGGCAATTTTATGCTTCCAAATCCTTCACCAACTATAAATACAATTCAAGACATAAAAGCATGTGACTATTTAATATGGAAACACAAAATCTATCAGATAAAGAAGGCATGTTGCAATTGAAATTGGTCTAACAACAGCCATTATTGTTTAAAAACAAATTCACATTTCCTATCAAGATCAAAGTAATCTCACCCGTATCATTTTGCTCATAATATCATGGATTGTTGTTTTGATAATAAGGGCATCCTTCTTTAGTTCTGTTCAATGCAAATTATTCAGTGAAATTCTAGCTAGTAGAGAAGAATTGAAAAAGAGAGTGCAACAAGATACCATCCAACTCTACGACTTTATCAAGTGCCTTAGCAGATCCTCTATTGAGAAGTCGAAATGTAGTTTTTCTGCCAACATATTTTGTGTAATTCTGCATTATTGTCAGAAAATAGTACAAAGCTGATCAAGAATACTTCACAAATAGGTTGAAAAGGTAGAGTTCTCATATGTTATACCTGGATTGGTGCACCATTTTCTCGAACAACAACATCATAACCATCTATTTCATCTCCAAATTTAGTTTTCAAAAGATCTCCAGAATTACCAATAACTGCACAACGGGCAAATTGCCGTGGCATGAATGGTGGTGTTTCAGGGAGTACCAGTGAAAGCTTTTCCATGCATAATGTCTTGTTTTCACAACGATTGCTAGACCACCAAAGAATGTCGGATAAAAGAAAAGTAGAAGTGAATAAACTATAAATAGAAGCTAAATCATATCCTAAAGTTGTAAAATACAAATTCAGAGATAAACTTGCATATCACATTAAATTTATATCCCTTGTAGGAATTGTTCTAGCTCTTCATCGAAGATTTTATATGATTAAAGAAATGAAAAACCAGAACAATATCCTATAATGTAAGTATTAGGATAGTGTATCTTTTCGATCAATCAATTTTTTTATAATAAACTATAATAAGTTACTTACAGAAGTAAACCTTTGTTTATCCTTCGCCATGCATATTCCTGCCAACCATTTGGTAGGGTATCAATGAACTCCTTTGTAAGTATGGTCGTGCTGTTGCGAACCTGGTAAGAAAAGTTGTACAAAACTACTTAGCAATAATAGTCTCAAATAGTAAAAGTTCTGACAAGACAGACCCGGAATACAAAATGTAACTAGAGTAATGCAAAACTATTCCTTTCATGTTGATGATATACCACGATATGTTTCATCCACACTAAATAAGCACAATATTGAGAAGAAAAGCTCATTTTTATCACGACGACTTCGGATTAATCAGTCAATCTCCTATGCGAGTTTTGGAGTTTCCTCGTGCTCATTAATTCTCAATATTTAATTGCAGTTCAAAGTACATGAAACAAGCCAGCAGAATTTTGCAACTTGGACAGCTTTTTATCTGCAAACAAGCATCTACAACATGCTCTTTCTAGCGCATTAGCTGCAAGTCAAATTCCAGCTAAAGTTATTTTCAGCATTCATAAATTAGTGAATAAAATTATAAATACAAACAAGCCAATGTTAGTAGCTCGCAATGATTGTTTTCCGCAAGGATAAGCTTGAATGATTGGGGACTATATGGGTTCTATTGTTGTTGTTGTAAGTATAAGCTTGAATGAATTCCGTGTTTATCTTGAACATAAAGGACATAAAAGGCTTAATAAAGAAAAACATTTGCAAACTCACTTGCTCCCATGTTGCTACTGCCTCGCAGAGATTGAAGTCAAATGATAAATCTTCAAGTTCTCCAGTCTTGGGATCTTTCTGTTTGGTCAAATGCGCAAAGAATTTCATTAACTCTAGAAAAAAAGGAAGTATTTTTGACGTCAATTTTAGGTTAACATTAAAAGAGAATTCTTCAAGTACTTTAGTTTAGCTCACTGGGTTCAGGAAAAAACCTCTACGAAAACAAGAGTCATTGTTTACAAAAATGAATATCGTTATTGAGCAGATACAGTGTGATATACGGTATGCAAATTAACTAGGTTTTACTAAAAAACATATATTTATGGTGAATATAGAAGACCTTTAGAAGCCTGATTCCAATAGTTAAGAAAATTACTTCAACTACATTTTTTTTATCTTTACAGCAAAAAAAAATTACAGCATACAATTATCAAAGTGAAAAGTTGGCATATTTTATACTTATGAGAAATTGAGATAGTGCTATATAATTAATTGGAGGCATCTCACATCTAAGTTCAGGTTACCCTTTTGTCATTCTGAAGAGTATTTGGATGTTATCTTCATCAAAATCAGTAAGAACGTGGGGAAATCCTACCCACTCGGAAGTTGTGTTGCTCGGAAACTTGATTGAAACTTGGCAATGATCGGTGCCACTCATAGCCTGCAAGCCCAGTCCATTTGCATTCTGCACTATCATAATAGAAAAAAAAATCAGCAAACAAACATGTATGAGTCCTTTGACAAATTCTTGGCTCCGAGCATTAACATATTTATAAATAGTGCTGTTATCAAAAACAATCTTCTCAACTTTTTAAATCAGCATTGACTAATGAATGTAGCACACAAAGTAAAATACCAAAACAATTTATTACAAATGAGACATGGCTTTTCATACATAAGAGGATTACACTTTTCATATCAACATATTATCTAAATAATTCTAAACAAGTTACAAATATTCGAAATTCAGTATTATAATAACACCTTTTCCTTCAAACGAAAACAGTTATGGACAGTTCCAAGAGTGGATGAGAAAAAAATTATCGTAGATATCAGATTAGCAGTCAATCGTAAAAGCCTATGTCAAAACCATATAAGGAATCTTAATTTAATAATAACCCTTAATAATAAGGGTATGAAAGAAATGTATCCAAGCCCAAAATACAAACGCCTGCTTACCATGGCCCATTAGAAGTATTTTTATCTTGTATAGATTAGTCTCACACCGTGGATAGCAGTTCTGGTGTCCCTCATTATTCCCTCATTATAAATGCTCTATATGCTACTATATATATATATATATTTGTGTGTGTGTGTGAAGGAATAAATATTGTCCCGCTCAATGGCGCTTTCTCACATGGTATCAGAGCAACTCGAGCCCTGAAGGCTCCTCTCACCTAAGCACGCTCGTGCAATTGAGCTTCTGCTCTTGCATTACTTGAGCTCCCAAATTTATGCAATTCTCCGGATATGCTTTTTTACCTATGCCAACCTCGCCCTTGGAGTGAGATCTTGTTGTACCAAAAATCGCACGAAATAACTTCCTCATGGAGCTGTGCTCAAATTCTGTTGGTCCATGCTCGCCGACCACAATTAGCACTCGCCAACCAGAGCTCAAAGGAACCCGGAACAGATGAACTAGCTTGAGCTCGTGCAATTTCTCATGCTCACCACTCGCACAAATTTAGCTCTTGCTCTCTTTTTGTCATCCTCTAATTCTCTCTTGAACTTCAAAAGCTCATAAAACCTTAGCATATTTTCTACACGATGGGGGACAAATGTTGCTTTAGCCCTTTTCCATCACTCAGTAACCCCCACTCCCGCTCCCTTGTATGAAGCGGGAGACATTAAAAATCACAATTATTTCTCTCATTGGGAAGAATTTTGTTAAGTAGGTTCACTCGATGTGTCGAGCACTTCGGGCTAAGGGCCTCCTTATTCATCTTATCTAAGACACCCTCCTCCCGGACTAAGCAATGGATACTGAACAATAGCTTTGGGATGGAAGTAAAATTCAGTCATGGATACTGAACTCTATCCAAAGTGGGTCATATTCCATGACACAAACGCGCTATATAGGATTAACTAAAATCCCTTTACTCTGGGAAATATAGTCTTCATCATTTACTCAATCTACTCCGGGACCTCCAAATTGTTGAACCTAGTAAGGATGGAGATCTAAAATCATTTATGGCACAATATAAGACTCTCATTGAGGTCTGAATTCAACATCAGTCCCTTGCTCTTGATCTAGTAACCTAGAGGGCTCGGAAGGAAATAGTTGATATAGATATGATGATGGCTAGAATACCATCACATCTCTATAGTGATTGTGCCAATGTTTTATCTTCTCCAACTATCTCATCTTTATTTGATTGTTGCTTAATAGTTTTTGAAGACCATTCCATATACTAACGGCGTGGTTAGTCAATATATACATGTTATGCCAACTAGTAACTAAAAAAATGAAGATAGACATTTGTTAAAATCAAATTTGATTATTCATTAAGTGTGCATAATCCTTAATAATAAAAGCACCACACATCCCTCACACAAAAAATACCAAAAAATTCTATTGAAAGGGCACAAATGATGAAGCACTACATGCTTGTGATATAATTACCACTTGATGGGAATCAGTCACGTCAATCTAACTATGCACATCAAGACCCACTCAGAGTCGAGTCGATTCACCCTACCAAAAAGTATAGGATAGTTATATGGACAACAGGATCCCGTGGATGCGATCTGCTCAATTTTTTACATATTCTTTATGTATTTTTTCAAGTTATATCTTGAAAATTCGATTAAATGATCCTACGGAGCAAACTATATTATCGAGTACAATTAACATTATCCCTTTTATGTATATCCCACTACATAGTAAGTGAAATATGGTAGGTTCTAGCGGGAAGTAAGTTGGCTACCGGATCGCCAATATGAATTATAAAATTATCTGACAATTAGATTGCAATTAAGAAAAATTTACAAATAATATTAAAACAACCACAAGCAAGCACAATTTTAAACAAGGGAACAAATACGAGCGTGGACATTGAAGAGTATGAAATAATAAATACATAAGCCAGCTCTGCAGACGTAAAAAATAACAGGATGCAAATATTACTATAAAGTGTCCATAAGAAATGAGAATTCTTGATCCATAAACGAAATTAAACAACACAAAATGAACTTGCAATGAGATAGAAGACTCCATGATGGAAGGTGTTAGAAAAGCCCATTTAGTCTAGGCCCATTATGTATTTTTATTGTCATTCTCTATCCTCTTTAGTCCCACATCATGTATAGGACCTTACTCTCTCTTTCTCTCATCTATATATTTGTACTCATTCTTTGTATTTTATACAAGTGAACATATATACAAGGTTGGCTTTTTCCTTCTCTACATGGTATCAGAGCCACCGATTCTCCTTGGGCGGATTCCCTCTTCTTAACCGCATATCCCGCGTGGTCCTCTTCCCTGCCTGCGGCCTGCTGCGGACTGCTCTTCTGTCCGCTGCCCGCTCGGTCTCCTGCGGCCTGCCTCCCTGTCCGCTCCGCTTCCTCTTCTCTCCGTGACTGTGCACCGCCACTGGCCCCTTCATCAGCTTGATATCAAGAATGAGTTTTTGAATGGAGATCTTCAGGAAACCGTCTACATGCGTCAACCGCCCGAGTTTGAGACCACGGGGGAGTCTCGTGTGTGTCTTCTAAAGAAATCCATCGATGGTCTCAAACAGTCCCCTCGGGCGTGATTTGACAAGTTCAGCAAGGTGGTTCGGGACATGAGTTTCACTCGGAGTTCTGCAGACTTCTCCCTATTCACCCGACACCGGACAACTAGAACAGTTCTTCTGTTGGTTTATGTTGATGACATCCTACTTACTGGGGATAACTCAAAGAGGATTCTAGGGGTCAAACAGCATCTGACCACCGTGTTTCAGACCAAAGACCTGAGGCATCTTCGCTACTTTCTCGGTCTTGAGATCGCACGACGGCCGGACGGGCTTGTCCTCTCCCAACGGAAGTATTGTCTAGATCTTCTCAAAGACGCTGGCCAGTCTGGTGGCAAGCCAGCTAAGACCCCGATGGAGACAAATCACAAACTATGTGCGCATGCCTCTGATGATGATTTGCTTCTCCAAAACCCGGAATACTATCGACGTCTTGTGGAAAAGTTGATCTACATAACGGTCACGAGACCTGATATATCATTTGCAGTTGGGGTTGTCAGTCGGTTCATGCATGCCCCCCGGGTTTCTCATCTCCAGGCGGTTGAACGGATTCTCCGATACCTTAAGGCAGCTCTGGATCAAGGGCTTGTTTACAAAACCTCCAACTCGGCTCCAACATTGATCGCTTATTCTGATGCCGATTATGTCGGTTCCCTGGACGATCGGAGGTCAACCAATGGGTTTTGTACTTATTTTGGTGATCTCATTACATGGAAAAGTAAGAAACAAGCCGTGATCGCTCGATCCTCCGCTGAAGCTGAATACTGATCGATAACATCGGTTGTCTCAGAACTCACATGGCTTGAAAGTCTCCTTACTGACCAGGGAGTAAAACTTCCTTCAACTGCTGTTTTATTTTGTGATAGTCAAGTCGCCATACACATAGCAAAGAATCTGGTGTTTCACGAGCGCACAAAACATATCGAGGTCGACTGTCACTTTATTCGAGAGAAAGTTCAATTGAAGAAACTTGAATTAAAGCATGTTCCGGGCACTGATCAACTTGCTGATATTCTCACAAAGGCTTTATCAAGTACCTTGTTTTACAAGTGTTTGCCCAAGCTGGGTGCATATGACCTATACGCTTCAGCTTGCGGGGGAGTGTTAGAAAAGCCCATTTAGTCTAGACCCATTATGTATTTTTATTGTTATTCTCTCTTCTCTTTAGTCCCACATCATGTATAGGACCTTCCTCTCTCTCTCTTATCTATATATTTGTACTCATTCTTTATATTTTATACAAGTGAACATATATACAAGATTGACTTTTTCCTTCTCTACAGAAGGCTTAGAGGATGCAATACTTGAGTGACCAGTGACTGGGAAGGCATATGTAGACCAAATCTGAACTTCGAATGGGCAGGGGGTCATGGTGGAGTTGGAGAAGTGATCATAAAGAAGTGACTGGGTATGGGCTGCTCAAGCCCTGAATGAGGCTCGGCCAGTCCCTGGATAGGGATATGGGGCTTGGGTAGGAGTTATAACCCTGCCGATTGGCGGCAGGGAGAATTGGGGAATCTCTGGATGAGTTTTGTGGTTTTTGGGTGAGGGCATGGGCTGGAGAGAAGAAGGCTGCTTGTGGAGTTGCCTGGGTTCTGGGTGGTTTCCTCGAATAGGACAGGCTGGAATGGGGGGCTAATTGAAGGGGGGTTGTTGGTCGTAAGAGGGGTATTCTAATGGTAACTATGCTATAGAGGAGTGATTAGGGGGCTGGAGAGGTAACTTTTGGCTTGAAATGTCAATAGGTCACCAATGTGAGTAGGGGTGTAATGGGTTAGTACTCGTCTTGTGTGACTTGCAGTGGGATTTTGGGTTCCATGTGATGGCTTTAGGTGAGAATGAGCAATCAGGCAATTAACTTAGTAGAGGTAATGGGAGGCGTGCCGCGTGGGTAGTCGGTCGGTTAAGACGAATGAAGAAGCTAGTTACCCCAGTATAGGAATGGGGGAAATTAGCTTGTTAAGGGATATGAGCTGGTTATGTTGAAGTGGGGGGAATTAAAGTGGTTCTTTTTAGTGGTAGAGGGTAGTTACAGAAGGATGGGGTAGTTATGTGATTAGTGGGTAATTAGAGGTTATGGAGGGGATAGTTATGGTAGTTAAGTATGAGTGGGGATGTGGAGGTGGAGGGAAAGATATTCAGCCAAGGGTGGTGTCTGGCTAGGGAAGAGAGAAGTGGTCAGTCAAGGGGAAGGGGGGAATTTTTAACTCACACCTAGACACCAGCTTCATCATCAGGTGACCAAAAGGAAGAATTTCTCTCTCAATTTTCAATCCAAAAAAATGGACACTTCTCTTATTTAGAGTTCGGAACCACCATGAACGACCATGATCGATCTTTTGATCACGAAGGTTGTTCAAATATGCTTAAAATAAAATCACAAAAATAGATAAAAATAACTAAAATTTCTAAGCCGACAATCCACAAAAAATGAATGACTCTGGTCATTGTGTAGAACCTTATAAGAAGTTATCCCATCACTAAGGCTTCGGGGTATTGAAGGTTTTGTGAATTGTCTCTAGAACCCATTGATTCACGACATATGTCAAACCCGCCTTCGTTTTTGGTCACTAAGGCTAGGCAAGTGATATGAAGACACACTCACCATCACTTCAACCCCCACCAGTCGGTGGCGGCCACCTCAAGCACCTCCGCCAACTATGTTCCAGCCACGCAACCCTAGCAGTAGTTCCTCAATCCACCAATCTCTCTTCCCTACAACCGTCACTTCTCCTCAACAAGTGTTGGCTTCTCTGTCATTCCTGGGCCCATGGCCACCTCCCACAACATACCCTAACATGTTCACTACTCCGCCAAGGTTGCACCCCCTTCCATCAACAACCATACAATATATCCACCTCGCAACTCAATCGCTCTCCTCCCAACCATTGATCCATCCCCTTCCCACCACCACTAAATCTATTTCAGGCTGCAAAAAACTTCGTCGGGAATTTCCGTTTCGCCAAAATTCCTAAAAGCACCCAAACCCTAAATACCTCGTTGATTTCCATGTGAACCACAAAACTAAACCTTAAAGACCTCGTTGATTTCCACCAATCTCTTCTCCCTATTGCTCATTTAACCACTAGCAAACATACAACATCTCGGTGATGATGTGCCGCAAATGAATGGGAGACTCCTGTGTCAAACGGGGTCCTGGCAGGATGGTTGTTGGCTAGCATTATCCCTACCTCTCACTTGCTAGAGCTAGTTGTTGTATATACCTATGATGAAGAACATAGTATTGTCCTTTGTTATGAGAACTTTATTCCTATTATTTAACTCAACATACAACTTATAACCATCCAAAAAATTCATGATTTTATCTCTTTTCCAATTAATCTCATGTAAATCGACAATCTTATTCTTATTCTAATCGTTTAAAACAGTTTATTCTTATTCTAATTCTTAACAAAATTCTTATAGTTCAATTACTCAAGGAACTTTTATGTGACAACCTTCACCAATGCACAGCACAAAAATCTGTGTTGGTGCATGGAATATGTTAAATGTTGAACAATATGGAGTTTTGTAGCACAAAACTTCCTCATGTCTAAACATTAATCCAAGAAAATATTCTCCATAATTAATAAGCATGCCCCATTCCATCACAACAAGCCAAAATAAGTTAAAAGCATACAACTTAGGCTCAATTTGGCTCAGCTGCAGCGATCGGAGAAACAGCGGTGGGAAGCAGTTGTGAGAAAATCTTTTTTTTTTGCAGAATGGTGGGAAAATCTGTGAAACTGTTTGGAAATGCAGATTTCTCAAAAACTGCTAATAGATCTGTCAAAAATGTAAAAAAAATGTCCTAAAAAATGTGTACACAAATTGTGCTAATAGATCTGTAAAAAAAAGTCCAAAAATATGTGCACAAAAATACCATAAAAAAAGATCTGTACATTTTCAATTGTTCTAATAGATCCTGCCAAATGTACAAAAAAAACGTGAATATAGGGGAATGGAAACAAGATCTTTGCACAAGATCAAAGCTGCTAATAATAATTCCAGTGTTCTGAAATCTTAATGTAATGCCGAACCCTAGGGTTTGAGATCATGGAAAGAGAAGCACCAAGAAAAAAACATATATCAAGATCATGGATTCAGATTTTCTTTTCGAACGAGTACTGTGAATGCAAGATGAGAATCTGATTGCCAACGTTCTGATACTGCGTCGGCAAGAGAGGAGGGGGCTGCGCGGGGAGGGGGAGGAACGCAGCGCGCGGGGCTTGCTCTGTCGCGGAAACCCTAACAGCGGAGCGGGAGGGGAGAAATCGCGAAATGTAAAAGCTAGAAATCTATTTTCGATCGCGGGATACTAGGCGTGACTGGAAAAGAAGGAAAACACCGCCTAAAATGATAAATATATTTAGCCACCGCCATACAAATTCTGTTGTTTGGCAGAACTTGTTAAAAAACAGTTGTCTGCTACGTATACAACGTGGAGCCAAACAAAGCCTTAGTAGATGAGATAAATCAAATACTAAAAATTTTCTAATCTTGTGCTAAATCTTTTTGTTGCCATCAAATCTTACTAACAGAGTATAGGCATATACTTTATGTGGTGCTTTGGTATTTTAGAAGCTCATTGGTTTATATTAAATTTCACGAAGGATCAACATTGGATGCACACCTTTTATATTAGTTGTGGATGATCTTGCATCAAATATTTCAAATTTAGGAAACTTTATTTATTTTAGCTTGGAAGCAATGACCAATTAGATGAATTTGAAGTAAATGGAAGTTTATATGGATACAAAAATGAAGATAAACGGATTAGTAGAACCAAGTTTGAGTACATGGTACATAATTTTTCAAAAGATAAAATTACAATGATTAATCAACAAATTCAAGATGGAGCGGTACCTAGATTGAGCAGTATTTTTGACATAAGAAAATATTAACAAAAAGAAAGAAGTGACTGACATAAATTGGGTTGGAAAAACAAAATTGATAACATGGACGAATCATTGAACTGGGAAAAATAGATAACAAGAATAAATGACAGCGAAAGATTAATAATGTTGACCATATGGCTGAAAAAATGGAAACCATGTTCATTTAGATCCAAACCCAGAGTAATCAAAATCTCCATCTCAGTCGACATACAAAAGCAACATATGTAAAGAATAAGGTAATTTAGCCCTTTCAAGTATTTACATAACGAGTTTTATTAACACTGATGCTTTCATGTAGACGGTTTCTCTTATAAAACAATGCTCCTAGTAGACTCACAACAATTATTGCTAGTTTTTTCTTGAAGAAACAGAAAAAAATCAAACTATTATGACGGCCCACATCCATGAAAATGCTTTGATAGATAAATACCTGATAGGTCCACAAACAACACAGTAAACAGCTAAATGTAAGAAATTTTTCAATCACATAATTAGGGATCCAGAATCACATAAGAAGAATATGGGTCTAAATATACATAGAATTACAAAAGACAAATTACCCTCCGGAGAGCTTAAGTGTCCATAGAGATCACTCACCACACACTTCTTAAAACCACTCTGCAGTAATAGCAAGGTGCTCAAGTCCTTCCTTGAAACCCTGTAATCTCCATCTGCAAAAGAAAGAATCATGCTATAAAATATATGGAAAAAAGTCAGTCACTCTGAGAACTCCGGAATCTGGTACAAGGAGACTAGTTAAAACGTACAGAAGTTGGAGTCGTCAGTGATGTAGACAAGGATGGTAGCCATTCCTAATGCCAAGGAGACCGCCAAGCCAATTTGCAAAATCTTCATTTCAAGTCTCTGACTATGTGATCGCAGTGACAGAAATGAGAACTATAAGAATTTCCCAGGCAGAGGAGTTTCCACGGGAATTCCGACACCAAGTTGGACGGTTTAGGTTGGTGGTGGCTGGACGGGGTGGCTGAAGGAGGTGATTGATCGGCAAGTTGGTTGATTTTGGGGTGGTAGTGGCCGGACGGAGTGGGTGCAGGTGGAGGCTGGAGTGGTTGTAGGAGGTGCCGAAGGAGGAGGAGGAGCTGAGCGATGCAGGGTTCCGGAGTTCCCGACTTCGGGTGCAACGGTGAAGAAGGCGGTGCCGCAGGTGGGGCGGGAAGAGGACGGGATAAATTAGGTCGTCGTCAACTGTCTTTTCGAGGGCCTCTGGGTCCGACGCAGCCGCTAGGGTCCGACGCAGCCGCTGGAGCAGCGAGGGAGCGGCGATCTTGTCGGAGCTGGAGGAGGAGCTGAGCGATGCTGGGTTCCGGAGCTCCTTCGATGCGAACACGCTAGATCCGAAACGGCGGGAGGAGGAAACGGCTGGGCCGGCTGGACAGAAACCGAGGGGTGAAATCCGTGTTTCTTCTTTTGCCGGTCATGAATTTTAATAGGGGTCCGGTTTCAATTAGATAGAGAAAAATTGAAGTTTTAAATTCAGATTATAATAAAGAAGGGAGTTTTAATGTTGAGCAATCAAGAGGGGGGTTATGCGATTTTAATGTTCGGCAATCAAGAGGGGGTTATGGAAACTCCAAGCTTTGATGAGAAATTAAGAAGGAACTTAATAACTCCCAACTCAAAGCATAGCTTATTGTTGCGCCGCAATTTCTGGAACTTAATAATCTTGATTTGAGTTGTTTTCATGCAATTAACGTAAAAAAAATAATATTGTTGCGCCTACATCCTAACACCTTCTACTACCGGACTTATTTATCAATGGTCATGCTGGCCAGTCAAACCAACAAGTCTTATCATAAAATAGAAAGTGTGATACAACGACATATGATGATAACACAAATAAGACGACGAATGACAACAACGAACATAATAGAAATCACACACACACACACACACACACAATCGAGCATAGCTTATCTGGATGCGATCGTAGATGCATCAATTCCCCCGGGGTTGAAAGGACTCGACCTCGTCGAGAATTGACAAAAACCTGTAATAGCAAGATCAGGTCGGCGACGACGAAGCTCGGCGACGCTTATCCATAAACTGTCTGATATATTCCTGCCCTTCCATGAAACGAGGTAGCGCTGATATGTACTTGCACGTGTCTGAAACTCACGAACATCCAACACCTACTCAATCTCGTCAATGGTAGGTGTAGATGGGGCTAAAGTTGGTTGTGGAGTGGAAGATGGTACAAAAGTGGGTGGTACAGGGATGGTTTCAAGATGTTCACCAAAAATGACACAAGGTCAGTGATGTTAAAGATGGGGGAGGTTCCAAACTCAGCAGGTAAGTCTAAAAGATAAGTATTTGTGTCAAGACATTTTTAAATTTGAAATGGCTCAAAACGTCTTTGTTGTACCTTGTGATAGGTGCCCACGGGAAACCTCTCTTTCCTGAAAAAAGCAAGAACCCAATCTCCTTCTGAGAAATACATCTCGCGGCGATGTTTATCTACCGCATCCTTGTATTTCTCAGAAGATGCTCGCAAACTGTTAGCAATCAACTTATGCAAAGATTTTAAATGATCAATATATGTTAGCGCATCAAAAGAAGTTCGTTCAAAAGAAGGAAGAGAATGACGATCGAATAGAAACGGGACGGGATAGCCATAAACTATTTCAAAAGGAGACTAGGTGGTGAAACGATTCTTTGAGCTGTTATAGGCAAATTCCGCTTGCGGTATAACTAAATCTCATTGTTTCGGATGCTCTCCCGCTAGACATCTAAGAAAATCGTTCACGCTTTGATTCACTACCTTAGTCTGCTCATCCGTCTGCGGGTGATAGGCGCTACTAAATTCGAGTTTAGTCCCAAATTTTCCCCATAAAGTTTTCCAAAAAAAACTCAAAAATAGGGTGTCACGATCGGACGTGAAAGAGCGTGGAATCCCGTGCAAACGCACGATCTCCCGAAAAAAATAGATCGGCAAGATGTGTGACATCGGTCGTTTTTCTACAAGGAATAGAATGAGCCATTTTCGAAAAACGATCAACCACGACAAAGATTGAATCTACTTTTTGTTTGGTTCGGGGTAATCCTACGACAGAATCCATAGAGACTTCATCCCAAGGCCGCTCAAGAACGGTGAGAGGTGTGTACAGACCGGTATTTTGGGCATGTCCTTTAAACAATTGACAGGTCGTGCATGTCCTAACGAATTTGGCAACATCTTCCTTCATTTTAGGCCAAAAAAATCGGGAGTTAGCGAGGTCCAAGAGCTTGTTTTGCCCAACATGACCTCCTAATCCAGAAGAATGTAGCTCCCTTAATATAATCTCCCTTAGTGGCCCCTCACAAATACAAATGCGAGTGCCTTTGAATAAAAACCCTCATTCAAAATAGATTCTCCTAATCCAGAAGAATGTATCTTCGACACACATCCCAAATCTTACCGAAATATGGATCGGTTGGGTAGAGACTCTTTTGCTTATCTAAGTCGAGGATATGCGGTTGGAGGGTGACTAAGATATGCGTCCTACGACTAAGTGCGTATGCTACTCTATTTGAAACACCTGGCTTATGCTTCAAATGAAAGGTGTACTCCTGAAGGAAAGCAGCTCATTTGGCATGCCTACGCACCTCCTTCTGGGAGTTCAAGTGCCGAAGAGCATCATGATCGGTATTAAGGATGAACTCACGTTGAATCAAATAGTGACGCTAGTGACGAAGGGCTTGGACGATGACGTAGAATTCTAGATCATAGGTGGAATACCGAGTTTTGGCCTCATTTAACTTCTCACTAAAAAACGTGACGGGTCATCCCTCTTGACTAACCTTAATTCCTTCGGCCAACACAATATACCCTAAGAAGGTCAGATTATCGGTCAAAAATACGCACTTCTTAAGGTTTACATAAAGCTTGTTTTCCAAAAAGATTTGGAGGACCTGACGCAAGTGCACAAGATGTTGGTCGGGGTTGTTGCTATAAATCAAAATGTCATCGAAATAAACAATCACACATGTTCCCATCAAAGGGCAGAGAATTTGATGCATGAGTCGCATAAAGGTACTAGGGGCGTTGGAGAGGCCGAAAGACATCACAAGACACTCATCACAAGCCACTCATAGAGTCCTTCCCTAGTCTTGAAAGCGGTCTTCCATTCATCCCCGGGTCAGATCCGGATTTGATGGTAGCCACTTTTAAGATCAATCTTGAAAAAAAATCTTGGACCTACTGAGCATGTCGAGCATATTATCCAGTCGAGGGATCGAAAAACGATACTTGATGGTAATTTTGTTGATGGCTCGACTATCCACACACATTCGCCAAGTTCCATCCTTCTTAGGGACGAGGAGTGCAGGAACTGCGCAGGGACTCATGCTCTCCCTCACATGACCCTTTTTTATTAGGTCGGTGACTTGACGGTGGAGCTCCTCGTGTTCTTTAGGACTCATACGATAATGTGGTAAGTGAGGTAGGCTCGCACCAGGTATAAGATCGATACAATGTTGTATATCTCACATGAGAGGAAGATGATCTGGTAGTTCATCGGGCATAATAGAAGAAAACTCAGAAATTAGTGGGCGCACTAAGCTAGGAACCTTTGTGGTCTCTCGACTGGAATCAAGGCCGGCTAAAATATAGACAACTTCACTCGCCTTTATCTCCTCCTGGAATTGGGAACCCGATAATAGCATGTGGGCTGAAGGAAAGGAAATTGCTGCGATAGGAGACGTCGAGGTGCCACTAGGTGGGGAATGTTCTAAGGGCTTAGGCAAAGGCCCATTCTTCTGGGGAAGAAGAACGATCTTGCGCCCCTTACGTTCAAAAGTGTAAGAATTCTTTGCCCCGTCATGAACTACACGCTTATCAAACTACCACGGGCGTCCTAACAAGATGTGACAAATCTCCATGGTCGCAACGTGACACCAAACAGAATCCTGATAGGCTGCCTCTATGGAAAACTCTACTAAACACCGATGTGTGACTGGGATAGTCACGGAACTGGTGACCCAAGACAAACTGTAGGGTTTTCCTAGAGGTTCGATTCAGAGCTTAAGTTTCTCCACCATACGATGCGACACAAAATTTTCCATGCTCCCGCTATCAATAATGATAGAGCAGAATTGCCCATGTATGCGTGTGGTCGTACGAAAAATATTATGTCTCAACCAGTCATCCTCTGTGGAAATCTTGGGAGTGAGGAGACTATGTTGCATGACACAAACTAGGTGCTATGCATGCTCTCCTTCTACTTCGATCTCGTTTACGCCGTTCACATCCGGTTGGGAGTCCGTAAGGAAGACCCCGTACTCAGGTTTCCGATCTTCCTCAGACTCAACCATAGCTGCAAACTGCCTATGTGGGCACTCTGAGGACTTGTGTCCTGGTTCCATGCACTTAAAGCACCGAAAGGTTCCCGGGTTGGGTCGGGAACCCACAACCTCTTTGACTTTAGTATAGGCCGGGCGCGGAGTAGATCCACTGGTGGACCCAGGAGGGTGACTGGCTGAGAGGTTTGGGTGAATTCGTGTTAGGAAGCATCTCAGAAATCCGAGGGTCGGTCGCTTTTTTCTGCAGCGATGCTTCTACACGTCGGACCCTACTGGAGATCTCCCCTAGCTCTCGAAAGTCATGAAGCTCTACTTGCTCCCGGATGGCATAACGTAAGCCGTTTAGATAGCGAGACACAGTCATATCATCCTCCTCTCGAATGTCTAACCTGGACTGGAGGATAAAGAACTCGTTGGTGTAGTCATCAACCGAGAGTTTATCCTGTCGTAGGTTGTGAAATTTGCGATATAAATTTTGGAGATAATCCGGGGGAACATATCGCTTTTGCAACTGGTTTTTAAATTTGACCCAGGTTGTGATCAGGGCCAAACCTAAAGTGAAACGAGTACGCTCTAATTGTACCCACCAGACTAGTGCGGGGCCCTTAAGCCGAAGGGTGGCATACTCGACTTGGCGATTCAAGGACATCCGTTTCCATGCTAAAAATCGCTCCATACGCTCGCACCAATCTAGGCATCCCTCGGGTTCTACTCGGCCCTCAAAATCGTCTACATCCAACTTGACGCCCGTATCCCATCGGGGTTGGTTTTGGGGTTCAAAGGGTAGTGACAAAGGTTCATCCTCCCTGGGGTTAGGTGGAGGTGCCTGATTTAGACCAAGACGTCTAGCGGCTTCGAGGTTGTTGACGGAAGTTCGCATCTCATTCATGACTTGCGTGACATCACCCAACTGAGTGATGAGTGTTTCCATCATTTGCATGAGATTGTCCATGCGTTGGTTTAGGTCTTCGACGCTTGCCTCGATGTTTCCCGCTCTATTCTCCAATTTTTAAAGACAGTTTTTTTTAAAGATTGATTTTAAATATATGTAAATGTGTACTTTTTTTAAGTAAGAAAAGAAATAGTTCCTTTTTAAAAAAAACAATTTTTTAAAAAAAAGTAAAGACAAAAATTGTGTTTTTTTTTGAGAATTTTTTTAAAAAAAGACAGGATCGTTTGATCCACGATAGGAGTGGATCGAACCACCTCTCATACCAAATTGATGCAACCCGGTATGGGTCTAATGGCCTAGCATCGCCCTTCCCGAGATAGCGAGGACTATGATAGCTATTACTCTACTCAAGTCGATTCGCATCGGACCTCTTAGCAAGGGCTCCAAGTGCAGGTTTAGTTATTGCGCAACCGGACAGCTCAATTCAGCGACAAAAGTTCGTGCTAGAAATAACAATAGAGAAAGTACGATAAAATGCAAGCGCTAACAACACGATCAGATGAATTAATTGCATGAGTATTAGGCAACAACAAGAGTAGAGAGGTATACCTGCAGGGATTTCCCAGGCAGAGGAGTTTCCACGAGAATTCCGACACCAAGCTGGACGGTTTAGGTTGGTGGTGGCTGGACGGGGTGGCTGAAGGAGGTGATTGGTCGGCAAGTTGGCCGGTTTTGGGGTGATAGTGGCCGGACAGAGTGCGTGCAGGTGGTAGCTGTTCAGCAAGATAATTTTTGGGTTGGTGGAGGCTGGAGTGGTTGTAGGAGGTGCCGAAGGAGGTGGAGGAGCTGAGCGATGCAGGGTTCCGGAGTTCCCGACTTCGGGTGCAACGGTAAAGAAGGCGGCACCACATGTGGGGCGGGAAGAAGACGGGATAAATTAGGTCGTCGTCGACCGTCTTTTCGAGGGCCTCTGGGTCCGACACAGCCGCTAGGGTCCGACACAGCCGCTGGAGCAGCGAGGGAGCGGCGATCTTGGCGGAGCTGGAGGAGGAGCTGAGCGATGCTGGATTCCGTATCTCCTTCAATGCGAACACGCTGGAGCCGAAACAGGGGAGGAGGAAACGACTTGGTCGGCTGGACAGAAACCGAGTGGGTTGAAATCCCTCTGTTTCTTCTTTTGCCGGTCATGAGTTTCAAGAGGGGCCGATTAATTTTATATTAGAGGATTTAATGGAGGGGGTTTCAATTAGGTAGAGGAAAACTGAAGTTTTAAATTCAGATTGTAATAAAAGAAGGGGGTTTTAATGTTGGGCAATCAAGAGGGGGGTTATGAGGTTTTAATGTTCGGCAATCAAGGGGTGGGGGGGGGGGGTATGGAAACTCCAAGCTTTGATGAGAAATTAAGAAGGAACTTAATTCCTAGCTGCCAACTTAAAGCTGAATTGTTAAATTCAGATTTGAGTTATTTTCATGCAATTAACGTAAAAAAATAATAATAATGTTGCGCCTACATCCTAACACCTTCTACTATCGGACCTATTTATTAATGATCATGTTGGCTGGTCAAACCAACAAGCCTTATCATAAAATAGAAAGTGCGATGCAACGACATATGATGATAACACAAATAAGACGACGAATGACAACAACGGACATGATAAAAATCACACACACAATCGAGCATAGCTTATCTGGATGCGACCGCAGATGCATCACAATGTCATCAGAAATCGTAATAAAAGGAGATAAAATGCCCAAAACTTTTATATATATAAAATGCACAAAACTCACAGCCTAAAGTTTCAAGAACTTTGGAAAGCCAGGGAACGAGAACCGATTGGGATTGGGATTCAATCAAAACCACGACACTGAAATTTCAAGAGGAAGCACACTGCGAAGAAATAGGCATTTTATGTTGAGGAGGGCATGTTTCTCGTCCAACGGGGGTTCGGAGTAGAATCAAAAGAGATGAGGAACGAAAATGAGATGAACAAGGTTACCTCTTCAGCCTTCACTGCAACTCGCCGCCATTAGTGTGGGTTCAAGCTTTGAAAACGATTGAGAAAATTATCTTATGTCGCGCGGATGGAGGTCCGATTTCCTTCTTCACGAAAATTGCTCCGCCGAAAGAAAACTAGTTCACCGAAAGAAGACTAGTTCCACGGATGGAGAGAGCAATGTCGGGTTAGGGCTGCTGCACATAACATCGCTCTAAAGTTGATGTATAATTGTATACTGAATTTCAGATCTGAAGTTGAGGATGTGGGCTAAAATCGGAACGTTTTAAAACCAATAACGGCTTTTTAGCATACTGCATCCCCCAATATGCCCGTTTTGGCGAATTGCATCTTGCGCCCCCCAATATCCATTTTCTGAGTGTTTTGCACCGTAGTTCATATTATAAGGGGTATTTTCGTCCGATTCAGCAAAATTTGTGCTATATTATTTCTTGGTAGCCCGGTTTTTTGGCCGGATTTTTGGAAATAGTATTCATATTGGCCTGATTTTTGGCCGGATTTCATTTTTACCCAATGAAACATGCTTGCAATCAAATATATATCGAAATTTTGGGTAATATGTTTTTGATCAGATTTTTTTTTGCCCGGATTTCATTTTTGACCGGATTTCCAATCTGTTCTGGCCGGATTATTGGACTTCAAATTTGTGCAGCAGCATGTACACACAGAATACCAATGAGATCTCATCATCTGCAACTACAACTGTTGGAACCTAAGTCAACTGTCCATTTATCTCGTACATACCCTTGCACTTCAAATTTATTTTGTCCGCTCCACCCCAAAATATAGTCATGTGCATTTTTACTGTTGTTTTTTATTATTTTTTTGATGGAAGAGGATATTTCTCCACTGCTTTTGAGTACCTTGTCCCTTTGAGTGTGTACCCTCTTCATTAGTATTACCCTAATTGTTTCGAACATGGTTATTATGAGCTTATTTCTGGCACTCAAAATGACTTTGTTGAATGCCTCACAGTAATTATTAAGCAACATATCACATTTAGGTCAAGTGCTGAAATGAGATCTTTCTCAATGCTTCTCATGTCTTTCCTTTACCCATTCACAGGCTTTTTTATCACAAGCCTTCAACTTCTTTATTTCAATGTTGAAATCAACAACCTTTGTTGCGGATGCAACCCTCCATAATAAATTTTAAAGTTGTATGTCTCTAAAGTTCTGCTTGAAATTATTGTACATATGCATTGAGCAAAACCTGTGCTCATCATTAGGCAATAACTCCCCAATGGATTTTATTAAACTTTTTTGCTTATCCAAAATGATAGTCCAGAAATGACTATTTTCAATAAACAAATTTTCAATAAGAATACTAGCAAACCATCTCCAAGTTTTAGTATTTTCAGTCAAAACATAAGCATAAGCAATATGATACATATTGTTATTACCATCGATGTCAACTGCACATAACAACACTCCACTTGTACGTGTCTTCAAGTGCATGTGTACCATCCAAACCTATTAAAGGTCTACAACCACTCATAAAACCTTTCTTCAATGCACCCCAACATATGTAGAGTCTCTTAAAAATGCAAGTTTGAGATGCAACATCATGCTTACATTTAATTTGAATCATGGTTTCCGGGTTGGTCTTGTAAATTTCCTCACAATAATCTCACAACCTTGCATATTGCTCATGTTCTCTGCCACTAATAACTTTGTTTGCATATTCTTTTGCTCTATACATTTTTCAAAAACTAAAAGGAGTTTTGTTATTTATTTCAATTACCTCCTGTATAGAATTTACTGGCCAATCTGGATTGCTCCTAATATGTTGCTCATATCTAGTTGCAAGGAATTTAGCACTACAATGTTTGGAACTTGGAACCCTGCAACATGTATGATCTTCTTTAATTGTATTTACTTGAAATGTTTTTTCATTCTTCGAAATGAAGGAGGAAAACAAAACTCAACCACAATCGCAACTAACTTGAATTTTATCACTGTAGTTTTTGGTAAATTTAATTGGCTTCACTTGTACTGTAGCGTACATTCTCATTGCATCTCTAAATTCAGAAGAACTATTGAAACACATCCCAACATTATACTGAAAATCGTGTTCGTTTGCATTGTCTTGGTAAACTTGAATACTTTTCTCTCTCAAAGAAATTGAGGAAGAGCGATCACCAAACTCTCTAATATGTATGCCAACATTTGTGCTACAATTTGTTTTGGCCACCTCTGTTCCACCAACCAACTCAATTTCAGCGTCGATACTTTGATCAAACATTACATCATCCCATTCAAAATCGCTATCTACCAAATCATCAGAAAAATCACTATCATCGGATTCTTCTACGGAACTCGTTGAATCACTGCTACTATTTAAGGTCTCTTGTAAATTATTTTCTTCAACTATAACATTTTCTCAATCTAGATCTAGAATAATAACATTGCTCACCATTACTAAATATGACTGTAACAAATTTAAAATCAACTATAACTGAAATAAAAAAAGGATGAAATGTATACCTGTCATAGCTTGAAGAAATCGGTCAAAAGAAAGCTGTAGATTGAAATCTAGAACTGGAATCGGTAAACTGCTCCACCTAAAAAAAGGAATGGAGCCCATCAATCCTAATGAAAAATCACTGTCATGTGGAGCAAAACCATTGAACTAACTGGAACTACAAAAAATTTAACCTAACTGGAATCACTGTCTAACAAGAAGGTACAATTCATATCCTCGTTACATTAAAAATATTAGGACTTTAAAACCTCAGCTTAAACCATTAAGTGAAGGGAGGGGTTTCCGGTATTCCTCATCAACATAAAAAAAACGGAGATGAAGTCGTAACAGTGGGAATGGGAGTTTACCCAACACTTTTAAAGGAGCAGTAGCGTTTTTCTCACAACGGAGATGAAGCAAAAATCCCAAACAAACAAACCCTAAAATTGTAAGAATGTACATACGAACAGATTACGATACAAAATTAACATTACCGAGGGTTGTTGGGGTGCCGACGGTGAGGGCGTCCTGAAAAAAATGGGCTTTTACCGAGGGTTGTCGGGCGAGGAAACTGCAGGCTCCGGGACGAAGCAACCGGGGATAGAGGCCAGTGAGGGCGGCGACGGTGAGGACGTCGGGAGATTGTTGGCGGTGAGAGCGTCGGGAGTGTCGGCGGAGGTAATAGGGCGGGAATCCTGTAGGGGAAAATAAAAAATGAAAAGAGGCAAGACCTAAAAGGGGATAAGTAATTTTTTTCGAATATAGACAAGATTACTCCGATAAAATAAGCACTGTAGTGCAAATTGTTAAGAAAAATCATATTGCGGGATACAATGTGCAATATTAAAATATTTAGAATGCAGATTGTCAAAACGTAAATACTAGAGGTGCATTATGCAAAACAAAGTCCACCAACAATCTCAGAGTATATGAATGTTCATAAAATTTAGCAATTGATTTCCAAGAATGACAATATCATGCATTTTTGAAAGGGTGAAACCTAACACGGACAATAGCAATTTATGACAAATAACGTTGAAGAAATTTAGGCAAACTCACCGCAGTGATTTTCTTAGCATAATCAATCAGCGACCAGCAGTGGTGGCAGACACGTAGTAAGTTCAGTTACTGTCGGAGCGCGGGATAAGGAAAGGGTGATTGATGACCTAGTCTGACATCTTCAGTGGTTTGAGAATGTGGTGTCGATCCGTGATATGACAGATGCTTTCAAGTGTCGGTTCTTCGCCACCACCTTCGAAGAAAAGGCTACAGACTGGTTCCACCAACTGCCGGGGAGTTTGATCTACTACTTTGAGAGCCTGTGGCGAGGGTTGATGGCGCGGTTCGCCGCGTCGAAGAATAGGAAGGAGACAATTGCTCTCTTCCATCTGAAGCAAGGGGAGCTCGAGACTCTTGTTCATTATATTGATCATTCCCAAGAAAAAGTCCGTGCATCTAGAAGGTGGCTGGCTAAACCTTGTAGTTGGCCTTGACATTCGGCCTGAAGTAGGATCTCTTCAATCTGAAAATCAGCACGAATCCTCCTATGTCCTATGAAGATCTCATTGAAAGGGAAAATGTTCGTGCAGGGGAGTCGACGAACCGTGACTTCCTAGACAAGTTGATTAAGGTAACCAGAGAAGAGGGTGATAAAGAGAAGGAGGCACCCGAGCGAAGGCCCAAGGTGAGGTGAGGAAAAGTGAAGGGAAGAAGCAAGAGGAGATAAGTAAGGAAGTGTCGAGGAGGCGGGATGAGCCTCAAATGCAAGAGGAAAGGAGGCTCTTTGTGGCTCTAGAGAATCGGGAGGAGGGGCGGAGGTTCTAGGTCCCAGTGAACCGACCCCCATAGAGACCAGTAAGAAGACCCCAGTAAACAGGTCCTTGGAAAAGATACTCCCTAAGAAGAGGAATAACAACTACCAGCCAGGAGGGCATCAAGGAGTAGGGGTCAGAGAGAGTGATGGCGGTTGTCAGGCTGGGCAATCGGTACTACTAGAGAAACTAGAGAATAAGGAATAGGCTAAAGGAAGTCTTCCCTTATTGTAAGTTGCACCAAGTCGAGAGGTACGCCGCTATGATATGCATAGACTTCCTGGAAGTAAGGAGAAGGATGAGAGGACTTGGAGGAGGAGAAGCTAAAAGGCAGAGGGGTCTTCCTAACCAGGAGATATAACCATCTCTTGTTCGAAGGAAAAATGATGATAGAGTTGACCTAAGAGCTCGTGGAGGAGTCGACCAAGGAGGAGGTGGAGTCAGAGTGATCCATGGAGGAGCGGGGATGGGAGCCTCCTTCATGGGAACTATTCACACAGTTTACCACGGGAATGTTGCTTCGACCTCTTAAGCTCCTCAGCCACTGGAGGAGATCACATTCTCTACAGAATACATGTTATGGAATGAGCACCCCTTTCATGATGCTCTCATCATCCAAACAATAATAGAGGACTTCATCGTTGATCTGATCCTCTTGGACAACGAGAACTTTGAGAATGTTATCTTCAAGAAGACATTTGACGGATTGGAGGTGGAGGTAGGAATGGTGATAACCTCGAATGACACTCTATTTGGCTTCTTCGTGAGAGGAAGGATACGGAAGGAGTGGAGCTGCAGACGACCCTTGGCGGGTCAACGATCAAGTGTAGGTTCGTCATCGTGGATGTATCGAGTTTTTACAGTGTCATCTTTAGAAGACCTCCAATCAACTCCTTCAAGGCGATCTAGTCCTATTATCCGCGTCTAAAGTACTACCAAGGGGATGTATATGTGAGGATCAGGAGAGATCCAAGATCCACCCGGGAGTGCTATCTGAATGCATTGAGCACCATCAACTAGATGGAGGAGGCCGAAGAGGTGGACTGGGTCTTGGAAGGAAGGGCCAAGCTAGAGGTAATAGAGGAGCTAGAAAAGGTGGAGGTGGTGACCGATGGCGGAATGCCTGGGATGCTAAAGATAGAAAGGGCTCTAATGGACGATGAAAAGGTGGAGATGGTGGCGTGCCTATAGGAGAATGTGGACATCTTCTCTTGGAGCACCACATATATATTAGGGATTGATGAGGATGTGGCATGCCATCGCCTTAACCTCGACCGAGAAGTCAGGCCCATCAAGCAAAAGAAGAGGGCAGTGGTCGTTACGTTGGTCGAGCCCATCAGGGAGGAGGTAAGAGAAGTTATTGGATACATTATTGTATCAGAGATCTAGTATCCATGTTGGGTATCCAATGTCGTGATGGTAAAGAAAGCCACTGGGGATGGAAGATTTGTGTTGATTTCTCTTTGCTTAATAAAGCTAGCCCGAATGATTTTTATCCCTTGTCTTGAATCGACATGCTGGTTGAATCAGCTGTTGGTTTTTCTATGATGGGTTTCCTTGATGCTTTTTTAAGATACCACCAAATCCCAATGCACCCCTGGATCGTTGCGACGTCTCCTTCATCATAGATGATGGCTGCTACAACTACCAGATGATGCCCTTTGCGTTGAAGAATGCAAGAGCAACCTACCAACGGATGATGGACTGGGTCTTCAAGGATCAAAATGGGCGTAACATGGAGGTGTACGTCGATGACCTCTTGATCGAGAGCAAGAGCATCCAATAACACATCAATGGTCTGGCAGAGACCTTCACGACTCTTCAAAAATTCATGATGATGCTCAATTTGGTAAAGTGCGTGTTCGAGGCAGGTAGAGGAAAGTTCTAAGGACATTTTCTCACCCCGAGGGGGTTGAACCAAATCTTGATAAGGTGAAAGCTATCACGGAGATGACATCCCCAAAGAACATCAAGGAGGTCCAAAGGCTGATAGAAAGGTTGGGGGGCTTAGTTGCTTTCTAATTAAATCTATAGAGAAGTACTATTCATTCTTCAAGGCTCTTTGAGGCCGTCAGCAGTTTGTGTGGACCGAGGAGTGTAAAAAGGCCTACGACCAGCTCAAAAGGCAGCTGACCTAGGCTCCTCTACTCAAAGGCCTGAAAGAAGGTGAAGACCTGCAACTCTACATCAGAGTGGAAGTAAAAACAATGAGCTCAGTGCTAGTCCGATAAGAGGGGAAGAGGCATCTCCCCATATATTATATGAGTAAAGTGCTCCAAAAAGTGAAATCGAGGTATCCCATCTTGGAGAAGCTGACTTTCGTCTTGGTGGTTTCTACACGAAAGCACATGCCCTATTTTCAAGCGCACTTCATCTGCATCGTGACAGATCATCCACTTCGAAGTGACATGAGCGGGGAGGAGAACTCTGGGAGATTGGCGAAATAGTCGGTGGAACTCAAAGAGTTCAAAATTTCCTTTTCCCCAAGAGTGGCGATTAAAGCACAAACAATGACAGATTTTATGGCAGACAACTCAGTAGATGCATGCAAGCGATGACAGAGAGCTATCTGGAGTAATCCCCTAGAAGATGTTCATGGATGGAGCCTCGGGTAAAAGTTTCGTAGGAATGGGCATCGTGCTGGTGAACCATCAGAGAATTAGGATTGAGCAAGCAGTCGAGATACTTTTCCATATTACGAACAATCAGGACAAGTATGAAGCCTTTATGGCAGGGCTGGTCCTAGCTAGGGAGTTGAGGATCCAAGATGTCTATGCCTTCACAGACTCGATGGTGGTCGCATCGTCTGCGGGGAGTTCAAGGTCAGAGACGTCATCTTGCATCAATACCTTATCAAGGTGAAAGGTGTACAACCCCGTGTTTGCCGAGTGGACTCAACAAGGCAGAGCGAAGTGAGGCCATTGGGATAGGCCATGGGATCACGAGTCCTAGGCGAGCAGGGGCAGCCAGCCCGCATCCGCCTTACAAGCGGGCGAGGCGGGGCAGCCGTCTCGCATCCGCCAAGCAGGCGGCCGAGCCAGGGGCAGCCAGACCGCATCCGCTAAAGCAGGCGGGCGAGCCGGGGGCAGCTGGCCCGCATCCTCCAAGCAGGCAAGTGAGCTGCGGGAGTCGCCTCGCACCGGTCTAGGAGGCGAGCGAGCCACAGGAAACTGGCTCACACACACCCGAAAGGCAGACGAGTCGCGGGGCATGGATGCACCCGTCCAGGGGATTAGCAAGCTGGCTCGCGCTCGCCCTCATATATGGGGTGCAAATAGCATGTAATTTAGTCTGCCAATAGTCTCTTCAAGCAGCGGAGTTCCGTTATTGGCATACCCACCTTGGGTTGCGTATAGTAAAACAAAAAGGCGGAGTTACTCTATTTGCAGGCCAGACTCAGAAACTTATAAATAGACCTACAGGGGTACTACAGAAGCCAAGGCTACTCATCTTCTCATCTCCTTTATTCTTGGTCTTGTAGCACTTTCTGAGGTGTCCTTAGCTCAGTATTGGCTAAGGAGGGGAAACACTCTAAGATTTTTCGGGTGTGTGGTGAGACCTCCGTGCTGCAGTCATGGGTCATTCTCTAATCCTATGTTTCTGGTTGAGTGAGCTCATTTGGAGAAGTAGGTGTGTTGTCACCCCTTCTTAGGGTCCAAACTCCACAGAATCCGGTTTCCGGTTTCAACAAAAGGGTTGATTGGAGGTTTCCAATCTTTCCTCGTTCAGCTTGTGCCTAGGGAAGAAAATATAATGGCGGATCGGTTGTCAAAATGTGGCCCGAGAGTGAGAGGCGCGATCACTGAGTTGTGATAACCCTCTATCGAGGAAGGGAAGATAATGGAGATCGAACATCAACTTTTTGGCTAGATCCTTTCATAGCATTCTTAGCTAAATGCCAGTTCTAAGCAGAAGCTTGAGATCAGAGGAAGTTTAGGTACAAAGTGGTATATGATATATTGCATGAAGGGGAGCTGTATTGAAAGACCATCTCGGGCCCCCTGGGTAGATGCATGTCGGAACTCGAGGTCTCTCTGGTTTTGGAGGCAATCTATTCAGGGAAGTGTGGAAGCCATTTTTGAACTCGCACTCTAGAATGAAGTATTTTGAGTTATGAATACTTTTGGGCGACCATCAGAAAGAATTTTGAAGTCTTCACAAAAAAGTGCTCGAAGTGCTAGCTCTTTGCTCCGCTTCAACCATAGACAGCCTAGTGAGAGGACGGTGGATGGGCTCGCTGAGCTGCACCGGCGAGAAGGGGACGTTGCCAAAGTCCCCCTTCACGAAGACGAAATTCCTTAGCCAATGGCTCTTGTTCAACGTCTCTCGCACCTTCACGTGGTTGCTGGAGAAGTAGGCAGTGCCGCCCTTGTTCGCCCGGAAGGAGAACAGCCTGCGGAAGACCGCAAGACTGAACTCGATCCGCTCCTCTCGCAGGAAGCAGGCGAACGCAACTTCCACGACGACGGAGCTTGGGGTTACTTCAGTATCTGTCGCACCTCTGACCACAGGGGAAGCCGAAGCCCCGTGTCAAAGTGGGCAACAGGGATTGCGAGCTCGACATCATAAAGGTCGTTGATCTTCTCGAGCTCTCCCGGACGTCTCGCCTAGAACCCGGGCGGGATGAAGTTGGAGACCACCGAGACGTGCTCGTTTTCAGTGAGGTTGGCGGAGTGGAAAGCGTAGTCGGAGAAGTTACACGCACACTTGCCTCGCCCCTCGGCCTTACCACCATCTCCTCCCATCTTGTGACCTAGTGTGTGGGCTGAATACCAGAGTCCTCGCGGGCAGTGATGAGCTGGAAATGGTGCGAGCCACACAAGTCGAGCACTAGAGAACAAAGAGAGCACAAAGGGGAGGTTTAATGCGGCAGGTAGAGAAGGGGGGCTATTTATAGAGGTAAAAAGGAGGGAAAACTCCTTTTAGCGGGAGGTGTGCAGATAGCAAAAATATAGTTCGATGTTTTGCTACCTGAGCCTACCTCTAATCACTTCTACCTACTCGTCACGGTCCTAATGTAATAAAATTTAAGCGGCATCGAGCTAAGAGGCGATCGAGAGACTCTTATATACATATAAACATAAACAGACCCTTCATCGGGAGAATAATCTCAAATGTTAACAGTGGAGAGGGGTGAACACCCCGAAGGAGACAAAAGAAAAGAACAAACAATAGTTTTTATAACCACGCGACACGAGCTGAGACCCAGGAGGCGAGCACGGCCCAGGTCCGCGGGCTGGTAACAAGAGAGCGGCGGCCTCAGTACTTGATCCATTTCCACCTACCCCGGCATCACACCCCGGAACGAGGCGATATGCGAGGATAGTAGTACTCTCGAACCGCCATGAGCTCTTGCAGAGCCAATCCGACCTATTCTGTAGCCCAACACAGTTGTTCCTCAGCCCGCACGAGATGCACTCCTAGTGAGGTCGTCCCGTCGCCGTCTTCTTGGCGCCTCCTATCCTCCAAGGCCTCAAAGAGCGCCTCCGTCTGCGCCTTGTCCTCGTCCACCCTGCCGTAGATCTCCCGTAGCATCAGGGAGTGCTTTCAGAACAGCTAGGTCACTCGTTTCTTCATTCCTTCAGCGTCCTGAGGGTCGCCTAGGTAGTCCGCGATCTTGTCCAGGGAAAGAGGAGGCCAATACTCCTCACGTGGGTCCATGTCGGATGAAGAGACCCTGTGAAAACTTAAAAAAGAAGAAAGGTTGGCGGGGCCGACGGACAATGATGAGCGAGCAAGAATATGAACTTACCCGGGATCGACACATCTCCCGCGCTGACGTATTGGAGGGAGGTAATTGGTTGGTCTTGGAAGGGCTCGCCGTCGAGGGCCGCAAAGTTCTTCCCCAACCCGGGGCAGGCCGGCAATTGTGGAGCCCGCGGAGCCAGATCGGTGGCCCCTGTGGTAGAAGCTACAAAAACGAGGATAATTGAAAATGAGGAATGACCGGGCGAAAGGCGAAGGCGAGAAGTTGACAACTTACCTGTCAGGAGAGGAGGAATATTCAGGACCGCGAGAAGGGTGGATCCTGCAACCGAGGGGCTAATGGCCCGCTCCGACAAGTGCGGGGAATGATGTTCTAGGTCTGCTCCCCCACCTTTATCCTCGCGAGGTGTCTCCTGCAGAAGTTAAGTTGCATCAGAATCAGAGCAACACCGAGTAGAATAACCGGCTCGCGTACCTGGTGGGTGGATTTAGAACCGGCCATCGAGTTCGAAGGGGGGACCGCCATCATCAGAAGGCCGCTTGATCATCTTGGCCTTCTTTGGCCTAAAGGAAGAGCCGAGCGAGCCAGGGGGAAACATCGGCGACCTACGATCGTGTTCCCTCCCTCGCGGCCTCCAGGCGAGCTCGCATCTCCTCTGAGATAGGCATCACTCACACTATTACAGTAATGTAGAAAAGAAAGGAGGAGGAGGTCGTTGAATTCTCTTGAGGCCAGCGGTATATATAGAGCACAGAGGTGGGTCCACCAAAAAGATTCCCTCCAGCTCAGCAAACACTCACCGAATACTTGGGGTTGGATGATTCTTTTCGAGTTTTGCAAAAGCTAATAAAGAGCGGGGATTGTGTACAAGCTCGTGTTCGTTGAGTTGACTCAACAAGACAGAGAGAAGTGAGGCCCTCGGGATAGGTCATGGGATCATGAGTCCTATGCGAGCCGGGGTAGCCGGCCCGCATCCGCCAAGCAGGCAGACGAGTTGGGGCAGCTGACCCGCATCCGCCAAGCAGGCGGGCTAGCCGGGGCAGCCTACCCGCATCCGCCAAGCAGGCGAGCGAGCCAGGGGCAACTGACCCTCATCCGCCAAAGCAGGCGGGCGAGCCGGGAGCAGCCAACTCGCATCCTCCAAGAAGGCAAACGAGTTGCGGGAGTCGCCCCGCACCCATCTAGGTGGTGAGCGCGCCACAGGAAACCGGCTCGTACTCGCCTGAGAGGTAGACAAGTCGCGGTGGCATGGTCGCACCCTTACAGGGGATTAACGAGTTGGCTCGCGCTCGCCCCTGTATATAAGGTGCAAATATCATGTAATTTGGTCTGCCAATAGTCTCTTCAAACAACGAAGTTTTGTTGTTGGCAGACCCACATTGGGTTGCGTATAGTAAAACAAAAAGGCGAAGTTACACTATTTGCAGGACAAACTCAGAAACCTATAAATAGACTCACAGGGGTACCACATAAGGTAAGGCTACTCTTCTTCTCATTTCCTTTAGTCTTGGTCTTGTAGCGCTTTCTGAGGTGCCCTTAGCTCAACATTGGCTAAAGAGGGGAAGCGCTCTAAGATCTTCCGGGTGTGTGGTGGGACCTCTGTGCTGCAGCTGTGGGTCATTATCTAATCCTAAGTTTCTGGTTGAGTGAGCTCATTTGGAGAAGTAGGTGTGTGGTCACTCCTTCTTAGGGTCCGAACTCCATAGAAGTCGGTTTCCGGTTTCAACAAAAGGGTTGATTGGAGGTTTCCAATATTTCATCGTCCAGCTTGTTCCCAAGGAAGAAAATATAACGGCGAATCAGTTGTCAAAATGTGTCCCGAGAGTGGGAGGCGTGATCACTGAGCTGTGATAACCCTCTATCGAGGAAGGGAAGATAATGGAGATCGAAAATCATTCTTTTTGGCTAGATCCTTTCGTAGCATTCTTAGCTACAAGCCAGCTCTCAACAGAAGCTTGAGATCAGAGGAAGTTTAGGTACAAAGTGGTGTATTATATATTGCATGAAAGGGAGCTGTATTGAAAGACCATCTCGGTCCCCTTGGTTAGATGCGTGTCGGAACTCAAGGTCCCTCGAGTTTTGGAGGCAATCTATTCAGGGAAGTGTGAAAGTCATTCTTGAACTCGCACTCTAGAACAGAGGATTTTGAGTTATGAATACTTTTGGGCGACTATTATAAAAAATTTTGAAGCTTTCCACAAAAAAGTGCTCGAAGTGCCAGCTTTTTGCTCCGCTTCAACCGTGGACTTTCGCCATCTGGGGAATGAGTTTGATTGATCCTTTTCCTCAAGACAACGGACAACAGAAGTTCATTCTCATGATGATCGACTATTTTATCAAAGTGGATCGAAGCTATGGCCTTAGCTAAGACCACCTCTAAGATTGCGAAGAACTTCATTTGGGGAGAGATCACTTGCAAGTTCGGCATTCCCCTCATCATCGTCATCAATAACGGCATGCAGTTCGCTGGCTTATAGTTGATCGTCATCTGCTAGTCGTTAAGGATAGATCTTTGATTCACCTCAGTGCATCATCTCTAAAGCAATGGGTATGCGGAAGCTGCGAACAAGCTCGTCATCAACCTCCTAAAGAAAAAGTTGAAAATCTAAAAAGAAACTGGGCAAAGCAGCTCTCTTCGGTCCTATGGACATTAAGAACCACTCCTAACTCAGTCACGGGGGAGACACCTTACAAGCTATTCCACTGATCTGAGGTTCTCATCCTAGTGGAGTTTGAGGTCAAGAGTCCAAGAGTGGTTGCAACAGAAGAAGGGGATGAGGGGTGGCACCTTGAAAATGAAGAGGCCCGGAAGCTCTCCGCTGAAGAGCTTTGAGACCTTGCATAAACCAGACAAGAGAAGGTCAAGAGAAAGATGGCAAAACACTTTAACAAGCACGTCTGCATCGAGCAATTCCAAGAAGGAGACCTTGACTTTAAAAAAGGTGAACGGCGTAGGATGATCGGCCTCCATTGGGAAGCTTAACCCAAACTGGGAAGGACCTTTCATCGTTCAAAAGGCACCTGAGACTGGAGGATACCACTTACAAAATCATGAGGGGGAACTGCTTGGCAATACATGGAGTGAGGATAACTTGAAAATGTTTAACCCCTAGAAATGGATGGGTATGTCTGGTTATTACTATGCTTTTAAATATATGAATAGCCCTAAAAGATGAGAATTGATCTCTCTTTACTGATGAATTGTTCCAAGCATGGTTAAGCAGGCATGACCGATCTCCGCGATCGAGTTGGGGAACAACCACTGACTTTAACTCCCATAACACTCTGAACGGATGATGGGACAGTGTGTTGGGTATTTTAATGCATCCTCCTAAGTCCAAGCCTCTACATCGACGGTCGAGATCAGCTCCCCCTTGCATGTTGGTCGACGACTCCCTGATCACGCTTCTCATCCAACTGCAGAGGTTATCAGGAGAGAGTACGAAACTAACCAACCAACTTGATGGAGATAAGGTCGTTTTGCCTTGATAAGGGATCCTCTACCATTAATTGTGTCATTGAGACCGTGAAAGAGCTATAAGCTCGACACAGAATCAAAAAATATCTTAAATCTTTTAAAGGCTTGTCATCACTTGGGGTTTATGATAGCATGTGCAGCTGACCCTCTTCTTATGATTAAGTGACCGGATAGTGACCCCCCTAAGTAGAGTGGACAAGTGGTAGGATGGATATCTTGAGTGTGCACGTCCTATAGACCCCCCCGAGTGTCACTTCCTAGATAAGTCCAATACAAACTAAGATGTGATGGGAGCTGTTGTAATGTGCGTCCTATAGGACCCCCCCCCCCCCCCGAACCACCATCTTCCTTTTTTGGATATGCATAATCTCATCACAAGTGAGTATACGAGAAGCCCGAATACACTGTACGAGTACGAGGACAACTCTCACGGCTAAAATCATATCAATAGTAGTTGCTTCGAATAGATCCGCGAGTACCTTGTTCATCGTCGTCAAGCCTATGATCTTAGCAGGCACTCATCGCTGCTGAGCATAAGAGCCTAGCGGTCACTCATCGTCGACGAGCCTAAGAGCATAGAGAATGCTCATCATCGACAAGCCTAAGAGCCTAGCGAGCATCCTTTCAAATGAGTATCAAACAAGTAGGCAAGCAAAAAAATTTGCATTTTCCTTTCATTTATTCCCATGGTGTTTACATGACATGTAAAAAGTGTTGAAGCCAAAATTGACCTCTGTGGAGTTCGGGGTCCCTGAAAGGGGTGACCTCACACCTACTACACTCGAGAGAACGTCACGGACCGGAGCCTTAGGAGACTATGAACAGACCCTCGGCTCTAGCACGGAGGTCCCACCTCACACCCGGAAGGCTACCTGAGCTCTTCCCCTCTCTTACCAAAGGGCTAGGCTAGGCGCCTTGGAGAGCTCTCTCCACTCTACCAAGAAGAAGCTAAGGGAGGAGGAAGCTAAGAAAAGGATCCTCTCCAAGGCACCCAAGGGGGTCTATTTATAGTTTTTCCAAGTCCTGGGGGTAAAAAGACTGAAATACCCCTACGGCCAAAAGGCCTCGGGCCAATAGAGAACAGCCACGTCGGGGGGTAAAGGGGGAATTCCCCCCGAGGGCAAGAAGGTAAAACTGCAGGGGGCAGGGGCGAGACCCCGACCCCCGGCCGGTCTCGCCCCACCAGGTCGCCAAGCATCTATCGGGATGGGGGCTGGTGTTAGCCAACTTGGCGCACCCGCCCCTCAAAAGAGGGCCACTGGGGGGAGGTAGATTTTTCCTCCCCCTACTAGTATGTTTCCAAGCCAGGGCCAAAATTGGCCACCGAGAGTGCAAAATCTCTCAAAAGCTTAAAACTATACATGGGCGAATACGAGGTTGTACACAATCCCTGCTCTTTTCGAGGTTGGCACAAACTCGGAAAGAAATGTCCAACCCAACGTATTCGCTGAGTGCAATCTCCTTGCGCGCCTCTCCGGGGATTCAACCTGCCATGCCAGCTATGGGAGCCTGGGTGGCAAGACCCTCTCCAGGTAAAAAATACTTAGCCTCCACGAGAGGTACCACCGGCCCTGCCAGCTAGTGAGAGCCTGACAGCGGGATCCTCATCGGAGCAAAGGGGCTTTTACTCCCCCCGAGGCACATTCGACCCAACCAGCTAATGGGAGCCTGGCTGAGGAGATCCTCTCGGGGGTGGGACTTGATCTCCCCGAGGCACATTCGACCCAACCAGCTAGTGGGAGCCTGGCTGAGGAGATCCTCTCGGGGGTGGGACTTGACTTCCACGAGAGATCAACCTGCCCTGTCAGCTAGGTGAGAGCCTGACAGCGGGAGCCATCTCGGAGCTAAGAGTACCTGACCTCCACGAGAGGTCAACCTGCCCTGCCAGCTAGTGGGAGCCTGGCAGCGGAACCATCTCGGAGCAAAGGGTACCTGACCTCCACGAGAGGTCAACCTGCCCTGCCAGCTAGTGGGAGCCTGACAGCGGAACCATCTCGGAGCAAAGGGTACCTGACCTCCACGAGAGGTCAACCTGCCCTGCCAGCTAGTGGGAGCCTGGCAGCGGAACCATCTCGGAGCAAAGGGTACCTGACCTCCACAAGAGGTCAACCTGCCCTGCCAGCTAGTGGGAGCCTGGCAGCGGGACTACCTGGGGCCGAGCCGAGCTCGGGGTGCCGATGAAGATCTCAACTCAAAACCTATCCCCCACAGGCGAGCCTTCGGACCTGCCAGCTAGATGGGAGCCTGCGCAGCGGGTCTACCTGGGGCCGAGCCGAGCTCGGGGTGCCGATGAAGATCTCAAACCAAAACCTATCCCCCACAGGCGAGCCTTCGGACCTGCCAGCTAGATGGGAGCCTGCGCAGCGGGTCTACCTGGGGCCGAGCCGAGCTCGGGGTGCCGATGAAGATCTCAAACCAAAACCTATCCCCCACAGGCGAGCCTTCGGACCTGCCAGCTAGATGCGAGCCTGCGCAGCGGGTCTACCTGGGGCCGAGCCGAGCTCGGGGTGCCGATGAAGATCTCAAACCAAAACCTATCCCCCACAGGCGAGCCTTCGGACCTGCCAGCTAGATGGGAGCCTGCGCAGCGGGTCTACCTGGGGCCGAGCCGAGCTCGGGGTGCCGATGAAGATCTCAAACCAAAACCTATCCCCCACAAGCGAGCCTTCGGACCTGCCAGCTAGATGGGAGCCTGCGCAGCGGGTCTACCTGGGGCCGAGCCGAGCTCGGGGTGCCGATGAAGATCTCAACTCAAAACCTATCCCCCACAGGCGAGCCTTCGGACCCGCAAGCTAGATGGGAGCCTGCGCAGCAGGTCTACCTGGGGCCGAGCCGAGCTCGGGGTGCCGATGAAGATCTCAAACCAAAACCTATCCCCCACAGGCGAGCCTTCGGACCTGCCAGCTAGATGGGAGCCTGCGCAGCGGGTCTACCTAGGGCCGAGCCGAGCTCGGGGTGCCGATGAAGATCTCAAACCAAAACCTATCCCCCACAGGCGAGCCTTCGGACCTGCCAGCTAGATGGGAGCCTGCGCAGCGGGTCTACCTGGGGCCGAGCCGAGCTCGGGGTGCCGATGAAGATCTCAACTCAAAACCTATCCCCCGCAGGCGAGCCTTCGGACCTGCCAGCTAGATGGGAGCCTGCGCAGCGGGTCTACCTGGGGCCGAGCCGAGCTCGGGGTGCCGATGAAGATCTCAACTCAAAACCTATCCCCCACAGGCGAGCCTTCGGACCTGCCAGCTAGATGGGAGCCTGCGCAGCGGGTCTACCTGGGGCCGAGCCGAGCTCGGGGTGCCGATGAAGATCTTAAACCAAAACCTATCCCCCACAGGCGAGCCTTCGGACCTGCCAGCTAGATGGGAGCCTGCGCAGCGGGTCTACCTGGGGCCGAGCCGAGCTCGGGGTGCCGATGAAGATCTCAACTCAAAACCTATCCCCCACAGGCGAGCCTTCGGACCTGCCAGCTAGATGGGAGCCTGCGCAGCGGGTCTACCTGGGGCCGAGCCGAGCTCGGGGTGCCGATGAAGATCTCAACTCAAAACCTATCCCCCACAGGCGAGCCTTCGGACCAAAGGGTACCTGACCTCCACAGGAGGTCAACCTGCCCTGCCAGCTAGTGGGAGCCTGACAGCGGAACCATCTCGGAGCAAAGGGTACCTGACCTCCACGAGAGGTCAACCTGCCCTGCCAGCTAGGTGAGAGCCTGACAGCGGGGCCATCTCGGAGCAAAGGGTACCTGACCTCCACGAGAGGTCAACCTGCCCTGCCAGCTAGGTGAGAGCCTGACAGCGGGACCATCTCGGAGCAAAGGGTACCTGACCTCCACGAGAGGTCAACCTGCCCTGCCAGCTAGTGGGAGCCTGGCAGCGGAACCATCTCGGAGCAAAGGGTACCTGACCTCCACGAGAGGTCAACCTGCCCTGCCAGCTAGGTGAGAGCCTGACAGCGTGACCATCTCGGAGCAAAGGGTACCTGACCTCCACGAGAGGTCAACCTGCCCTGCCAGCTAGTGGGAGCCTGGTAGCGGAACCATCTCGGAGCAAAGGGTACCTGACCTCCACGAGAGGTCAACCTGCCCTACCAGCTAGTGGGAGCCTGGCAGCGGAACCATCTCGGAGCAAAGGGTACCTGACCTCCATGAGAGGTCAACCTGCCCTGCCAGCTGGTGGGAGCCTGGCAGCGGAACCATCTCGGAGCAAAGGGTACCTGACCTCCACGAGAGGTCAACCTGCCCTGCCAGCTAGTGGGAGCCTGGCAGCGGAACCATCTCGGAGCAAAGGGTACCTGACCTCCACGAGAGGTCAACCTGCCCTGCCAGCTAGGTGAGAGCCTGACAGCGTGACCATCTCGGAGCAAAGGGTACCTGACCTCCACGAGAGGTCAACCTGCCCTGCCAGCTAGTGGGAGCCTGGTAGCGGAACCATCTCGGAGCAAAGGGTACCTGACCTCCACGAGAGGTCAACCTGCCCTGCCAGCTAGTGGGAGCCTGACAGCGGAACCATCTCGGAGCAAAGGGTACCTGACCTCCACGAGAGGTCAACCTGCCCTGCCAGCTGGTGGGAGCCTGACAGCGGAACCATCTCGGAGCAAAGGATACCTGACCTCCACGAGAGGTCAACCTGCCCTGCCAGCTAGTGGGAGCCTGGCAGCGGAACCATCTCGGAGCAAAGGGTACCTGACCTCCACGAGAGGTCAACCTGCCCTGCCAGCTAGTGGGAGCCTGGCAGCGGAACCATCTCGGAGCAAAGGGTACCTGACCTCCACGAGAGGTCAACCTGCCCTGCCAGCTAGTGGGTGCCTGGCAACGGAACCATCTCGGAGCAAAGGGTACCTGACCTCCACGAGAGGTCTGTTGAAGTTGGAGACCGGGCGGTCTGTCTTGGCGGGTTGGAGACCGCGCGGTCTGGCGGTTTGACTCGGCGACTTGTAAACCGGGCGGTCTAGCAATCTTCACAGGCGACCTCTCTGCTTCTCTTATTGTAAGCCGTGCGGTTAGTCCTTCTGTCTAACCGCGCGGCCTGTGCGGTTTACTTTGTACAGTCCGCTTAGCTTGTAAATTTTAGTCCCACATCTCTTATTTGTATTCTCTCTTCTCTCCTCCATTCTATATAAGGGAGGACATACCTTTGTAATAGTTATCTTTTTTGGATAATAAAATTTCGATTATTCAAAAGTTTATTCGGCTTGTTCTCTTCTTTTCGCTTCCTTTCTCTACTTTCTAACAAGGTCAACCTGCCCTGCCAGCTGGTGGGAGCCTGACAGCGGAACCATCTCGGAGCAAAGGGTACCTGACCTCCACGAGAGGTCAACCTACCCTGCCAGCTAGGTGAGAGCCTGACAGCGGGACCATCTCGGAGCAAAGGGTATCTGACCTCCACGAGAGGTCAACCTGCCCTGCCAGCTAGTGGGAGCCTGGCAGCGGAACCATCTCGGAGCAAAGGGTACCTGACCTCCACGAGAGGTCAACCTGCCCTGCCAGCTAGGTGAGAGCCTGACAGCGGGACCATCTCGGAGCAAAGGGTACCTGACCTCCACGAGAGGTCAACCTGCCCTGCCAGCTAGTGGGAGCCTGACAGCGGAACCATCTCGGAGCAAAGGGTACCTGACCTCCACGAGAGGTCAACCTGCCCTGCCAGCTGGTGGGAGCCTGGCAGCGGAACCATCTCGGAGCAAAGGGTACCTGACCTCCACGAGAGGTCAACCTGCCCTGCCAGCTAGGTGAGAGCCTGACAGCGGGACCATCTCGGAGCAAAGGGTACCTGACCTCCACGAGAGGTCAACCTGCCCTGCCAGCTAGTGGGAGCCTGGCAGCGGAACCATCTCGGAGCAAAGGGTACCTGACCTCCACGAGAGGTCAACCTGCCCTGCCAGCTAGGTGAGAGCCTGACAGCGGGACCATCTCGGAGCAAATGGTACCTGACCTCCACGAGAGGTCAACCTGCCCTGCCAGCTAGTGGGAGCCTGGCAGCGGAACCATCTCGGAGCAAAGGGTACCTGACCTCCACGAGAGGTCAACCTGCCCTGCCAGCTGGTGGGAGCCTGGCAGCGGAACCATCTCGGAGCAAAGGGTACCTGACCTCCACGAGAGGTCAACCTGCCCTGCCAGCTGGTGGGAGCCTGGCAGCGGAACCATCTCGGAGCAAAGGGTACCTGACCTCCACGAGAGGTCAACCTGCCCTGCCAGCTAGTGGGAGCCTGACAGCGGAACCATCTCGGAGCAAAGGGTACCTGACCTCCACGAGAGGTCAACCTGCCCTGCCAGCTAGTGGGAGCCTGGAAGCGGAACCATCTCGGAGCAACGGGTACCTGACCTCCACGAGAGGTCAACCTGCCCTGCCAGCTAGTGGGAGCCTGGCAGCGGAACCATCTCGGAGCAAAGGGTACCTGACCTCCACGAGAGGTCAACCTGCCCTGCCAGCTAGTGGGAGCCTGGCAGCGGAACCATCTCGGAGCAAAGGGTACCTGACCTCCACGAGAGGTCAACCTGCCCTGCCAGCTGGTGGGAGCCTGGCAGCGGAACCATCTCGGAGCAAAAATACTTGGTAAAGAAAAAAGACATTACATACAACCTACCCTGACCTAACCTGGCAGGGGATACTCATTACAAGGAAAATACATATGGAACTCTGGGCGAGTTAGGGTGAGATCTCTCCACTCACTCCCTATTCCTTGGGGCCTCGGTTCCTTCCCCCTGAGCGATTCCTCCTTCGTCTTTTTCTCCCTTGGCCGACCACCAAAACTTGATGTGGTGGAGATGGGAGTTGCCTGGGTTCCTGCCTCCCTGGGGCACTCTCGCCTAACCACCTTGGGGCAGCCTCGCCGAGATCCCTGGAAGCTGTCTTGACGAGATCCCTGGAAGCTGTCTCGCCGAGAAGGGGGGGGAGCTAGCTCCTGGGGGATCGGGGTGGAGCTACCACCCTGAGGAGCAATGCTTCGCAACATCTCCATGATGCCTTGGATGGAGGTCATGAACTCTTGCCTCCCAACAAAGGGTCCTGGGTTGGGCATCTTGCCGAGATCATCACTACCTCCTTGACCTCCCATCATGACACCCTCTCGAGATCTTCTGTGCTGGTCACTCTCCACGCTCACCGCACCAAAGTGCTGAAGCCAAAATTGACCTCTGTGGAGTTCGGGGTCCCTGAAAGGGGTGACCTCACACCTACTACACTCGAGAGAACGTCACGGACCGGAGACTTAGGAGACTATGAACAGACCCTCGGCTCTAGCACGGAGGTCCCACCTCACACCCGGAAGGCTACCTGAGCTCTTCCCCTCCCTTACCAAAGGGCTAGGCTAGGCGCCTTGGAGAGCTCTCTCCACTCTACCAAGAAGAAGCTAAGGGAGGAGGAAGCTAAGAAAAGGATCCTCTCCAAGACACCCAAGGGGGTCTATTTATAGTTTTTCCAAGTCCTGGGGGTAAAAAGACCGAAATACCCCTACAGCCAAAAGTCTTCGGGCCAATAGAGAACAGCCACGTCGGGGGGTAAAGGGGGAATTCCCCCCGAGGGCAAGAAGGTAAAACTGCAGGGGGCAGGGGCGAGACCCCGGCCCCCGGCCGGTCTCGCCCCACCAGGTCGCCAAGCACCTATCGGGACGGGGGCTGGTGTTAGCCAACTTGGCGCACCCGCCCCTCAAAAGAGGGCCACTGGGGGGAGGTAGATTTTTCCTCCCCCTACTAGTATGTTTCCAAGCCAGGGCCAAAATTGGCCACCGAGAGTGCAAAATCTCTCAAAAGCTTAAAACTATACAGGGGCGAATACGGGGTTGTACAAAAAGAGTAATGCATCACCCCGTATCTCCAAATAATTGCTGCAAAAATACACATTTACAAGTCCGCATGGCAATGAAAAGATCATGGGTCGGTCCTGGCACCAGTGAGATCACTCGTCATCCTAGCCACCGTCCTCGTCCTCGTCATCAGAATCTACATCTTCGTCTGACCCCGAGGACTGCGGAGGTTATGGAGAGTCATATTCTTCAGCGAAAAGCTTTGGGATGACGTCCTCGACAGTCAGATCTGATGGGAAAGTGAGCAAACTATCCCGACCAGAGCAGCTGTTTAAAAATTGAGCGAGCAACCTGTGCGACCGCGTTGAGCGGTATGCAAAAAAAAAACAACAATACAATGAAAAAACAAATAAAAACACACAAAAAATTTTTAACGTGGAAAGCCCAAACGAGTGAAAAACCACGGGACAATCAGAGTGCAGCCCGGAAAGCCTCCACTAAAAGTATGTGAAAAATCACACGCACGAATTACAGGCTTTCCCTCCATCGATTCACAAAGGATCTCCACTCCTCTAACACAAGCACGATCAATAAAGGATCTACACCACCACAATCTTTCTTTTCCAACAACCACACAGGCACAATGTTCGAAAGAGAAAAATACAACAAAGAGAGAGAAGTCGTTACCTGGACGGATTGAACAATCCGTCCCAACGTCAAAGATGACGTTCCTCCAAAGACACGAACAAGAGGGCTATGCACAACCCTTCCAAACTGAGATCACGAATGGCGGACCTCCTCATCTCAAGGGAAGGGGCGGCGGATCTCCTTCGGCTCCCTCAAATCAGGAAGAGGGGCAGTCGATCTCCTTCGGCTCCAGTAAATCAGGAAGAGGGGCGGCCGATCTCCTTCGGCTCCAGCAAATCAGGAAGAGGGGCAGCCGATCTCCTACGGCTCCAGCAAATCAGGAAGAGTGGCGGCGGCCTTGCGGTTCCAGAAAAACCAAGGGGAAAAGAGGCGGCGGCCTTGCGGTTACAGTGAAACCAAGGGGAAAAGATGTGGCGGCGCCTCTGGCGGTTCCAGCAAACAAGAAAGGGCGGCGGATCTCCTTGCGGTTTCAGCGAACAAGAAAGGGGCGGCGGATCGCCTTGCGGTTCCAGGAAATCGCGAAAATGGGGGGAGGGGTCGACCGCTTGAACAAAAAAAACCTTGCCCCTGGTACCTTTGTTTGGTATATATATATATATATATATATATATATATATATATATATATATATATATATATATATATATACGAGCATCTTCGCACGGGCTACACCCGTGCTCGATGCTCTCGCTCTTATTTGATCTATGGTGTGCCTCCAAATACCTATATTGCTTTATATAATAAGATATATATATATATATATATATATATATATATATATATATATATATATATATATATATACACACACACACATATAGGTGTAAACACAAGAACAAAATCACGATCCGCAACTAGCGTGCCCAATGATTTTTACCGACTCGGATGAGAACCACACCCAACAAATCTTTCCCTTCACATCGAGGCGGAAGAAACCGTCATCATGGCAATTCTAACGCAATGTTCGAACTTCCCCCTTGGCACGGTCTTGGTCAGCATGTCTGCCCCATTATCATCAGTGTGCACCTTCTGAAGATCAAGCTCCTTCTGCTCCAGGACATCTCATATCCAATGATACTGAGTGTCGATGTGCTTCGACCTCGAGTGAAACGTGGGGTTCTTCCCCAGGTGAATAGCGCTCTGACTGTCACACAGGATTGTGTATCGGTCCTGAGTGAATCCAAGCTCTTTGATGAATATTTTCATCCAAAGCAACTCCTTCCCAGCCTCAGTAACCGCAATGAACTCAGCCCCCATGATGGACAGTGCAACACACTTCTGCAGTCTCGACGCCCACGAGACAGCTCTCCCTGCAAACAGAATCATGTACCCTGACGTCGACCTCCTAGAATCCACATCTCAAACCATGTCCGCATCAGTGTAGCCCAATAGCTCTGGCTCACTGTCCCCAAATCTCAACGTCAAGTCTGAAGTCCCCTGCAGGTATCTCAGTATCCACTTTACTGCGCTCCAATGCTCTCTCCCAGTATTGGAGGGAAATCTACTAACGGTCCCAACATCATGCGCAATGTCTGGACGTGTACACACCATCGCATACATTAGGCTCCAAACTGCAGATGCATACGGAATCTTCTGCATAACCTCAATCTCCTCGGGTGTGTTGGGGCACTGATCAGCGGTAAGACTGAAGTGAGCCGCAAGAGGCGTGCTCACCTTCTTCGCCTGATCCATATCAAATCTCTGCAAAACTTTGTGGATGTACCGCTCCTGTAATAACAAAAGTAATCTGGCTCCCCTGTCCCTGTGAATGTGCATCCCCAAAATAGTCTTCGCAGCACCCAGATCCTTCATCTCAAAGGTAGAACTCAACTGCCGCTTCAACTCAGAAATGCGAGCAGTATTCCTCCCGACAATCAACATGTCGTCCACGTACAACAGCAGAATGATGAAGTCTTCTGGAACATACTGCTAGAAAAATACGCAGTGGTCAAGGGTGGTCCTCCTGAAGTCGATCTTCCCCATAAATGAATCGAACTTCTTATACCATTGTCGTGGGGGCCTGCTTCAGGCCATATAGACTCTTCTGCAAATGGCACATCAGACCTTCCTTCCCTCTGACACTGAAACCCTCAGGCTGCTCCATGTATAGCTCCTCCTCAAGATTGCCATGCAGAAAAGTGGTCTTGACATCCATCTGCTCTATCTCCAAGTCGAGCCTCGCAGAGAGGCCAAGTACAACACGAATGGATGACATTTTCACCACGGGTGAGAAGATCTCATCGAAGTCAACACCCTGTCGCTGTCCAAAACCCTTCACCACCAATCTGGCCTTGTATCTGGGAGGTGTGGAGGAGTCTCCCTGTTTACCCTGAAAATCCACTGATTCTTCAAGGCCTTCTTGTCGTTAGGTAATCTCACCAAGTCATATGTGTGGTTCTGCTGTAGTGACTGCATCTCCTCTTGGATAGCAGCCATCCACTAACGCTTCTCAGTACTCTCCACTGCCTCGTCATAGCTATCAGGCTCCCCCTCATCAGTCAGCAGTATGAACTTTAATGTAGAATATCTAGCGGACGGGTGCCTGGCCCGATCTGACCTCCGCAGGGCAGGCTCATGGGCCGGTGCAGGCACATCATCAGTAATGTCCTCAGCGACTCCTGGTTCACCATCAGTGGTAATATCATAATCCGGAAGGGTATCAGTACCCTGTGCTGGCTCAGGCTCAGCAGCCTCCTCAGTGTCGTCATCTCCAGCCATAAGTGACTCTACAGCAGTATGAGAGTCAACCTCAAACTCAACAGTCTCCTCAGGATCACCAACAGTCTGATCCTCACAAAAAAACAGCATCACGACCACATACAAGCTTCTTCTCAACTAGATCAAAGAACCTGTACCCGAACTCTCCACTGTAGTCGTACACCAAGAAAATGCACTGTCGTGTCTTCGAATCCAACTTCGATCTTTCGTCTCTGGGAACGTGCACAAAGGCTTTGCAGCCAAATACCCGCAAGTGACTGTAAGAGGGGTCTTTCCCATACCATACCCTATCTGGCACATCCTCCTGCAATGCTGAACTCGGCGAGAGGTTGATGACATGAGCTGCAGTAAGAAGAGCCTCGCCCCAGAACATCCCTGGCAGCTTCGACTCAGATAACATGCACTGAATCCTCTCCATCAGTGTCCGATTCATCCTCTCAGCTACGCCATTCAGCTGCGGCGTCTTCGGCGGGGTCTTCTCATGTCGGATACCATGGTCCCTGCAGTACTCGTCAAATGGACCAATGTACTCTCCCCCGTTGTCGGACCTGATGCATCTCAGCCTCTTCCCAGATTGTCTCTCCACCTCAGCATGGAATCTCTTGAAAGTATCAAGGACCTGATCTTTGGTCTTGATAGTGTGCGAACAGAAAATAACAGGTCGAAAATTGGAGTAATGTAAACTTTATTATTCCAAAAAGATATCAATTATAATGGTACAACCTCCCTTTTATAGAATGGAGGAGATGAGAGAGATTACAGTTAAGCAATATGAGACTAAAAATTTACAAGTATATGCGGCTTTACAAAAAGACAAACCGGACAGGTCGTGCGGTTAGACAAACCGGCTAACCGCCCGACCACCAACAGGAGGAGAACAAGCAACATAGAGAGTAAGCCGCCATAGGAGACCGCCCGACCGCCCGACCTCCAAGTCGTCTGAGACAAGCCGCCTGACCGCTGGAACATCAAACAACAACAGCCGGCACACAGACCGGCTAGGAGAAACTGCCAGACCGCCCGGTCTCCGAATAGCAACAGACGGCCCGGTCTCCATCCTGCAACACTCCCCCTCAAGCTGGAGCATAGATATCAATCATGCCCAGCTTGTCGCAGATGTGGAAAAAGGAAGCGGACACCGGCTTGGTGAAGACGTCTGCCAACTCGTTGTCGGAAGTGACGAACGGAGTGCAAATTTGTTTCTTCAATATCTCTTCCTTAATAAAATGACAGTCGACTTCTATGTGTTTTGTTCTCTCATGAAAGACCGGATTTTTGGAAATGTATATCGCGGCCTTGTTGTCACAGAACATAGGAAGAGGATAGTGGTAAACCTCTCCTAAGTCAAGCATGAGAGCCCACAACCATTTCAACTCACATGTAGTCGACGCCATGCTGCGATATTCTGCCTCTGCACTAGACCTTGAAACCACAGACTGTTTCTTGCTCTTCCAACTCACAAGATTGCCCCCAACAAATGTGCAGAAACCTGATGTCGATTTGCGGTCCCCTTTATCATCAGCATAACTTGAATCAGAGTATGCTTCAACCCTTAGGTGACCAATCTTCTGAAAGAGGAGTCCTTTCCCTGGTGCTGCTTTAATATACTATAATATCCTCAGGGCAGATTGTACATGACACTCCCTAGGAGCTTGCATGAACTGGCTCACCTTGCCAACTGCATAAGAGATGTCGGGTCTGGTTACCGTGAGATATATGAGCTTGCCCACCAGATGCCGGTACCTCGTAAGATCGGATAGAAGAGGCGAGTCATCTGTCCAAGTTTTGTCTTCTCCAGCAGCCATAGGACAACGTGCAGGTTTAACACCAGTCAATCCTGCCTCCTTTAAAAGATCAAGAACATACTTCCGTTGGGAAAGGATCATGGAGTTGGGCTTCCTTGAGATTTCAATCCCCAGAAAGTATTTCGGGGAGCCCATATCCTTTGTGACCAGGTGTTGACGAAGGTGTTTCTTTGTCAATAATACCCCATCCTGGTCACCGCTAGTAAGAAGAATGTCATCAACATAAACCGCAAGAACAAACAGACCAGAGGCGGTTTTCCGAACAAACAAGGAGTGATTTGCTAAGCTTCTTGTAAAACCAATGACCGCAACAATGCCACTGAACTTGTCAAACCAGGCACGAGGACTCTGTTTGAGCCCAAAGATAGTCTTCTTTAGCCGGCATACTCGTGTCTCCCCCTGAGCAACATACCCAGGAGGTTGCTCCATGTAAACATCTTCCTGCAGATCACCATAAAGGAAAGCATTCTTAACATCCAGCTGTGAAATAAGCCAATCCCTGTTGACAGCCACAGATAGAAGAACCCTAATAGTGTTGAGACGAGCCATGGGAGAGAAAGTGTCAAAGTAAGCAATGACATAAGTTTGGGTAAAACTCTTGGCAATCAGGCGAGCCTTGTAACGATCCACACTGCCAATGGGGAGGAACTTCACCACAAAGACCCAACGACAACCAACAACATCTGTGCCAAAAGGAGGAGGAACAAGGGTCCAGGTACCCCGTTCAGTGAGAGTAGCAATCTCCTCATCCATGGCAGCTTTCCAATGAGGAATAGTAAGGGCCTCCTGGTAGGAACAGGGGGGGGGGTGGCAGTGGCTGAGATAGCCAGTGCAAACGCTCTGCGAGAGGGGGTAAGATGATCATATGAAACAACTACAGCAAGCGGGTGTTGGGTAGATGCCCGAACCCCTTTGCGAAGAGCAATCGGGAGATCCAGATCAGCAGGTTCCTCAATATCCGGAGCATCCGTGGGGGGAGAGAGCTAGCCCGGGAGTAGAGAGAGATGGCTACGGGGAGGAAGGAGATAGCAGAGGAAATGGTGGATATGATGGAGATGTGGAGATGATGGAGATGGTGGAGATGGTGGAGAGGGTGGATATGGAGGAACATCAGTGGGAGTAGAGGGAATGGATGGGTGGCTAGGAAACGGAGGATCAATAGGTGTAGAGGAAGAAGCAGGAGAGAAGTAGGATGCATTTTCAAAGAAGGTGACATTGGCAGAGACATATTGCTTGCGGGTAACGGGGTCAAAGCAACAATAGCCTTTCTGAGCGGTAGAGTACCCTAGAAAGACACATTTAGTAGCACGGGTTGAGAGTTTGTCACGGGTGGCAGCGGGAGAGTGCACAAAGGCGGTGCACCCAAAGGTGCGCCGAGTAAGAGGAAAAGGATTTTTGTTTGGATAAAGAATGGAGAATGGGGTGGCACCGCAGAGAGCGGTGGAGGGAATGTGATTGATGAGATAACAGGAGAGGAGGACATCATAGCCCCAATAGGAGCGAGGAACATGCATTTGAGTCAGCAGAGTGCGAGCGACGTCAAGGAGGTGACGGTTTTTGCGTTCCGCCACCCCCATTTTATTGTGAGGTGTAGACACAGCTAGTTTGATGAATAATACCAGGATGCATACAAAAAGAAGAGAATTCATGGCTAAGATATTCTTTAACATTGTCAGAACGAAGGATTTTAGTAGATGTATCAAACTGAGTCTTAATCATAGAATAAAACAATGTCCAGACAGAGAAAAGCTCGGAGCGATCCTTGAGAAGATACATCCACGTACACCTAGAGAAATCATCAATAAATGTGACAAAATATGAACTACCCCGACCGATGCTGAGGGTAGGAGCAGGACCCCATATGTCAGAGTGAACGAGGTCGAACGGATGAGAAGAGCCCCGACTTTGTGTTGGTGGGAAGGATGAGCGGTGATGTTTGCCAAGTTGATATGCATCACATTTTAGAGGAGGATGATGAGGAGGGAGGTGGGGCAGAAGCTAGCGCAGAAGTCGGGGAGGAGCATGTCCAAGGCGAAGATGTCATTGGAGAAGATCTGTAGAGGAGGAGGAGAAGGCGGATAAAGCAGAAATGTTGTCGAGAAAGTAGAGGCCGCCGCTCTCAGTCCCAGTAGCAATCGTCCGTTGGGAGTCCGGATGCTGAAAAGAACAAGAGGTAGGGGTGAATGTGATAGAACACTGTAGTTGTTTGCATAAATAATTAACCGATAATAAATTGCAAGGAAACTTGGGCACATAGAAGGTATCAGCCAGGCAGAGAGATGAAGTGACTTGAACCAGGCCCGTCCCATTGACCGGTGAGGGAGAGCCATCCGCAACAATGACCGGGGGCAACCGATCATGTGTTTCAAGAAGAGATAAACACTGAGGATTGCCTGTCATATGATTTGTAGCACCAGAGTCGATTAACCATCTTCTGCGAGTAACAACGTGAGCACTATCGGAAGAGGTGACCACGGAGGCGGACAGCCTGGAGGAGGTGGAAGCCATGGAAGAGAGACTGTGCGAGAACAGCAGGAAGTAGGTCAAAGCAAAGGGAAAGAAGTCGCACGACTTGCGAGAAAGCCGGGCGAACAGAGGAGACGAACAAGTCGCACGGCTAAAGTTGAGGTCGCGACGACTAGCAAGCAGGAGCGGCTAGAAGGCAACAGTCGCGGTGACTTAAGAACAAGTCGCGTCGACTAAGAAGAGGAGAGCGACGAGAACAGGTCGCGGCGACTTAAAGGGCAGGTCGCAGCGACAAAGAAGAGGAAGCAAGGAACCAATCCGCGAAGACAGGTCGCGAAAAGGAGAAACAGGCCGCGAGAACAGGTCACGGGAAGGGACAAGCCGCGCGAACAGGGCAACGGGAAGAAGAGAAATCAAGTCGCGAAAACAGGTCGCGGAAAGAAAGATGAAGCCGCGAGATCAGAGAGAGCGTACACAATCAGGAGGAAAGGACCGAGTCCTCTGATACCATGTGCGAACAGAAAATAACAGGCCAAAAATTGGAGTAATGTAAACTTTATTATTACAAAAAGATATCAATTACAATGGTATAGCCTCCCTTTTATAGAATGAAGGAGATGAGAGAGATTACAATTAAGCAATGTGAGACTAAAAGTTTACAAGTATATGCGGCTTTACAAAAAGACAAACCGGACAGGTCGTGCGGTTAGACAAACCGGCAAACCGCCTGACCACCAACAGGAGGAGAACAAGCAACACAGAGAGTAAGCCGCCATAGGAGACCGCTAGACCTCCCGACCTCCAAGTCGTCTGAGACAAGCCGCCTGACCGCTCGAACATCAAACAGCAACAGACCGGCTGGGAGAAACCGCTAGACCGCCCGGTCTCCGAATAGCAACAGACCGCCCTGTCTCCATCATGCAACAGATAGCATAGACCCAAAGCTTCCTCGAATGATCGTCGATGAAAGTAACGAAGTACAAAGCTCCTCCCCTAGTCTGGACCTTCAGAGGTCCGCAAACATCAGTGTGAACTAGCTCCAATGTCTCCGATCTCCTGGTGGATGTGTGGCTGTGAAATGAAATCTTGTTCTGTTTCCCAGCCATGCAGTGGTCACACATCTCCAAATGATCACCAAAAATGTCACTAATCATCTTTTTTTCGCCAGACATCCCAAACCCTTCTGGCTAATGTGCGCCAGCCTCCTCTGCCATAAGAAAGTGGATGCCTCATCCATGACGGTGTTGGCCTGAGCAGCTTCAGGCCTCCCCTCCATGTAGTACAATCCAGAATCTCTATAACCTCTGGCCATCATAAGTGATCCACTGATCAGCTTCCAGAAGTCTCCTCCAAAGACACTCAGGTGTCCTTCGTCTCCAAGTCTGCCAACAGAAATGAGATTGAAACGGATGTCTACCACATGTCACACATCCCTCAAAACTAGTAAGGCTCCAATGCTCGTCTTCAAATGCATATCTCCACGCCCAAGTACCTTAGACGTATCTCCATTTCCCATACTCAACACCCCACAGTCATGAGTGGTGTAAGTGGCAAATAGCTCCCTATTGTGGGAGACATGCGCGGAGGCTCCAGAATCAACGATCCAGCACCGGTCGCCACACGCGAGTGCAGCAGTGACGTCGTCGCCAATAATAATGACGTCGTCCTCCTCAGTCAAAATGGTGGCTGCCGTGTGACCCTCATCTTTTCGCTCAGTGGCAATCCCCTTCTTTTGCTGATCGCTCTTCCACGAATAACAAAATTTCTTGATGTGACCCTTCTTATGGCAGTAGTGGCATTCCACGTTCTGATAACGTGACTTCGACTTGCCCCTACTCTGACTCATATCCTCCTTCCTTCCTCGGCTCTTACTTCTTCCTCCCTCTGGACTCAGTAAAGAGAATGTCAGCTCGTGAAGAAGAGCCTGAAGTCCCCTGAGACTTTCGTCTTACCTCCTCATTCAAGATCCCACTCTTGGCGATCTCCATGGAAATAATCTCCTGGGGGGAAGAATTGATCAGAGAAACTCTGACCATCTCCCAAGAGTCTGGAAGTGACTTGAGTAGCCACAATGCATTCACCTCGTCTTCAAATGTCACCTTCATAGCAGTCAGACGATCAATAATCCCCTGGAACTCATTGACATTATCCAAAATAGGAGAGCCCTCCCGGTATCTGAACTCTCCAAGCTTCTTCAGCAAATACAACTTGTTGATGCCCGTGCTCTTGACATACAAGGTCTCGACAGTCTTCCACAGAACCTTTGCATCATTGATGCTAGCCACATGGTTGTAGACGTTCGGCTCCACGAACCGTCTGATAAACCCACATAGTTTCCAATGCTCCACCTTCCAGTTTGCCAGATCCATGTCCTTTGTCATCTCCTCAAAGACAGGAGCATGCCAACCCTTCACATATATCAGATCCTTCATCAGTAGATACCACTGGTGATAATTGACACCATTCAACTTTACCATCTGCTCCGAACCTGATGTGGACTCCATTCTGCTCTTTTAGATGGATTTTTTCGGGCGGAAAACAGACATATTTATTGAGCCATATTTATTGCAACAGATCATTAATCATTGACATATTCAGCTAAATCCATTGTAAAACTTAGAAGCATCATAACATAAACATCTAATCAGCGAAAAATAAGTCATAAAATCCATCCAACAAAAACATAAAACAGAATTCAACATTTTCTGAAGTCATCCCAACTCATTTGAATTTATTTATTTGACAAAAAAGCATAATGTTGAGAACATAATCTCACATTGAGAAACTAAAATAGCTCTGTACAGTTAGGCTCGGTTTGGAGCAACGTTTTTGCTCCGGTGAGTTTGAACAAAAAACTCTCCTTCATAGAATGTAGGTTTGACATGCCAACGGTAATGACTACTACCAAGAAAAGAAAAGTAATTTGAATATAAAAGTGATATGGAGTTCCTTAGATGAGCTCAAGCATTCACGAACAACAGTTCATAACCACTACTTTCACGACCGCTACCACCGTACTATACCGAGTGTAGAAGTAGAGAAACCTCCAACCTTGTATATACTACTTGAATGAATAATTACAAGTATGAATACATTTATATAGGAAGAGAGTAAGGAGAGAAGATCCCAATCCAAGATGTGGGACTAAAAATAAGAAATAAATGAGCCTTATAAATGGGCCTTTACACGGTCTTTTCTAACACTCCCCCGCAAGCTGGAGCGTACAAATCGTAGGCGCCAAGCTTGAAAAAAAACTGGTAGTATAACGGTCTGGAGAGAGCTTTGGTCAAAATATCGGCAACTTGATTTGTAGCAGAAACATGCTCCAGGTCTACCTTCTTTGACTGAACTTTTTCCCGAATAAAGTGACAGTCAACTTCAATATGCTTTGTGCGTTCGTGAAATACCGGGTTCTTGGCAATATGTATTGCTGCTTGACTATCACAAAATAGGATCGCCGGTGATGAGAGACGAACACCCAAATCTCCCAGAAGGCTCTCAAGCCATGTTAACTCGGACACTACCGAAGCCATGGCCCGGTACTCAGCTTCAGCAGAAGATCTAGCAACCACATTCTGTTTCTTGCTACGCCAGGTTATGAGATGACCACCAAAGTAGGTACAGAAACCAGATGTAGAGCGTCTATCATCAACAGATCCTGCATAGTCAGCGTCTGAGTATGCAACGAGGGATAATGATGTGGATGGCTTGTACAGAAGCCCTTGTCCTGGAGCGTTCTTGAGATACCGAAGAATGCGCTCGACGGCTTGAAGATGAGATGTCCTAGGAGCATGCATAAATCGGGTCACGACTCCAACGACAAAGGAGATGTCTGGTCGAGTAATTGTGAGGTAGATCAGTTTCCCAACCAGGCGTCTGTAGTATTCCGGATTTGTAAGTAGCTCATCGGAGTCAGAACTATGGGCCGAGAGCCTGTGATTAGCATCCATTGGAGTATCTGTAGGTTTGCATCCCGAATAACCAGCATCATGAAGAAGATCCATACAATACTTCCTTTGAGATAATACAAGGCCATCAGGCCGTCGTGCAACCTCAAGCCCAAGAAAATACCGTAGGTTACCAAGATCTTTGGTCTGAAAGGCGGAGTTTAATTGTTGCTTGGTATGTAGTATTCCTGTAGTGTCATCTCCAGTGATGAGGATATCGTCAACATAGACAAGTAGAATCACAGTTCCGGTTGGCTGGTGTCGTGTGAAGAGAGATAAGTCAGCCGAGCTCCTAGTAAAGCCAATATCGCGGACTACCTTGCTGAATTTGTCAAACTAGGCACGCGGGGACTGTTTGAGACCATAAATGAATTTTCGAAGATGACACACCCGAGACTCCCCCGTGGTCTCAAACTCGGGTGGTTGATGCATATAAACAGTTTCCTGAAGATCATCATTGAGAAAGACATTCTTCACATCCAGCTGATAGAGAGGTCAATGACGATGCACAGCCAAGGAAAGAAGTACCCGGACCGTGTTCAATTTGGCCACGGGAGAGAAAGTTTCCCCGTAATCAAGGCCGTGTTGCTGAGTAAAACCCCGGGCCACGAGGCGGGCCTTCAGACGCTCAACAGACCCATCCGCGGTATGTTTGATAACAAAGACCCACTTGCAGCTGACACAGTGTTGGCCAGCAGGAAGGGACACGAGATCCCAAGTCTGATTAGCCCAAAGAGCCCTCATTTCATCCTCCATGGCCGCCCGCCAGCCGGGGTGGCGAAACGCCTCCTGCATAGTATTAGGAATAGAAATCGAGGAAAGAGAAGAGGCAAAGCCGTAGAGAGGGGGAGCGAGCTGGTGTAGAGAGACGTAGTTGGCGAGGGGATGAGCCGTAGAAGCAGGAGCAGAATCCGCCGATACCGGAGTGTCACTGAGAGCAGGGAGCTGGGGCAGGGAACCATCCTTGGAGCCGCGACGAGTATAGACACGAATAACGGGCGGAGGAACTTTGGGAGCAGGAAGAGAGGAGGGTAGAAAGGAAGGTGCCGTGGGAACCGCAGGGCGAGGCAGAGCAGGAGAGGAACTCGGGGAGGAGGAAGGTGAGTGAAAGGACTGGTCTTCGCAGAAGGTGACATCCGCGGAGACAACCGTCCGGCCAGTGGAAGGGGAGTATCAAACATACCCCTTTTGAGTACGGGAGTAGCCCACAAACATATATTTGGCCGCACGAGGACCGAGTTTGTCTAATGGAGGGCCAAGAAAATGAACATAACAGACGCACCCAAAGACTCGTGGAGGTAGAGAGGTGGGTTTGGTAGTAGGATAGAGGAGGCCGAGAGGAACGGCAAAATCAAGAACAGAAGAATGGAGCCGATTAATGAGATGACAAGCTGTGGAGACGGCGAAATTCCAATATTCGATTGGAACCTGCATTTGAAACATGAGGGAGCGAGCAACATCGAGTAAATGACGATTCTTGCGTTCGGCCACCCCATTTTGTTGAGGGGTATAGGCACACGAAGTTTGATGGATAATGCCAAACTCGGTGCAGATGGAGGAGAAGGCGCGCCCTATATATTCGCGAGCATTATCAGTGCAGAGGATTTTGAGGGAGGTCGCAAACTACGTACGGACTTCAGTAACAAAGGCACGAAAGACAGATGTAAGCTCAGCACGATCATGCAGTAAATAGAGCCACGTAGTACGCGAGTAGTCATCTATAAAAGTGACAAAATATCGATAACCATAGATACTAGGGACCCTGTAAGGACCTCATACATCAGAATGAACTAAGGATAACGGAGTACTACTCCGGGTACAAGTAGGGGAAAAACAGAACGGTGGTGTTTGCCGTAGATACATGATTCACAAGAAAACTCCTGTAATGGAACATCAGGAAGAGCCCGCTTGAGAATCGGAAGAGGAGCATGGCCAAGGCGACGGTGCCAGTCAACAGACGAGACGGCGGATAGAAGAGTGGGTTGAGTATCCAGGAGGTAAAGCCCATTCACCAGCTGCCCCCTACCAATGATACTCCGGCTGCGACGATCCTGCATAAGAAAGGAAGAAGGAGAAAAAATTATTGAACAGTCAAGGTCGTTTGTCAGGCGACTAACGAACAACAAATTAAAAGGAGAGCCCGGAACGTGAAGAACCGAGGGAAGAGAAAGGGCCGGGGTAAGTTGGAGGGCAGCAGCACCAGAAACCGGGAGGGTGTCACCATTGGCCACCGTAATACTCGGGGGGTGAGCCATCTGGAGATATTTGGAGGGCTTCTGGGAAGTAATATGGTAACACCAGAATCAACGATCCAGTGAGGGCTGGGAGAGAGACAGGTTATACCTTCCGCAGACAAGGTCGCAACCGAGCCGGAGGAGTGGCTAAGAACACCCTGGAGTTGATGGAGTTGGGTGCGGAGCTCATCAATATCATGTTGAGTAGTGGAGGTCGGAGCCATGGCGGAGCTCATCAATATCAAGCTAGCAGAAGAACCAAGCCGGGCGGCTTGACCAGGGAGGCCGGGCGGCTTGACCAGGGAGGCCGGACAGCTTGGAGAAGAAAGAAGCCGGGCGGCTTGACCAGGGAGGCCGGGCGGCTTGAAGAAGAAAGAAGCTGGGCGGCTTGACCAGGGAGGCCGGGCGACGTGGTGAAGAAAGAAGCCGCTCGGCTAGCAGAAGGAAGTCGCTCGGCTAGCAGAATAAGGGAGCTGGGCAGCTTGAAGAAGAAAGAAGCTGGGCGGCTTGACCAGGGAGGCCGGGCAGCTTGGAGAAGAAAGAAGCCGAGCGGCTTGACCAGGGAGGTCGGGCGGCTTGGAGAAGAAAGAAGCTGGGCGGCTTGACAAGGAAAGCCGCGGAGAAGAGGGCGCAGCGGCTGGGAGAAGGAAGCCGCGGGAAGCGGGAAGACACGGGAAGACCGCACGGTCAGAGAGGGAGACCGGACGGGAGAGAAAAGAGAGAAAGAGTGGACCCCACGGGAGAGAAGGTTATAAAAGGGGAAGAGAAGAAGAGGAGGGGAGAGCAGAGGGGAAGATAGAGAAGCGGGTAGAGAGGAACAGGCCGCCGGAAGCGGCGGCTTGGGCAGGAGGGAAACAAGCCACGCGGTCAGCAGGGTGACCAGACAGTTAGCAAACAGACAAGCGGTTAGAGGGAGACCGGTCCCTCTGATACCATGTAGAAGTAGAGAAACCTCCAACCTTGTATATACTACTTGAATGAATAATTACAAGTATGAATACATTTATATAGGAAGAGAGTAAGGAGAGAAGATCCCAATCCAATATATGGGACTAAAAATAAGAAATAAATGGGCCTTATAAATGGGCCTTTACACGGTCTTTTCTAACACCGAGCAATAATATAAATATCATGATTCTCCACCCACAACAAACTGCTAACATTCACATTCTTCTTAACAGGAAAGAAAAAATTCACGTGTTACTGGCTGAAGATACGGTTTCAATCAAAACAAAACTCTTCTTTCTTCTCACTTTGTACATGAACATCACAAGGAAAGAGCACATTCAACAAGCACAAAGATCACAGGAACAAGCCTAGGCAATTTCAACTGTTTTGATCATGCAATGATTCATAACAAATAGCAAATCTACAAAACTTGAGGCCGATTGGTCAGCATTCAGCTCACAGGAAGTATCCATAGAACTCGATGAAGCAGATGCACAGGTTCCAGGTATTCGATTCACCTGTTGCCGCGCCGGTTAGAACGACTCGGAAGAGCCTGAAGGGAAGCAGTGAGTTTGGGCCAAGCACAGGCCATGATGCAAACTGACCTGGCCTGCATATTGTATGGTCATTCTCATGCTCTACAAGGTTGGTCCACTTCTCACCATCCATGGATCCCTGAATCACAATAAAAATTCAAGAAATGGAAAGTAAGACGACTATTTTCTAAATGCAAAATGATTTTGGTTCCGTTTGTTTGGGCGGTTTTCACCATTGTGTTTATCATTGTTTTCAATTTGAAGTTTAAATTTACATGATACTACTGATCGATTATATTGCCGCAAGTCAACTTGAAATCAGCCAAATTCAAGTCCACACAAACATGACTCAGAATGAGACAAATTTTGCGCTGAAGCTATCTTGCACAAGCTCAACTCATGATTCCAGAATCCTAAATGGAAAGGGGGCGTAGAAGTACCTGGAAGGCCCAAGACCGCATAAATGTTGTGGAACCATCTTGGCGTAAGGAGTAGTAGTTGCACATAAGCTGCATAATAAGAAAATTCAACCGTTGAGTTCTGTAATCAAAAATAAGTGCAAACTGTTACCATGTTCATTTCAAATTAGTTTGCAGAAGTTTCTTTAGGTCGTTCAGAGTAGATAAAAACCACCAACAAAGGAATAAATTAACAAAGAATCCAAATTGCCATACATTAAGGCTAATGAACAAGTTAATTATACATTGAAAATGTGATTTATTCTTTGTACAAATGGGGGAAAGGATAACAAATTAAAAAAAGTGTTCATAATAGAGCATTATATTAGGGTCCCACATCTTAACTTATCTATTAGCAGTTCTTTTATGCATACGTTTATTATGAGTCTTTATGTATCAAGTTAGAGTTGTGTGCAGTCGAGTCCGAGTCGAGTCTTTGGAATCTTAATATTTTAGCATTTTTTTTTTAACATTTCAATACTCATGTCGATGTAGTCCTATATATATATATATTGAATTAATAAAGTTTTGTTATCTCTCTAATTTCATCTCTCTAGTTCTCTCATCTTCTTCCCATTTCTAGGGTAAGATTTAAACAAAGCTCCCCTTCTTCCTTTCCCCTCACATTCTTTGCAGGTTAAGCTCGGCTCCCCTTATATCTCCGCCTTCATTGCCAACTCTGACGATGTTACAGACTAGGCCCATAACATCTGGCATCAAAGCCTTTCAATCCTCCCCCACCCATCCTCGCTCGATCCTCTGTAGCGACTCGACAATGTCGACCAGCATTAGCTCACGGCGCTGGCTGCTAGCTCCTCGTGCGGATCTCCACAACTAGCCAACTACCACCCGTCGTTGATCCTCCTTCGACGAGAGGAGAGCAGCCAAAGGCTTCCACCATTCATTGCAGTAGCTCATCTCTTCTCGCACCGACGACATTGGAATAGCTCACTCACATCCTTCCAGTCTCCCTACCTACTCCTGTTCTCGTGCGCGTTTCCCAACGCTTCCCTCTGCTTCATCGGCGCCACACACGCGGACATCATCGAGTCCCGCGCATAATCGACCTTCCTTCGACGTCTATCGACTGGTCGCTGTGAGTGCGCTCATCCAATTAATTGGATTAATTGAATTAATTAATTATTGCGGTATGATGACGAGTTCCGAAGAGCAACATGCTCTCTATTTGATGTTACAAAAGTTACTGGAGATGTCGGCGTCATATGACGTCTCGCATTTGGGACTCACCGCCATAATTGACTGATGTCATTGATCCCATTACAACAGTCATTGATCCCACCTGTGCACGAAGAATCTCCTCCGATCTTCGCACTGATTTTCACTCCATTGCTTCTGATTGTTCCCTCCCCACAATTCACACCACGGCCTCGCCGCCTCCACAACTAGCGGTGGTGCCGCCACAATGTATGTCGCCACCATTATCCCCACGGTCTCCATCTGACAGCCTCCGCTCCAGTCACCTGTTCCACTGGTCCCTCTCGATCAATTCCTTCCGACGACCGCCCCAAGTCAATGTTGCTGCCTCTCATCACTGCAAATCACCTTCAGTAAGATTTTTCATCGCCCCAGTTAGTTTGCATTCACCATGCTCACTCGCCACAACTTCAGAGCTTCTAGCAAAAGTCGTTCCTTCCACAAACGCCTTTATCACAGTAGATCCTTGCAGTCCCTAGTATCATCAGTGAGTAGGACGACAACCCACAACTCGATGTAGACGCCGCGACAACAACGGGCTATTGAATATTGTTCTGGCGGAAGCCAGATGGTCACGTCGTTGAAGCAGCGTTTAAGACAGAGGACAAACTCGATTTGAAGGACGGGTGTGATGTTAGGGTCCCCTTCTCGTCGTATGGAGCGCTCGTCACCGAGGAGTCAAAAACTTCCCCTAGGATTACTTCCTGTTCATCAGAGAGACCAATCTCTTCTCTCTCATCGAAGCCTTCAAACGATGCCTCCAGTGCAATCCTTGCTTGCAGACGAGCATTCCTCAACATTTTCCAGTCTCCTCACAACGCGCTCCGTGTGACGGATTTCTGGGGCCGCAAGACCCTTTCCAGTGAGTTTCCTGTTAGCTTTGAGCTAATCCTTTAATCCTTCAATCGTCGCGTATTCCTTTCTCCTTCAATGTGTGATCGATTTGAAGAATCGAGGATCCCAACTTCCATGTTCAAAGAACTGCCGATACTTGTCTAGTTTCCCATTGTCAGCAAAAAGTAAAAGATCCTTTTAGCTCCCTGTTTCCTTGATTCACTCCTTATGCCCCTTCCAGTCCTTGGAATGACAAGGCGTTTCCAACGAAACCCTAGAAGAGAAGGGTGATCACTCGACTAGTTCTCCTTGCATATTAATTTTTTTATGATTTCTGTTTAATTCCTGATTGTGAATGAAGCACTATTGTGATTCGGAGAAAGAATTTTACAAATAATTCATAATAGAATAACACCTTGTGAGAAAATATGCCGCCGCATCGTGTCTATAAATATCGGAACACCAATGTAAGAAATTTTCTTCCACTTAGCTAGACATATCACCTTTTACAAATTCTGTCTATGTTGCATAGAATTGTACATGAATCCAAACTACACATAATCTTTTAATTAATATTAAGTGCAAAATATCTTTACCATGAATCAACGTGTTAATTATTATATGAAAGTTATATTTTATTGTATGAAAAGTCATGATCACAGGGATAAGTAACTAAACATAGAATATGTAATGAGTCTCACACTAGTGGGTTCAAGGGGATGATTTCACAGAATGATCATACCGACCACTAGATGATTAGTTTATGGGGCATAAGAGTTGTTTCTTCCATGATCGATGGATGCGCATCATCATACTCACAGGGTTCAGTAAATCATATGAGCCTTGGATATGAGATCGACGATCCACTCCTCAACGCATTGAAATAGTAAAATGCGAGTTTGTGTCTGTTGCAAAAGATTATGTTTTCTTTCATTTCCTTATCATATATATAACATGTACAAGTATGTTAACCGAACACCACTAATTAAACATCAGCACTCCTCACGGTGGGCAAAAGATATTTATTAAGCCCATCTTGCCACAATTCCTCATCACATATTTCGAGCTAAGACCCTTGGTCAAACAATACGCAGTTTGATCCCTGGTCGGGAAATGACTGAGCTCCAGTAGTCCACTATCCAACTTCTCTTTTATGAAAAACCTATCGATCTCGATATGCTTGGTTATATCATGGCGGATCAAACTATTTGCAATATTGATGGTTGTCACATCACATCTTCATCCTATCTTCTCGATCTAATTTCAGCTCCATTAGCATTCCCTTTAGCCACAGAAGTTCAGCAACCCCCAATGTCAGAGCTCTATATTCTGTGTCTGCCATCGATCTGGCCACCACCAACTGCTTCTTGCTCCTCCAGGAGACCAGGTTGCCTCCTACGAATATGCAGTAACCCGAAGTGGACCTTCTGTCGTTTGCACAACTAGCCCAATTAGAGTCACAATAACCCTCAATCTTCACATACTTGTTCTTCCAGAATAACAACCCCCTTTTAGGGGCAGTCTTCAAGTACCAAAGGATCCGGTACACACTATCTATGTGCCACTTTTTAGGGTCATGCATGTAGCGGTTCGCCACGCTCATGACAAAAGAAATGTCTGAATGTGTGTGGCTCAAGTAAACCAGCTTCCCAACTAATTTCTGATACATATCCCGATCAACTGTTTCACATGCCTCAACACCCAATTTAAACTTCAGGTTGATCGGTGTTGCAGCGGGCTTGCACCACAACATTCCTATTTGTATGAGGAGATCCAAGGCATACTTCATCTGGGACAGAATAATTTCCTTTGTGCCATAAGCAATTTCAATCCCAAGGAAGTATCTAAGCAAACCCAAATCCTTGAGACACTATCACGGTGAAAACCCAATTGCACCCGACAACCCTCTCCTTTTGGTAGCCGTATTAGCTCTCAGGTCTTGTTTTTCTCAAGAGCGCTCGTCTCCTTCACTGCTGCTTGCCACTTCGGATCGATTTTGACAGACTTCCAATTATTAGGTACAATAATACTATCCAAAGATGCAATGATAGCTCCATGGGAAGAAGAGACACTAACATAGGAGACAAAAGAAGTAAGGTCTCAACCATATCTATTAGGAGGATAGACTGCACTGTTGTGAGTGGTCCTCCAGACCGTAACAGTTGGGGATGGAGTAGAAGGAATGATCTCACCAGAGAGTGACAATGGTGGTAGAGGCGCTTCAGGAGTAGAAACTAATGTAGATGAGGTACTAGACACTGACACCAGAGGCATAGGCACTGGTTCTTCAGTTCGCTTCTCTTTCCTATGATATGTAAGTAGCTCTCCTTGAGCTGTAGGCCTCACACCTCTCATTTTCTCCTAATGCGCATCACTCTCCTACTCCACGGATCCTTCATGCCATACTTCTAAATCTGTCACCAAACTCTCCCCCTCTCGCCTCATGTTTCTAGTATTTGGCAATTCCTGCATAGGTGAGGCCTCCTCCTGTTGGCAGTACTGCTCCAACCTTTGAAGTGAACATCCATGCTGATGAAATTCTCTTCTTCACTGGACTCCATCACACATAACCCTTTTGAATACCAGAATAGCCCACAAAAATACACTCGAGCACCTTCGCATCAAATTTCCCAACATTCGGCCTGTTTTCCTTCACGAAGCACACACAACCGAATAATTTTAATGGAAGCATCCCCCATTATGTCCCTGCAAATTCTGACACAGGGATTTCGACCCGAGAATCCGTGATGACATTTTGTTGATCAATTGTTTTGCAGTTAACATTGCATACACCCACAAACTTCGGGGGACCTTCATATTGAGCATCTTACTCCGTGCCACCTCCATAAGATGTTCGTTTTTACACTCCGCCACTCCATTCTGTGCAGGTGTATAAGCACAAGTGGTCAGATGCAATATTCCATGGGCTAATAGGTACTTTGTCAATGCTTTATTAGTGTACTTTGTTCCATTATCCAACCATAGTACTTTTATCACTGCGACGTGTTGTGTTTGGACGTGCTTATGAAAATCCCGAAAACAGATAACGACATCGCTCTTAGTTCTCATCAAATATAACCAAGTGACATGCGAAGCACAATTAATAAATGTCACAAAATACCTATAACCATTCAAAAAACTTATGACACAAGATCCCCATACATCAGAGTGCACGACATCAAAAACAAAAGAGATCATCCGACCTGTGCTCACATGAGAGCTTCTAGTAAGCTTACCCAGTTATATGCATCACATATTAGTTTTTTGTTTATTGGCTTGTTCAAAGAACAAAGGAAATAATCTAGCTAAGGTACCAAAACCCGAATTCCCCGAACATTTGTGATGAAGTAGAAGCATATCCTCTGCGCTCATCTTTTGTCCTCCTTCTCCTATCTTCTCTGCCATAGATATAAAAGCTACATCCAATCCTTCCCGATCCAAATACCATAACCCGTCATGCTAAGTCCCAGTCTCAAGTATCTGTCTCGTCTCTTTCTCATGGAAGGTCACCTTAGGAATATCAAAAGAAATGATATATTTTAGTTGAAGAATAATGGAACTAATGGATATGAGACTAACTGAAAAAGAAAGAGCATGCAAGACATTGGATAATTTTACCGTACCTGTGCAATTGACCGTGCCCTTAGCGACCAATGGATGAAAAGTCTCATCCGCCGTCTAGATTTTATCTGCAGTAGCTAGGCAAGTGTAGGAGAACTCGCCCGCATCCCCTCTAACGCATCGTGATGCAATAGAGTCAACGACCCAATCTGATGTCCTGGAAGGGTGAGTATACATAGCTGAATTTGATGCTCCCCCAGTTCCACTCCAGATGCCTTCACCCGCTTGCTTCTTCTTAAGGAACTCCATCATTCTCATCATGTTCAGTAGGGTTTGTTCTGACTTGGTGTAAATAACACCAGCCTCCTCAGCACATTCGGTAATGCCCAGATTGGCCTGATAACCACCTCGACCACCATGATCCCTGCTACGTCCACGAACACGGCCACCTCCACGACCACCACCCAAATCCCCCACCTTGGGTGGTTTGGGGAAAGCATACCAAAGATGACCCGTATCCCCATAATTGTAGCACTGCCAGGTTTCCTCTCGTGATCTTGGAACACCCGAGCTAGTAGCAACAAGTGCTGACTTGACAGTATCGGACCCTCCAGTTCCTACCTGAAGTTTGAGGCGGGTATCATCCTGAATTGTAGTCGATATGGTCTATATAAGTGTAGGAATCTTCGTACCAGGTCGCTAAAACATGAGTAATCTGATGCTGCCGCGCTTGGCAATGCCTGTGCTTTTCTCCTCTTGGGCTTCTTCTCAGCCGCAGGAACAACTCGGCCAGGTGGAAGAAGAAAGCACGGTGGAAGAAGGAGAAAGAGGAAACTGCCGCTGCTGCGCTCCAAGCGATTTTCTTCTCCACGGTCGTCGGCATCCTTCGACGTCTCCTGCCAGTCGATCAAAGGATCATCTCGATCACAAGGTTCCTCTCGATCGATCGATCGCTTCTCCCTCTTCGATCGATCGCAAGGATCTTTCCTTCATTGACTTTGGCGGTGAACAAAGGCCAACGAGCAGAAGAGAACAAGACGCAACCTAGAGCTTTGATACCATGTTGCAAAAGATTAGGTTTTCTTTCATTTCTTTATCATATTAATGTACAAGTATGTTAACCGCACACCACTAATAAAACACCCAATAGTGTCCCATGTTAGAGACACGTTAGGGCACTGTGTTCATGCTGAAACAATCACCCAGGGCATTGTTTGGCCATTTTTCATCTCCTTGAAAACCTTGGGGGTTAACTTGTATGGTTGATCACTCAGTTTTTTAATGGCATACTGAAAGTGAGAGCACTTTATAGGTAGTATATGTGAATGATATTATCATATTAACCATAGAAGCTCTCACTAACGGTTTTTTTTTTTGCAATTATAATCAAGTTGGGTATGGCTAATGTCTATATGAGAAAGAATGTGATGATTAAATGCTATTTTAAGGGATACCTTCATAATTTTATTGTTTGCTTTCATTTTTGGCTTTGTAAGCAAATTCTTGTCAAGAAATTGGTTCATTCAATACAACGTAATATTTCTTGCATATCCATCCTCATATGATATAACATATGAACATACCTAAAATGAATAACCTAATTGATGATGTATGCACGATAGTCATGAGAGGGTGACTTAGATGTAATCCTCTAAACTTTTGGCCGCTGGATGTATATTATAGAGCGCCTCACTTAGAAGGCAGTATTGCTTTTGATTTCAACGGCGATGAACATAACAGTGGTAATCATGACATCCAAATAAGTTTGTAAGTTTGCTACCACATCAACAGGTATTAACAATCACTTAAACGTGCCACATGCATTGGACTTGTGAGTAAAGTCTAATATTTGTTTCACATTAAATTATAATTACTCTACTCTTATTTTAATGCATCAAGTTAGTAATCGTATTTGTCATGTGGCAAAACGATCTACAAATGATTAACTTTACTTTAATTTGAGTAACAACAATACGAGCAAGCTATCTCAAAGCACACATAATCATAACATGTTATATATTATGATTAGAGGAACTTAAGTGATGTTGAGGTATATATATATGAATGGTAACAGGTTCTTATTGGGTTTGGTTATGATCCGGTAGAAATCCAATAACCCGTCGGGGATTTAGAGTTACGCCTATAAATACCCCTGCTGGGGGCAACGTGGAGGTCGTTCCAAACTAGACGGCCACACGGGATGCTTCGAGCGCACTAACATTCTCGAAGTTTTTGTTTTGCGCTTTAGCTCCCTCTCCCGTAACCTAGCCGTCCGCTCCCCCTCTCCCGTTTGCCGTGTGCGTTTTCTGCCATCGTGCCCCGCTCGGATTCGAGAATGTTAGTGCGCTCGAAGCATCCCGTGTTGCCGTCTAGAGGAGGTAGATCAGGCAGTCGGTCATGTAGCCTGAAGAAATCGGCGTCGCCGGAAACGGTCCGCACCACTCAAATCGGGAGGAAGATATCAATCCACCGGTTTCGTTGTTTCGCGAACTCGTCGCTGGAATTTTTCGGCCTCCACCGCTTAGATCGGGAACAAGGGAGAGGATCATTGGTGGACCTTTTCTGGATCGGAGAAGAAGCAGCCCGCCGACCTCTGTCGATTGAGTGCACCACTTTCCATTGCGGTTTCCAGAGCCGTTTGTGGCTGTCGCTGGTCGCCACAAGGGAGGGCGTTGTCGCTCGTTTTACTGTCTATTCGGCGCCCTTGTCTCCGCCTGATTAAGTTTTTTGTTGTCGCCGATCGCAGGAGGAAGAGCATGTCTTCGCTGCCGCTCGTTGTGTGTTCTGCTCAGCTCTAGATTAGAGTTTTTCTGATTTCTCATATCTAGATCTGAGAGTGTGGTCTCCCCTTGCACTGCTGTAGTGGATCTTTCTTCCTTGGAAAGATCTAAGGAAGGTTGTGACCTTGGAGGATTACTTGTCGTTGTGTTTTGGAGGAGCACTACTCTCTTTGTGCTACTTGGAAGACAAACTTTTCTGGATTGGATCCGAAGAATACATCGTCTTCGCGGCTCAGGTGATCTCTTTTTAGTATTTCTGCTTGTAATTTAGGTTGCTAGTGAAATTCTATTGTTTGGAAAGAGACTTACGATGTCGAAGGGAAATTCTCCTGTTCCGATGATAAAGTTGGAGAAATTCTCCAACTCAGAGTACAGTGCCTGGAAACGGAACATGCAGTTCGACATGAAGTATTTAAATATTTTCTATATTGTGCAGTCCGATTTTGAGTCTTATAGAGGAGGAGAGGACGAGGATAACTGGATCAACGATGAGAATTTTTGTTGTGATTACTTCCTCAACTGTCTCTCAAACACACTTGCAGAGACGTACAACAAGATGAAAACTGCAAAGGAGATCTGTGACGTACTGTAGGAGCAATTCAGAGAGTAAGAGAACATGTCCAAGACGCACCTGGTGGACAAGTTCATGGACTTTACCTTCACTGAAGACAGAGAGATACTTCCTCAGGTTGCAGAATTTGAATCTCTCGTGGACAAGCTGAACAGTGAGAACATCCCTCTGCCAGATGAGTTTGTTGTTGGAGCAATAGTTTTTAGGTTGTCATCGGCTTGGTACTCTTTCAAGACTGAGATATATCAGAAGAAAACGCAGGTCAGTCTGAAAGACCTCAAGCGCTTCATCTGCATTGAGGATGAGAACCAGAATAGGCATGCTATGAAGACGGTTAGCAAACAGAACTCTGCTGCCAACATGATCACGCATCCGAAGCGTAAGCCTAAGCCTAGAAAGACTAGACCACACTCCAGTGCACCCGCAGTTGGTGACACTAGCAGGAAGGCTAAGAAATTTAAGGGCAAGTGCTACAACTGCAATAAGTGGGGTTACTGTGCTTTCGAGTGCAAGCAACCCAAGAGAGGTGAATCCAGCACACCAAAGACTGATAATAAAGCTAATATGGTTTATCAGACGACGCCTGCCGACTTTGTTACGATGGTTGGCAATGGGAAGGCCAGTACAGAGTGGTGGCTCGACTGGTGCTACCTGTCACGTTTGCAACAATTCAGCGCTTTTGGAGGACGTCACTGCAGTAAGAGAGATAGTCACTGTTACTAATGGTGAAGTAGCTGACGTGCTGAAGGTGAGAAATGCCACTTTGGTACTTTCCTCAGGTACGCATTTAATTTTGGAAAATGTTAAATTTATAGCTACATTAGTTGCTAATTTAATTTCAATTAATTTGTTATGCGATGTTGGCATGTCATTTAACATTAGTGGTGGTAGAGTAACCTCAATGGTTCACTCACATTATTTTGGTTGTGTTTATGTAGTAAATGAGATGTATAGACTGAGTCTAACAAATGAAGTAGTAAATTAAGTTAGCTCAAATCTAATAGATCTCAAGACTTTACATGCAAGACTATGACACGTGAACTATAGAAAACTACTACTGCTAGCTAAAACTCACAACATACCCTTAGACACAATAATCAAATTTGATAAATGTGAAATTTGTGCTCAGACAAAGATAACCAGAACAACTTTTAGTCAAGTTTCTAGGAGCACATAATTACTAGAGTTAATACATTCTGACATATGTGACTACAAAAGTTTTGTCATAAGAGGAGGTCGGAAGTATCTGATAACCTTTATCAACGATTACTCTAGGTTTAGCCACATTTATCTCCTTAAATCCAAAGGCGAACCTTTTGAAAAATTTCGTACATTCAAAAATATGGTTGAAAATCAACTACACATGTAAATAAAAAGGCTAAGAAGTGATAGAGGAGGTGAATATGTCTCGGGGGAGTTCAGAGATTTTCTTGCCAGTAATGACATAATTCCTGAAACGACTGTCTTGTATTCACCACAATCCAATGGTATCGCCGTAAGAAAAAACAAGATTTTAACAGAAATGTTGAATTCCATGTTGTTAACTGCTAGCATGTCTGCAATCTATTGGGGTGAAGCCATCCTCACGTCAAATCACATTCTTAATAAAGTTCTTCATACTAAGTTGAAGCAAACACCTTATGAGCTTTGTTTTAAGAGACCCCCTATATTTGATGATCTTAAGACCTGAGGCTGTATCGCTTATGTTAGGATACCTGACTCTAGAAAAGCTAAGATTGGATCTAGGAGATTACTGAGGTGTTTATATGAATGGTAACGGGTCCTTATTGAGTTTGGTTAGGATTCGGTAGGAATCCATTAACCCGTCGGGAATTTAGGGTTACGCCTATAAATACCCCTGTTGGGGGCAACGTGGAGGTTGTTCTAAACTAGACGGTCACACTGGATGCTTCGAGCGCACTAACAAGTAACACAATATCTACATCATATGTTTTGACCATAAAAGACGGATAAAGAAACTCAAGAACCCCAAAGACAAAAACCTGATGATCTTGGCCAATATCAACCATCCACCACGTACAGCTTCGGCCATTTTCAGTCCGCGGTCCAGCAAAAGATGTAGGCTGTTTTATCCACCAGTAAAAGTGTGAATCACAATCTTACTTATAATTGATAACATTTCTAATATCCCTAAAAAACATACCTGGTAAGCCCTTGAGACTAAGGCCTTTGGATCAGTGTATCTGCAAGTAGGGCTACTTGCTGTAACTGTAATTTTCTAAGAATTATGAAAAACAAATAAATTAAGACATTATTTTTCGAATGCATTTTATTGACGTCAGGAAGTCGTGTGAAGCAAAGTGTTTACCTTAGATAGAACAGGATTCACCCATTGATGTTCCCCATATGAAGTGCCGGAAAAGTACATGACTCCATTATTATCACCATCACATATGTACTGGAGCTCTTTGAAACTTGAACGCCTGTGCTGAAACCTTACACTTTAAGGATTAATCTATGTCAGAGTCCTTAGGACTTCAAAAGAGTGAGAAGAAAAAAAAAACTAAATCATATTTTCCACAAATGTCTCACTTTTGATCTTCTCCAAGCAATTTTGATCCTAAACCAGAATGCTGAACAGCTTCTTTCACCTGACACATCATGTCAAGAGATGCTCATTGACTACCACTAAAAAAGAAACTACATAAGTGCTACTTAGTCTTACTATAATTGTCCAAAAGTGATTGGATCTTATTTAAAGAATGAGTTCAATTGTTTATCTAGTAGAAACTAGATGTAGTTATAATGATTGCAACTCACACTAAAAAAGAGAGAAGTGAGTTTCAATCTTGAAGGCTACAAATTCACATTCAAGTTCAAATTTCTCTTAATAAAAAATAATATTTTTATGAGATTATTGGTTAGCGTATTACTTTTAATAGATATTCATAACAGTGTATTCAAAAAATAATATGATGGTGAGAAGTCAGTACAACCCAGAAAACACAAGAACAAAGTTAGAAAGAAATGAGCTTTTGGGGAAAAAAACAAATATCATTTCAATTCACTTCAATGCAACTCACTGCAGTAAGTGATACCCAAACATTTGTATTGAAATAAGCTGGACTTCAGCAAACGTTTTAGGATTGAGAAAGGAAAAGGTCTATATATAAGAAACCAAAAACTACTTACAAGTTGGCCAAATACCAAAATATGGTCACATAGTCTGCTTTTCTCTAGCTGAAGCAGTTTTTTAAAGAAAAAAAAACAGGTTAACATTGGAAATAATATAAAATTCTAAACATAAGAAATTAATAGTAAAATCTACATTTTAAGAGAAATACCTTCTCAAGTAAATGGGATGGCATCAAAGGAAACCTTACAAGAGGCAGCAGATTACTCAATGATAGAAGTCTCTGTCCAATAAGCTGTTCTGTTGATGAAGAATTTAAGAGCTCGTGTACCACAAACCAGCCACAGTTTTCAGATGTTTGCATGGACCACATTAAAATTGCATCTAAAATCTTCTCTTCTGATGTAACAGTCATATCGGTATGCTGAAAAACCCAACATTATCATTACCGAATGTTTTGATTTTTCAAGTAAAAACAATCTTCAGTAGGGCAATCACTTTCGCAAGATCATTATGGTCAACGTCAAGCAAAAGAAAAGGCACTGTACAAATTAACAAATAAAGATATCTTGTATTGGCATGAAAAACAACTTAAGAGCAAAATCAATCATAATCAAACCAGAATGCAAAGTGTAGTATTTTTTTCATGTATTGTTATTTTCACTCTCTTGCACCTTTGTTCTCATATTGTTTTGTGTACCATAAATGAAAGACCACTCTATAATATAAATAGAGCTATCCATACTTCAAATAAATCAGGTGAGTTTTCCTCCCAATCCTCAACATGGTATTAGAGACAATCTGGTCTTTGCGACAGCCGTTGCTCATTTGTCACCGATTGCCTTAGTTGTTCGACCATTGCCATTTGGTGCTCCTCCACTGCATGTGTTGAGGTCAGATCCTTCTCCCTCCCCAATTTGTGTTGAGGTCGAATCTTCATATTGCAGTTGTGTCGTGTGCATCAAGATCGACAAATTTTGCTAATGCCATTAACAAGGACAATGTGATGCGGAGCAGAGACGAGAACTTGCAGTGGAGGACAAGTTTTGGGCCCGTTCGGGGCTGATTGGTGACTTTCCATATATGGCGTGCCCGGATCGAAGATCGGACTCCGCAGATGTGTCCGGATTTGCGTTGCGAATCAATTTGATATATTATTTCACTATGTTTGCATTTATTTTGTTTTATTTGGGTAGCATCACCTCCGACCAATCATAGTCGTTGATTGGGGATGCCCTAATCTTCTCTTTATTATAAATAGACCTCTTATGGGCTGATCTAAATCATTGCAGATTTTGGAGAAGAGAAATCCCAAAATCTGGCGATCCCTCCACGGTGCCGACTTCGTGGAACCCTAGGTGACGACTTCTAGGTGTTTATCTTCCTCCACAAGATATCTCGTAACCGTAGGCCACTTTCTCCCCCTCCAATTCCCCCTTACAGCTACCCACCAGCCCCCCAATTCCATCACAGCCTACTGTCCGGAATTCCTATTGCTATGCAATGTTCATAAATGAAATGAACTGTTCATCTATAAAGTTTGCTCAGCCCTGAAACCCCAAAAATAGCCGTCGGCCCCTGCTGAACCTGCTGCAGGCCGTCCCCTTTTTCCTCCCAACAAACCAGCCGTCTGCCTCCCCTCTCCCTCCCAGCAGTCCAGTCGCCTGCCACCCTCCTTCCTCCCTGCACAAAGGCACCTACTGCCTCCCCTCCTCCCAGCAAAGCCTCCACCCACGGCCCCCCAATTCCTCTCTCCTGCTGCCCCTATCGAACCCTAATCTTCCCACCCTTGGTTTTTGTTAGAGAAGCCAATTTAATCTAGGCTCATTATGCATTTTCTATTGTTATTCTCTTTCCTCTTTAGTCCCACATCATGTATAGGACCTTTGATGGAGGTCAACGTCGACATTGGCCCACGCACGTGTATTCCCGCCGAAAGCGGACGTGATTTTATGATCCTGCACTTTGAGGGCCCTTCCGGACGATCCGAGTCCGTGGATGTGTCCGGAAGGTCGACGCGAGTATTTTTCGTATTTCGTTTTCTTTATTTCGGACATGTTTTGACATTATTTGGGCACCCGGAAGATTGGGGCGATCTGAGCCATCGATTCCGGATGCCCAAGCCTCTTTTCTATTTAAAGGAGCCAAGAGGAAAGGTGGGGATCGAATGTTTGAGAGATTCTTCAACCGGTCGGTTGGTGCGACGCCAACACCCCCAAGGTGCGACGCCTAGGGTTCCCGCTGCCTCTCGTCCCCTTCCTCGCCTCCGACGGTGCTACCCAGCCCCTCCGCCTCCCCGTCAAGCCTTCCCCGGCCCGCCAGCAGCCCGCCGTCCAACCCTCTGCCCGCCAGCAGCCCGCCGTCCATCCCTCCGCCCGCCAGCAACCCCCCGCTCAATTCCCTGTCATCCAGCAGCCCGCCGCCCTGCTTCCCACCGTCCAGCAGCCTTCGCCGCCCCATTCCCTGTCCCCTGCAGTCCCGGCGACCACACCCCGGCCCCCCTCCCCTGCTCCCGACAGCCACCCGTCAAACCCCGTCCACATCAGCCCCGCCGTAACCCCCCCGCAGTCCGAGAATCCACCGCACATCCCCACGGTTGGCTTCCACCGACCCGGATCTACTCCTCCCAATAATCGGTGCCCCACCTTCATCCGATTGGCTCCACGTAAGGTTGTAAGTCGTCTTTTGGATTTGATTCTTGGCATGGTTTATTTTGCTTAAATTCATGTGCTATGTTTCTCAATTGAATGGTGCTTGTGTTACTTAATTTTGTGCTAACTTGCAGGGCTAATCCGCCTTAATTTAAATCCTTGCGCTCCCGATTCGTAACCACGCCTAGGTGCCTCTCTCCTTTGCCACTACCCCCTTGGTGGATCTCTGCGTGGGCTTAAAATTATTTAATTAATCTATGCAAAATTAATCGTTTGGTATTTGTGAAGCTCGTGTCGTGTTGGGTCGTCCTCACCGTAAAACCCCGTAGTACTGTTAGTTTTCCCGCGACCCCAGCCTGCCCTACATCAGACTGGTATCAAAGCGCCAGGTTTGAGCGCATCGTATGTTACGTAGTGGTAGGCCATTTAGACACAACATGTCTGATCCGAACCTCACTGATGAGCGGGCTGGCAACTCCAATTCCAACTCGAAATTGTCCCCCGCTGAATTCCAACGCACAATCTTAGAACGCTTTGATCAATTGGGCGCTCGCATCAATGAGCTTCGTGCGCGCCAGGATGCCTACGAAGGCCGAGGCGACCACAACGCCCCCAGACGGTATCCGGACCCCCCTGATTATGATCATGATGCCCCACGGAACCCTGAGCGGCCCCGATACGACTTCGCCCGTCGTGACCGCTTTGACGGCTATCCCGAACATCGAGAAGGGGTACCACCTAGGGAGGAAGACATCCTCCGTCGTATCCGTATCGACGTTCCTACATTCGACGGTCATCAAGACCCCGGAGCATTTAGTGACTGGCTCCGGGAGATGGAGCACTACTTTGACTGGTACGACATGAGTGATGAACGCAAGGTGCGATTCGCGCGTATGAAGTTAGTAGGATCTGCGATGAACTATTGGACTAGCGTAGAGCGAGCCTTAGAGCGGGACGGCTATCGGCCCATTATTAGATGAGAAGATATGACGAGGCGCCTGAAGGAGAAATACCTCCCCGCGTCGTATCGTGATCGATTGTTAGACCAGGTCTATGCACTTCGACAGGGCACGATGTCAGTGGCTGAATATATGACCAAGTTTGATGACCTGATGGTGAGGAGTGACCTTCGAGAGGAGAGCAGTGCCGCGGCTTCCCGGTTTCGGTACGGCCTACGGTCGGAGATTAGGAGGGAACTAATTCCCCACCGACGGGAAACAGTCGAACAGATTTATGAGTTGGCCTTGGAGTACGAGCTCTACCTCCGGACTACCGGAACCCGCCAGCAAGCTCCTAGGACGGATGGCCCCACATTCAGGAGGCCCACCCCTCCTCACCCCCAAGCCTCCGGTCCCCCCCACATCCCTGAGGATGTGAAAGGGAAGGCTGTTATGACCGGGCCTCCTAGGCCAAGTGGCCCCCGGTGCTATAGATGCTCTAGACGAGGTCATTATGCCGCACAATGCCCTATGCGGAACCTGTTGATTGAGGATGAGGAAGACGAAAGTATAGACCCGGCGAGAGATACTGAGGGCGATATAGTAGCAACCGTGGAGGAAGACTGGGAGAGTGACACAGAGAGATCTTTAGAGTTAGGAGTTATACGCCGCCTCCTGCATGCTCCACGTTCGGAGGATGATTGGCGACGTACCATCATCTTCTATACTTACTTCCAGAGCGCGGGCGGTCCCTGCAAGCTTGCTATCGATGGGGGAAGCTGCGTGAATATTGTCGCCATGAAGGCGCTGGAGCGGATGCAGATCACCCCCGAGCCGCACCCCCAGCCCTATCGTGTCCTCTGGGTGGACAAGTCTGCTATCCAGGTTACCCAGCGGTGTTTAGTACCCTTGCGGCTCGCGTCCTTCGAGGACAAGGTCTGGTGTGACGTTATCCCGATGGACGTGGCCCATGTCCTGTTAGGTCGACCCTGGTTGTTTGATCGCGACGTGACGTGCTTCGGGCGATCGAACACATGCGTATTTTATGATCGAGGCCGAAAGATCACCTTGACCCCAACCCAGCCCAAGGATTCATCAAAGGGCAAGGTTGACTCGCCCGTCGGTGTGGGGTCCTCCAGGCCCCTGCACCTTCTGAGGATGCATGACTTCATGAGGGAGGGCTTAGACTCGGGGATCGTATTTGTTGTAGCGGCTACCTTGGCCACAGACACTCCTAGTGGGAGTGTCGTTCCTACTGATCCTGACTTACAGCGACTTTTGAGAGACTTTATGGACATCACGCCCGAAGAGCTCCCCGACGAGCTACCCCCCCTGAGGGATATCCAGCACGCGATCGACCTTGTGTCGGGGGCATCTTTGCCCAATCTCCCACACTACCGTATGAGCCCAACCGAGCATACCGAGCTAAAACGGCAGGTTGATGATTTACTTAGGAAGGGCTTCGTACGCGAGAGCTTGAGTCCGTGCGCGGTCCCAGCCCTTCTCACCCCGAAGAAGGACGGGAGCTGGCGCATGTGCGTTGACAGTAGGGCCATCAATAAGATCACGGTGAAGTACCGTTTTCCGATTCCCCGCCTCGACGACTTACTTGACGCTATGGCTGGAGCCCGTATTTTCACGAAGATCGACCTTAGGAGCGGATATCACCAGATTAGGGTCCGCGAGGGGGATGAATGGAAGACGGCATTCAAGACGAAGGATGGTCTATTTGAGTGGTTGGTAATGCCGTTCGGATTGTCGAATGCCCCTAGCACGTTCATGCGGGTGATGACTCAGGTTTTGCGGCCCTACATGGGCAAGTTCCTAGTTGTGTACTTCGACGATATTCTCATCTATAGCCAGGAGCGCACTGACCACCTACACCACGTCCGATTGGTGTTCGATACCCTCAGGAAGGAGCATTTATTTATCAATATGAAGAAGTGTGATTTTCTGGCTGAATCGGTTCACTTTCTTGGCTATATTATCTCGGCGTCAGGCATCGCCGTGGACCCCGACAAAGTGAGCGATCCGTGAGTGGCCTGTCCCCACGACCATCCACGAGGCCAGGAGTTTCCATGGACTGGCCACCTTCTACAGGAGGTTTGTCCGAGGTTTTAGCGCACTTATGGCCCCCTTTACGAGCTGCCTTCGGAAGGGAGACTTCGTGTGGACCACGGCCGCCACTAAGGCCTTCGAGGAGATCAAGGATCGTCTAGCTTCCGCCCCTGTCCTTAGATTGCCAGATTTTAGCCTAGCCTTCGAGGTAGCGTGTGACGCTTCTGGCCTAGGGATCGGTGGAGTACTTAGCCAGGAGGGCCACCCCATTGCATATTTCAGCGAGAAGCTGAACGAGGCCCGCCAGCGGTATTCCACGTACGACCGTGAATTTTATGCAATCATCCAGACCTTGCGGTATTGGCGGCACTATCTCATGCACAAGGAGTTCGTGTTGTACTCTGATCATCAGGCTTTACGATATCTTGAGTCCCAGTCAAAGCTTAGTCATAGGCACGCCAAGTGGGTAGAATTTTTGCAGAGCTACCACTACGTTATTAAACACCGCGCAGGTGTTGAAAACAAACCGGCCGATGCCCTGAGTCGCCGGATTAGCCTCCTGCAGGCGATGAGCACACATGTCACTGGTTTTGAGCGTCTCGTTGTTGAGTATGCCGAGTGTTCGGATTTTGGAAATATCTATAGGTCCCTCACCCGGAACCCTCCAGACACTATTGATGGGTTTACGGTTTCCGAGGGATACCTGTTCTTCGGCGCCCGACTCTGCATCCCCTCCACTTCTCTCCGTGACTTCTTGATCTGGGAGATGCATGCGGGAGGCGCCGCCGGGCACTTCGGACGAGACAAGACCATCGCCTTGGTTGAGGATCGGTTCTATTGGCCCTCGATGAAAGGAGACGTCACGCGCGTGGTTAGGCATTGTAGGACGTGCCAGACGGCGAAAGGATCCCGCCAACCTGGCGGCCTGTATTCCCCATTGCCGATCCCGCATAAACCCTGGGTTGACATCAGCATGGACTTTGTTCTTGGGTTGCCCCGCACGTCCAAGAAACATGATTCCATTTACGTTGTCGTGGATCGCTTTTCGAAGATGGCCCACTTCATCCCATGCCGCAGGACGGCCGATGCCTCCTCGGTGGCCGCCCTATTCTTTAGAGAGGTCTTCAAGTATCACGGATTACCTTCCTCTATAGTGTCTGATCGCGACGTCCGGTTTATGAGCTATTTCTGGAAGACACTATGGATGAAGACGGGCACCACCCTCAAGTTCTCCACCGCCTACCATCCACAGACGGATGGACAGACTGAGGTGGTCAATAGGAGTTTGGGCTCCCTCTTACGCTGTCTTGTTGGGGAGCATGTGTGTACTTGGGACTCGGTGTTGCCCCTAGCTGAGTTCGCGTATAATAGCTCGGTGAATAGGACTACTGGCCTTAGCCCATTCCATATCATGTTAGGGTACGAACCCAGAAAGCCGGTTGACCTAATTCCCCTCCCACTTGAGTCCCGCCCTAGTGAGTCGGCTGAGTCCTTTATCCAGCACATGCATGAGCTTCACGAATCCATCCGAAAAAAAAATCGCAACAAGTAATGATACTTATAAAGCCTATGCGGATGTCCACAGGAGGGAAAGGAGTTTTGAGATTGGCACACAGGTTTTGGTTCGTCTTCGCGCGGAGAGGTTCCCCTCTGGGACTGCAAAGAAACTAAATGCCAGGCGGATGGGCCCTTATACGGTGGTACAAAAGATAGGACCAAATGCCTATGAGATTGATATTCCAAGGCACATGGGGATCAGCAGAGTATTCAATGTCGAAGACTTGACTCCATACTACGAGGAGCAAACTTATGTGGATCCTTTCGAACCCCTCCCCGCGGAGCCACCCTTCGAGCCACCACTTTCCCCGTTGTCGCCTTCACTCCCTCAGTCCGTGCCCACAACGTCACCACCTGGGGATCTCGCACCGTCGTCGGCTGTTCCACCGGAGAGTTCATTAGAGAGTGAGCCACTGTCCGCAGAGACTACTACGGGCCTGGAGGCCATTGAGGGCATCCTAGCCCATGATTACATGACAGCAGCGGACCCGAGCACCTTGCGCTACCTGGTCCACTGGAGGGACCGTCCCAGCTTTGACGACACTTGGATCGCCCCTGCAGAGCTTGAGAGACTTGCCCCCGGGCTACGCCTGGAGTATGATCATCTCCATTCCTCGGAGATGAATGCTACTAAGCCGGGGGGAGTTGATGGAGGTCAACGTCGACATTGGCCCACGCACGTGTATTCCCGCCGAAAGCGGGCGTGATTTTATGATCCTGCACTTTGAGGGCCCTTCCGGACGATCCGAGTCCGTGGATGTGTCCGGAAGGTCGACGCGAGTATTTTTCGTATTTCGTTTTCTTTATTTCGGACATGTTTTGACATTATTTGGGCACCCGGAAGATTGGGGCGATCTGAGCCATCGATTCCGGATGCCCTAGCCTCTTTTCTATTTAAAGGAGCCAAGAGGAAAGGTGGGGACCGAATGTTTGAGAGATTCTTCAACCGGTCGGTTGGTGCGACGCCAACACCCCCAAGGTGCGACGCCTAGGGTTCCCGCTGCCTCCCGTCCCCTTCCTCGCCTCCGACGGTGCTACCCAGCCCCTCCGCCTCCCCGTCAAGCCTTCCCCGGCCCGCCAGCAGCCCGCCGTCCAGCCCTCTGCCCGCCAGCAGCCCGCCGTCCATCCCTCCGCCCGCCAGCAACCCCCCCCCCCCCCCCCCCGCCCGCTCAATTCCCTGTCATCCAGCAGCCCGCCGCCCTGCTTCCCACCGTCCAGCAGCCTTCGCCGCCCCATTCCCTGTCCCCTGCAGTCCCGGCGACCACACCCCGGCCCCCCTCCCCTGCTCCCGACAGCCACCCGTCAAACCCCGTCCACATCAGCCCCGCCGTAACCCCCCCGCAGTCCGAGAATCCACCGCACATCCCCACGGTTGGCTTCCACCGACCCGGATCTACTCCTCCCAATAATCGGTGCCCCACCTTCATCCGATTGGCTCCACGTAAGGTTGTAAGTCGTCTTTTGGATTTGATTCTTGGCATGGTTTATTTTGCTTAAATTCATGTGCTATGTTTCTCAATTGAATGGTGCTTGTGTTACTTAATTTTGTGCTAACTTGCAGGGCTAATCCGCCTTAATTTAAATCCTTGCGCTCCCGATTCGTAACCACGCCTAGGTGTCTCTCTCCTTTGCCACTACCCCCTTGGTGGATCTCTGCGTGGGCTTAAAATTATTTAATTAATCTATGCAAAATTAATCGTTTGGTATTTGTGAAGCTCGTGTCGTGTTGGGTCGTCCTCACCGTAAAACCCCGTAGTACTGTTAGTTTTCCCGCGACCCCAGCCTGCCCTACATCAACCTTCCTCTCTCTTTCTCTCATCTATATATTTGTACTCATTCTTTGTATTTTATACAAGTGAACATATATACAATGTTGACTTTTCCCTTCTCTACATGGTATCAGAGGGAGGTTATCTCCTTGGGCGGATTCCCTCTTCTTAACCGCCTATCCCACGTGGTCCTCTTCCCCGCCTGCGGCCTGCTGCGGTCTGCTCTTCTGTCCGTTGCCTGTTCTTGCCACTCGGCCTCCTGCGGCCTATCTCCCCTGTCCGCTCTGCTTCTCTTCTTCTGCTTCCTCTTCTTCTCTGTGGTTCCACACCTCCCCTCAGGCTTCTTATAGCCTTTCCTCTCTTTCCCGTGGGGTCCACCTCTCCATGTTGCTCCTGGTTCAGACCGCTTCGATCTCCTCCAGATCGCACTCTCTTCTTGCGGTCTCTTCTCGCGGCCTACTCCTCTCGCGGCCTGCTCTTCTCGCGGCCTGCTGCTCTCGCGGTCTGCTCCTCTCGCGGTCTGCTCTTCTCGCGGCCTGCTCCCCTAATCGCATCTACTAGTCCAGACATCAATCTCTTCTCGCGGCCTGCTCCTGCTCGCCTCTTGCGGCCTTTAGCGGCCTGCTCCTACTCCTGCTCTTCCGGCGGACTGCTCCAGCTCGATGCGGCCTGTTTCTACTCGTCATCTTCTGCCTCGGCTTACTCGCGGACTCTTCTTGTCCGCTGTGTTCTGCTATCCACTGCCTTGTCGCTGGAGTCCTACTTGCGACCTTTTACTCGCCGCGGACTGTTCCTGTTCGCTGCGATCTGATCTCTCTATCCGCTTGAGTCTTCTTTACTCGCAGTCTCTTCTCTTTGCCCGCTCGTGGCCTTCTTTTTCTCTGACCGCTGTTGTGCTCAGCCAGATCGTGCGAACTGTTGCCTTCCCGCATTTAGGTCGCGATCTTCTCCTCTCTCCTATCCGCGCAGCTTGTATCTGTCCGCTGCTGCCTTCTCTTTCTACCGGGCTCCGCCTTTGGTCGCGGCCTCCTCCTGCCGCTGGTGTCTTCACATCGTGACCAGGTGGTCTCAGCTCTAGTCGCGCGGTCTCCTCGGTTGCCGGTCTGTTCTCCTAGCCGCAACTCTTCTTCATGACCGTGTGCAGACATGGATCCTTAATTCTCTTGATGGCGAGTCTTATCGCCTGGCCATGTACTAAGAGACGGTCAAGGGCATGTGGGACGAGCTCCATACTCTTTACTCCGACAAGGATAGTCTCCACCATTTGTACGACATTATCACTGCTCTTCAGGCCCTTGATAGCGGTGACGCGACAGATCTGACCTCCTTTGTTGCCCAGGCTCGGTCTCTGGTCGAAGCTTGGATCCAACATCAGCCTCCTACTGTGTACCTTGCTGCCCAACGTGCCCAAAAGGAAGCTGTGGGTATAGCCATGATGATGGCTCGGGTACCCCATCACCTTCACAGTGTACGGGCTCACATCCTCTCCTCTACTGTTACCACGTCCTTCTCGGATGTGTGCTCGATGCTTCTCAAAGTATCCCCGCCTCCGGATGTGTCTGGACCTCCTTCTCCGGCCCTTGTCCAGCAGGCCCCTGCTCCTTTACTGCCTCTTCCGTCTTCAGCTCGTGGAGGCCGCTCTGATTCTCGGGGACGTGGTCGGGGTGGACGACCTCGGTCTAAGTGCTCGTTCTGTGGCAAAGACGGGCATCTTGAAGCCACGTGCTATCACAAGCATGGCCGCCCTCCTCGTCCGCAGGCATCTGCTGCCGTCACCGACCCCTCTCCAACTCGTACTGACCTCGACGAGGTTCGTCTTCAGCTCCAGCATCTTCATGGACTGCTCAGCCGCCCGCCAGCCTCGTTTGCCTCTGCTGCCTCCATCTCCAATGAAGGTATCGCATCCCTCTCCTCTGGCCCAAGATGGATCCTCGATTCGGGTGCCACTCATCACATCACTTATGTTCGACCGCCTCAGTACTTGTCTTCACCTCGCCCGAAGTACATTACTGTGGCCAATGGGGTATCTGTCCCTGTCTCTGGATGTGCTGATATTCCTCTCGCCTCCTCTCTTCTCCTGCACTCGGCTCTTCACGTTCCAGACTCTCCTTTCAATTTACTTTATGTTGGTCGCCTTACTACTGATTTAAATTGCTCAGCGATCTTTACTTCCTTTTCTTTTCTGATACAGGATCAGCAGACGCAGACTATCACTGGTAGGGGACGGCTGCAGAACGAGCTCTACCTTCTTGATGACTCTCCTACTCTCCTCGCATCTGTCTCCTTCTCGGATTGACATCGACGTCTTGGTCATGCTCCTCTCCCAGTCCTCCAGAAGGCTCTCCCGGATATGTCTCTTCCTGCTTTTCAGTGTGAAACATGTATTTTTGGCAAACAGTCACGTTCATCTTTTTCTTCACATCGTACTCGTAGCTCCGCTCCTTTTGTTTTGGTACACTCCGATATATGAAGTCCATACAAGATTACTAGTATTTCCGGCTACCGTTATTTTCTTACATTTATTGATGATTACTCTCGCATGACATGATTGTATCTCCTTCGCGATCGTTCTGAGTTTTCCCGCTTCTTCCGGGCCTTCATTCTTGAGACTCGCACTCACTTCTTTGCGCTCATTCGCACTCTTCGTACTGACAATGCACGCGAGTACACTGGTCATGACTTCGCGACCCTCTGCTCTGAGTTTGACATTATTCACCAAACATCGTGTGTGTATACTCCCTAACAGAATGGTGTCGCCGAGCGCAAGAATCGTCACCTTCTTGATGTAGCTTGTTCTCTTATGCTTCAAATGCAGGTTCCAAAACCATACTGGAATTTTGCGCTCTTCACGGCCTGTTTTCTTATCAACCGTCTACCATCTTCCGTTCTCCAGAATGCTACTCCTTTCAACCTCCTATTTCCCTCCACTCCGCCTTTTCTGTTACTCCCGGAATTTTTGGGTGTACTTGCTATGTTCACCACCTCGGTCCCTCTACAGACAAGTTGGATCCCCGTGCAGCCAAAAATATTTTTGTAGGCTACTCGTGCACTCAAAAGGGTTATTTGTGATATTCGCCTACTACCCGCAAGTTGACTGTTTCTGCAGACGTCACTTTCCGGGAACCCGTCGTTCGTCCTGTCATCTCTGCTCCCCGTTCCTCATCATCTTCTCCTCCTGACCAGCCTCCGGACCGTCCACATCCACCTGTTATCCGGGTCTATTCTCGTCGTTCTCCTCATCCCATTGCCCCACTGCAGTCGGCTTCGACCTCTGATGCTCCACTACTTGCTTCTCCGGCTCCAGCCTCCACCGCTCATCCAATGGCGAACTATGTCTCTCTACATAGCCTTTCCCCGCCACTTCTTCACTTTGCCACATCATTATCCTCTGTTTTTGTCTCTAACTCTGTGCAGGAGGCGCTTCAACATCCAGGATGGAGGGCTGCCATGGACGAAGAAATGACGGCCCTTTGGGCCAACCAGACATGGGTCCTTGTCCTTTTACCTCCCGGTCAGCACCCTATTGGGTGTAAATAGGTTTTCGTCATCAAACATGCTCCAGATGACACTATTGCGCGACTGAAAGCCCAACTGGTGGCCCGTGGCTTCACCCAGCAGCAGAGCCTTGATTATGAGGAAACCTTCTCTCCGATGGCTAAGCTCAACACTGTTCGGGTTCTTCTCTCCGTGGCTGTGCACCTCCACTGGCCCCTTCATCAGCTCGATATGAAGAATGTCTTTTTGAATAGAGATCTTCAGGACACCGTCTACATGCGCCAACCGCCCGGGTTTAAGATCACGGGGGAGTCTCGTGTGTGTCTTCTAAAGAAATCCATCTATGGTCTCAAACAATCCCCTCGGGCGTGGTTTGACAAGTTCAACAAGGTGGTTCGGGACATGGATTTCACTCAGAGTTCTGCAGACTTCTCCCTATTCACCCGACACCGGGCAACTGGAACCGTCCTTCTGTTGGTTTATGTTGATAATATCTTACTTACTGGAGATGACTCAAAGGGGATTCAAGAGGTCAAATTTCATCTGAGCACCGTATTTCAGACCAAAGACCTGGGGTATCTTCGCTACTTCCTCGGTCTTGAGGTCGCACGATGGCCGGATGAGCTTGTCCTCTCCCAACGGAAGTATTGTCTTGATCTTCTCAAAGACGCTGGCCAGTCTGGTTGCAAGCCAGCTAATACCCCGATGGAGGCAAATCACAAACTATGTGCTCATACCTCTGATGATGATTTGCTTCTCCAGAACCCGGAATACTATCGACGCCTTGTGGGAAAGTTGATCTACATAACGGTCACGAGGCCTGATATATCGTTTGTTGTTGGGGTTGTCAGTCGGTTCATGCATGCTCCCCGGGTTTCTCATCTCCCGGCGGTTGAACGAATTCTCTGATACCTTAAGGCAGCTCCGGGTCAAGAGCTTGTTTACAAAACCTCCAACACTGCTCCAGCATTGGTTGCTTATTCTGATGCCGATTATGCCGGTTCCCTACACGATCGGCGATCAACTAGTGGGTTTTGTACTTATTTTAATGGTCGTCTCATTACATGAAAAAGTAAGAAACAAGCCGTGATCGCTCAATCCTCTGCGGAAGCTGAATACCGATCGATGACATCGGTTGTCTCAGAACTCACATGGCTTGAAAGTCTCTTTACTGACCTGGGAGTAAAACTTCCTTCATCTGCTGTTCTATTTTGTGATAGTCAAGCAGCCATACACATAGCAAAGAATCCGGTGTTTCACGATCGCAAAAAACACATCGAGGTCGACTGTCACTTTATTCGAGAGAAAGTTCAATTGAAGAAACTTGAATTAAAGCATGTTGCGGGCACTGATCAGGTTGTTGATATTATCACAAAGGCTTTATCAAGTACCTTGTTTTACAAGTGTTTGTCCAAGCTGGGTGCATATGACCTATACGCTCCAGCTTGCGGGGGAGTGTTAGAGAAACCCATTTAATTTAGACCCATTATGTATTTTTTATTGTTATTCTCTCTTCTCTTTAGTCCCACATCACGTATAGGACCTTCCTCTCTCTTTCTCTCATCTATATATTTGTACTCATTCTTTGTATTTTATACAAGTGAACATATATACAAGGTTGACTTTTCCCTTCTCTACACCTTTCATCCTCTCTTTCGTGGATCCACTTCTCACAACCCCTATTCTCAAAAACAGTCAAGATATGAGAATTTCAGCCCCCGACCCATCATTCCCTCCACCCATACCTCATTCCTAAGCTCGGATCTGCCACCAAACATCGGATCCATTCACCCCTCGCCCGAATCTACCCCACGAGGTCAGATCTATCTATTTCCGGCCCGATCCGACCCTTCAATGTCGAGGACAGCCACCTCCCTCTTTTTCCGTTGTCGGTCCAACATTTGATTGTCGTTCCACGCATCCGGATCTGAAATCTTCAGTGCATTGATCAGCCCACTATTTGGTGAGATTTTGTTGTATTGGTTTATTATTTTTAGCACTTTTATATTGGGTTGGATCACTATATTAGTTTGGATACCTTGTATTGTGGTGGATTGTTAGATAATTATCGTGATTTGCAGGATTTATTCGCCGCGCGCTCTTGCTTTGACCCTCCACGCGGAGGAAAGTCGAAGCTTGTTTTACCCAAATAAAATATTTTGTCTTGTTTTGAATTATCTGTGTGGGATGGTATTATTTATTATCTAATTTGTGATCTAACCGTCGGATCTGCATAGCATGTAGGGTTAGGCCGCAGGTTTCCCGCCGCCCATAGATTTTCCCTGCACCACAATGCAGACTAGATATTCCAAATGTGTAACGGCGTTCTGATCTAGCGTCGATTTCTTACATCGTCGAAAGACGCCCACTTTAAAAATAGAGAAGGCAAAGTCCGCTCTCTATTAAAAGTCAGGACTCGGTCTGCTATATCAGGCTTCCAGTTCACGTCACTCTTGTCTCAACAGGGCTCTGTATAAGGCAACTGGCCTGACCTATCAAGCCTATGATAAATTTTATTCCTTATGAGACCATTATTTTGTTTGTATCAAAGCCACAAATATGGGTATCGAGAATTTGATATCAGTCAACATTTTTGCTCCAATGTTCTGTATCATGATCGGGCCTTCAAAAAGACATTTTGACGTCTCAGTTGTTGTTGTTCCTATTGATTTTTTTTATCTTCTCACTTTTTGTCATGTACAATCTATCAGATGCTTCCTCTAGCAATGCTCCGACGCAGTCGTCTCTTTCTCTACCTAGACATCATGAAGAGCTTCAGATTATCACTCTTGATTACTTGTCGAGATTACTATACTCTAGGCGAACTCCCTTCGATGTTATCTTCAGATGTGTGATCATCTAAATTATGTGACTCGGGCAATTCTATTAATGATTCGAAGTTGTGGCTTCGTGATAACAAACAAGTTAGGTGTGGTTTAAGTCCATGGCAAAAGTTACCTACAGGCTACAACCTCCTCACGAGTAGGATCCAACCATGTAAAACTAGCTTTCTTATTTTTATTTCGTCCAAGATAATCTGCAAGATCAATGTGATCTTGTCGACGAGATTAATTCACTCACACCTCGAGCTACTAGAGATAGCCTATGACAGCAAAAATCAAGAATTTGTGTGGCCTGAATCCGACATAACTCCCTAATTATTACAAATCCTTGACCCAGATATGCAAGAATGACATCCAATGTCACCAAGGTTGCCAGGATCGAGATCCTAGGTGAGATTGTTTTTAGGTTGAATCGGATCGGATCGTAGGATCGTATCGATGATCGCAAGATCATACAACATTCATAAATTAAGACTAAAAAAAATTGAATTTTGTCTCATTAAATTACATGCTTAAATAACAAAAAAATCAATAAATTAAGTAGTACGTGAATAACTATATTATTTTTTGAATAATTAAATAAAAAAGACAATATCATATTAAGTTCAATTTCAATATTAGGCAAGACACCAATTGTTTACTAACAATAAAAGTAAATCTAAACTTGAAGAGGCCGAACAAGCCACTCTTGGCCTCAGTTTGGAGTCGGCAATCGACACTTGGGATATGGTAAAGCAGCATGATATGATTCTGTGATGGAGTATGGGGCGAGATTGTGATAAGGTTAAACAATGGGTTATGGGCATTGGACCGGTTGAATGGGGTCGGGATAGGGTTGCACATGTATCGAGTTACCTTTAGCCAGACCGGTAGAATCGTGTCAGGATCGCGATCCTAAAGATCCGAATAGCAATCCCAGTCATAGATGTGTCAATTTAGATCCTAGGTAAGATCCGATCAATTGACAAAATCTGCATCGTAAGAATGTAGGCATCCAAAATATATCGTATCTTACCAATAAGATCCTGTTTAATGAAATAATACGATCTGAATCACGATCCAGTGTTGTGGATATAATAACAATGAATGTCATGAAGGTTTGGGACTCAACATTCTTTGAAATAGATTTATGCAGCTGGTTATTTTATCTTTTTTATTATTTATTTAAAAAATTATTTTATTATTCTTATATTTAGCATCCAAAAGCTCTCCCTGTCGCTCTAGCTCTCCCCGTCGCTCCTGCCCTAGCTTTCCCGCGCGCGTAACTGTCTCTCTGGTTATTTCTTCTCCCTGCTCGCTGGTGCTCTCGCATTCTCCGGTGCTCTTAGCTCGGTGGTGCTCTCCCTCTCTCGCGCGCCAACTCTCTCTGGTTCTTTCTTCTCTGTGCTCGCTGGTGCTCTCTGGTTCTCTGGTTCTCTGGTTCTCTGGTGCTCTCTATTTCTAGCTATAATCTCTCTTGTTCTTTCTTCACCTTGCTCGCTGGTGTTCTCTGGTTTTCTTCAACATGAATTCAGCATTTTGTTGGATACTGTTTAATGAAATAATAGGACCACAGGTGATGAAGAATGAGGTATGTTTTGAAATGAAATTTTAATCTTAAAATCACCTTCAAACATATAGATTTTAATATTTAAAACTAGGTTAGTATAAAAATTAAAAAATAACACATATATAATTAATTAAATATTAAAACATAGAGCCTACCCTAGAGTTCTAGGTCTCCACCCTTCAACTTCCACCCAAAATCAGTGGTGGGGGTGTTTTATGTGCTAGGAAGGCAGAGTGCCAAGTTCCATCACCTTTGGGTGAGGTTGGCTAACTCAAGAGCACTTAGAGCACTTTTGCCCTAATTTGACCTAAAAGGGTCAATCTTTGCCTACACAAATACCCTATCTAAACAAACCCAAACGGGGTGAAATTTTTACCAGATTCTTAAAATATCCCCAAAGACCACCCACCAAAATATTGGGTGTTTTTGAGGTGTCTAAGGCACCTAATTAAATTATATATTGTTTATTAAATTTTCCCAAAAAAATATAGAAAAATGTTTCCCAAAAATTTTGATTTTTGGACAGTATAAGGGAAAGGTTATGATAAGCCTATATTCCAAATTTCAAAAGCCTAATCAAATATTTAGCAAGGAGAAAAATCACAATAAATGTTCAACATCACTTATAAATATAAAAATTAACAGCCTGATTGAGTATATCGTACTCCTGATCAATGTTTTGACCTTAGACTTATGTTATCATAAATAAGGTTATAAATTCTTCTAATAAAAAATACCTCAATTACCGCAAACAACTTTATCTAACTGCAATTATTATTCCGCAATGGCAACAAAAAATCATTGACATCTAAGCAAAGAATGTTAGGTTGTGCAATACAACAAAGAACGATAAAATTAAAATTAATTATATTACAGGAACCTTTTGAGTGACATCCATAACTGAAATGCACCCATAACTGAAAAAATTGCGTAAAACGGCCTGTTTAGAATAGGTTTAACACCTTAGGAACTGTTGAAATAATTAAAGAGAAATAGAAAGTGCATATTATCCTTCCACATATGGATAATATATATGCGATTACAAAAACACTTAAACACGAACTCATGATGTGGGACAAAACCCAACACACCCCTAGAAGACTAATACATCTTGAAAAAAATCATGAAAGCAAAGGTAATGGTGGTAGGCTAAGTGAGACAAAACAACAGACGAGCCACCAGGGGAAATTCCAAACCGAGGAATCAAGTCAGGGGCATAGCCACACACGACGTAGACCCACACATAACCTGGACTCGCTGGAAAGAAATAAACAGACGGGTGACCGGGGATACTCCAACACGATACAACCCGTTGGATAGATATCAACGAATGGGTGATCGAGGATACTCCCACACAATACAACCCGCTGGATAGAAAAGTCAACCAACTAAAAACCATACCACGCCTACCCAACAACGAGGGGAGACGCAAACAACACAAGATAAAAGCCCGGAGGGCCGTGCAAGACTAAGACAAAAATCGGTAAAGATCATCTGAGCCGCCCTCGTCCCAAACACTCCCCCTCACGTGGAACACACGTGAATACAAGTATAACAAGACAATGAGCAAATACAAAGAACAACAAGACAATTAAAAAACACATAAAATGACCAAAAACAACACAACTTCAGCTACGACGAGAGATCAGAGCCCCAGAAGAGGAATCAGTGGCTGGAAGTGTCGGGAATCCATAGAGAAACGAGATAAGTGACTGAATCCGGTGGGATCGCAAGCAAACAACAGTAGAGGCTTGGTAGAGAAGAGCTCAACTGGAGAGGGGCTCAACAGAGAGGAGTTTGACGGGATCGTCAACGATCATCTGAAATAGAAACGCAGACAGGATGAGCACCGAGATCATCCGCGAGAGAAGCTCCATCAAGATTTAGAAGCAGCGATGGGACCCGATGTGATGAAGAACGCAGACAGGAGCAACAACGATGAACGGGAAGCAGCGTCAAGCACACCGTCAACAAAAAGGCAATGGAGCCCTCCTTGACGGGAAGTTCAGCGACAGAAGCCGCTCCCATCGATGAAATCAAAAGCTGATCATGTCGACGAGAGCAGAAGCGGGACAACACGACGGGAGCGAGAGCAGAATGAGATTGGGGCCTCTAACGGGAGAAAGAGGTGGAATCGAGAAAAGAAGCCTACGAAGAAATTTAGGTAGTCAACAATTAGAGCACCAAAATTTCAGGGAGGAGTCAATCGATGCTCTAATACCATGCTGAAATAATTAGAGAGAAATAGAAAGTGCATATTATTTTTCCACATAGGACTCTAGAGGACTCTTAAACATGAACTCATGATGTGGGACAAAACCCAACACACTCCTAGAGGACTCTAATACATATAAAAAACACTTGATGTGTAAACTCCAACAACAACAATATTGGAATGAACTAAAATTGATTCACAAAGCTAACCCAAAAAGTTAAGATATAGTTGCTAATGTTGATCATGTTACCTGAAGAATGTCCTTGAAAATAGTCTCCTCTAATAGGACAAAGTCAGTGCTCGCAGTTGTGCAATAATCAAAGTGCATTGAAAATTTCCGCTTGCATGATTCTTCAACAAGTTTACATGAAGGCAATGAAGCTATTGATAGTAAAATGGGACAGGCTGTATCCTGCAACATATTGTGAAATGTTATAGTCAAGATATTTAGCAACTTTTTCAAACTATTTAGGGCCTTCTACATAAAATTTGCAAAATATAACTAATCTTAATGGATGATCTTCTTCTAGCACAGCTCAAACCTTCATAAATATGCACATGAAATGTATTAATATATACAGGCATACACTTGCCCAACCTGCCATAGTTCTGAAAACAAAATCCTCCCAAGTGTGGAAATATCTTGAATGAAAATGAAACACTTAGGCATAAGAAGAAAAGTCTGAGTACAAAGCAAAAAATCCAAACAATGATTAAAGTTATGATATTTGCTCATGCTATGTAATGACATAAAGACTAGCAGGGAACATTTACAATGTGCCGCTGATAAATCAAATTTCAAGATATAAACACAAGGGAAAAGGTATAAGGAATTAAATGCATTGTAATGAACCACATTTTACTATATGTAAAGGAGTAATGCTTTTACTTGGTTGAGAATGTTCAAAACTAATATAATGCGGTCTTTAGAATGTAAAAAAATTAAATTAACAAATATTTCACTGCTAACTCTTTTACTGCTGCATATATGTGGAAGGCATTGAAAAAAAGTGAAGAAAGAAAGATAAATAGCACAACAATCATACATTTATGAATTACTCCATCCCAGAGGGGAAATTGAAGTACCTCTGATAGACATTCCAAAAGGCATCTACAACATTCACGTTGGAGATATGAGATCGCAAATTGATCAGCTAACATAATTAATGAAATTAATAAAGAACCCCGTTTATCCTTCTCAAGATCAAGTTCCCCACTATACATGAAGTGAAGCATAGCTGTAAAAGCTTCTGGAGACACATCACTAAATGTGGCATTTGAGGATTTGCTCTCAATCATTCCACCTGTGAACATCTGGATTTTAAGATAGTGAGAACATATCATAAGAGATGACCTAGTTAGTGGCATTCCATAGAAGCAGGTAATAATATTTGCACATTAAGGACTAATAGAAAATATAACTAATAAGAACCCTAAAAACTCAAGCACAAAATTTCATATCAGCATGTCATGCAAAAATAGATGAGAAAAGTAGCAAACCTTTGCAAATGGAGCACTCCATATACTAAGAATCAGTTTGTGTGGCCGCGCAATAAGACCATGTCCTTCAACATAAATGTTTAAGTCACTATGCTCACCAGTTGCCAGAAATTGCTTAAGCTTGCCTATCACTGCAGGCATTTCATGTGGAAAGATGCCCCACTGTTGAACTTCAAAACTACTACTCAATATTTCAACTTTCTTTCCGGAGCCTAACAATTTTTTGTTTGTCTTAAAATGGTTAGAAATTTCATTGCACTCTTTAATCAATGACAAAACATTAAACCGCAGACCCAAATCCCTTAGGGAATCAAGCTGAGACTCCACAACCTGAATAAGAATAGAAGAAAAAGAAATTGCTCCCATGGAAATGCACTATTTCCAACAAAGCAATATTGATAAACTAAACTTAAAATGTTGTCCATTTTATTCACCTGGGTCTGACCGCTGTAAATATATTCCAAAAATGCAAATAGGACCCCGTATGCGGTTGAAGGAAGGTGAATGATATTCTCACTTGAAGAACTAGAAGAGAAATCGCCATATGCATTCAAAATGACTTTATGTGCAGGAACGACCTTTCTTTCAACACCAACAAGAAACATTACATCAGAAAAATCCCAGCTCTCCAAAAAATTCGAAACTCGCCACTTATCATGGTCATCATTATCAATGTCAAATATCTCACTACCCATATCACTCTCCTCTTGGTAGTCTTTGTAGTCAATTTGGCTCCATAAACTAGTGTGATGTTGAGTCAAGGGTAATATAATGATATTCCTATATCCTACATGCTTGTCCCAACTGCTTAATCCAACGTATCGAACACTATAGTTTGGCTTTGAATCAAGCCACTGAACAACAATGTTCTGGAATGGATATCTCCCTTTGCCAATACTGATCAGTCCATCATATATACCGATCCAGTAGCTCTGAAATGATGAAGAGCAACACAGCCCAACTCCAGCAGCATCGACAACTGTCTTGCCATTTACTTCAATTTTCAATCTACGATTACGATGACTACCCAATATGACAGTGTAATTGGGGCCATTATCCATTTTGTAATGGTAATGGTGGCTTCCAACTTGCTCCCTAAATACCAGGGTGACATCATTCTGTGCAAAAGCTTCAAATGCAATGCATCCACGCCCTGCCTCCTTGAATCTTAAATCCTCATTCCATGTACATTTAAACGGTGCAACGGTAAGAAATCTCTTCTTTTTCTCGCTCATCGCCTGAAGAATGAAGGAAGAAAATACAATCAAATTAAGACAAGTTCAGTTCAAAGACATTTGTAGAGTTAGGTAATGAACATTTAAAGATGTGAAGTGCTTGGTAGGTCGGATTTTTAAATAATGACTAACAAACAGTCAATATCCCCAATGTCAACAACATTTCAATGTCTTCAAAACTTGCTTCTACTAGACATAATGACATAATAGGAAGCATAAGCGTCAATCTCACTGCCATTTTAAATACAGCTACTCTAAATCAAAATTACAAAATTTAACACGTAAAATAACATCTTAATATATTAATAGATAAAATTAAACCAAAAAATCAAAAAATAAATGCTCTGCCTGCCAAATGAAAAAGTGATAGATAGTACAAATTAAAAAGCTTTTAAGTTCAAATCTCCAGATGAAGAAACAGCAAACTAATAAGAGGTCAATGAAAAAAACAAGCAGTACAATCCGGAAAGAGTAAGGCTGGATCCTGTGTAAAATGGAGCTCTGATGAGAAATGAATCTCTCACCCTTCAGTGGGAAATTAGGCCAAAAATGAAGATTTTGATCTTTCCCACCTCACTAGAACTTCAAAATTGAGGTTTTCCAAACATATAGATTTTGTAAAACCATCAATTCTATGAAATATGGAGACTAAGATTGCATAAATAAAAAAAAACATCACAACTCTATGAAATATACCTACATCTAGTATTACCACAGTAGTCATGAAAAGAAAGTAAGAAAAAGAGAGCATATTTACAAACATACGCGAAAAGATGGAGAAAGATAAGAACTATAAATCACAGCTCATGGATAATAAAAGCTGCTCAGATGTAGAAGAGATTTAATTAGCCAAGATAGAGAATAGATCTTATCCCAAAATCTGCGTTGAATTAAAATATCCGATTCAGCCGCTAATAAAATAGATCACTTTTAATAAGCACCACAAGTTTAATATTTTAATTATTAAAAAATACTATCTAGTTGTGTAGTTTAAGAAATGAAGGATAAGGATAGATGCCAATTATGAAGCATGTAGATCAAATGTCAAAATCATATAAGAAGACAAATCAGACTATTTTGGATGGACAATTACGCTGACACCCGAAAATCCACCATATATTGGGTCCCGCCGCAAACAGTGTGGTGAATACCAAACACTTCTGCGCCCCCGGGAAATCAGGACCGCTCATCTATTTTTTTGCACGAATATTGACAAGTGCATGGTCAAATTTCAAACTCTCCGGCTTATTCTGGATCGTTGAATTTGAAATGGAAGAATCAGATTTCTCCCACACAGAAATCAACCCTTGAATGGATTGAATCTTGAGGTAGAACAAATATGGTGCTTTCCTCCTTTGATCTTCTTCTTTGATAGGTAGAAGATCTAATTCTGAGTCCAGATGATTGACTCTGCTTGGTGGCGGTGGGGGTGCATTTTTTTCCAAACTCACTAGAGCGGCCACCCAGAAGGAGCTCATGTCCTTAAAACAGGAGAAATTAGACAGCACAAGCATTTTTGAATTCTTCAGTTTCTTTTCCTTCAAAATAAAAAAAAAATCCAGGTTGCTTTTAACAGCATGTTTTTACCGAGGAAATTGTATTTACCATTAAGAAATAACTTTTTACCATTTGAAAGGAAAAAATGTGAGTTATTCAACATTCCCAATTCCCATCATGAACACCCAAGACATCACCTTTTTCAAGTAATAAATAATTTTTTTCGTGAGTGTGGTGCGCCATGATCTACTGTGCAGGTGAAATTCAAGCCGTTGTATTTGGATCTCATAAATCTTCTTGTATTTTCATGCAAAGTGGTAGGACCACTGATCTTACGGTTTGAATTTCACATGCACGGTAGATCACGATGCACTATTGCACTACCATACCTACTTTTTTCGAGTAATTTTCGATCACACACCGTAGATCATGTTATTCTACTCGTTCCTATTTTTTGGCACTTCACACCCCAAAAATATGTGTATTTGACACTTTGTATCCAAAATATTTAAAATTAGCACCTTGCACCCCCAAATACACATTTTGCACCCACATCCCAAAATTTTAAGGATATTTAGGCCCGAACAACACCAAAAGTGCACATTCAAGGGTATTTAAATCCGGGTCACACCAATAATTCAGGGTGCAAAGTGCCAAAATGATCATTTTTTGTGCTTCCCGGACCTAAATACCCTTAGGTTGCGTTCGTTGTTAGGTTTTATACGGAGGGAATTGGTTTTGGTCAAAACTCTCAATTTGTGGGTTTTGGAAATGAGTCAAAACCTTCCTCTTCTTGTTCGTTTGGAGAAGGTTTTGAGATGAACGAATCTACTGTTCCATTTTTTCCTCTCTTCGTTTTCGCTCTCATTACAGTGGAGAGAATCAGAGAACCCTCGCCATTACCTTCAACGCCATGGAAGTATCTCCGGCAATGAAACCCTGCAAAAGGCAGGAGGAGGGGGCGGGGGTGGAGGAAGAGGAGATGATGATCGGCACCAAGAGGCAGAAGAGATGCTCAGAGGAGTTCGAGTCGGTGAGAAGTTGGAAGTCGGAGAAGCTGGAACGCCGTTGGTGAGAAGCTAGAACGCCGGAAGAGATGCTCGGGGGAGTTCGAGTTCGAGTCCGAGTCGGGGAGAAGCTACAGTGTCAAAACCGTGCCAAAACCGACCTAAAGAGGTGGTTTTTGGGTATAAGAAGAAATTTTTAAAGAGCAAAACTCATGGATTTTGGGCCAAAACCAATTCTCTCTCTTAAATTAAGCAAACAAACCCAAGAATTGGAGTGTCATGGGTTTTGGTCAAACACCTTCCTCCAAAACCCATAGGTTTTCCGTGAATGTCAATTCTTTCATAAAAAACGTCAAACGAACAACAAAATTGAAATTGAAGGTACCCGATTCCAATTCCTTCCTCCAATTACTATTAAACGAACACAACCTTAGAAATTTCAGCCAGAGGTGCAAAGCGCCAAAAATCGATAATTTGAGAATATAAACTACAAATTTTTAAAATTTAAAGTGCAAAATGCCAATAGTTCATAATTTGAATGTGCAAAGTACCCAAAAAAAAAACCAAAAAAAGACCCATACCTCCTAAAGTTTCCCAAAGATGGGCATGCCACAAACCATGGGCCCGATCACCAGTCCTCCCTCCTCCCAAAACAGATCATAAACAGTTACTAAATCCGGCCATGACAAAAAACAAGGAAAATTGATTCCCATAAAACACCAGCGATCGAGAAAACCAAACTCACCCAGATGAAATCGAACCTTGCTCTTACACAATCCAAAGAGGAACATGTTCTTCTCAGTTCTAATTCACAAGATAATACGAAACCAGAGTTTTTCGATTCTTCAGAAGATCGCCTTCCCTTCGGCAACGAAAGAAAATCAAATAAAACCCTACAAATCGTGATTCTACAAGAGGAAAAACATAAACAGAAATCCAAGATAGCTACCACTCACCTCAAATATCACTTTCGCGATTCATGATTTCTTCTCCCTCGCTCTGAATTTCTTTCTTAGGGTTTCTCCCCTTTTTTTTCTCCTTTTTATTCTCGACTCCCAGCTTTTATTCATCTCGCAGTCGCTGTTCTCCAGCTGCACAGCTTCGGTTTCTGCAATCAAGAATTTCAAGTGTACACGCTGCAGGTGCACAGGTGGCGTGCTTCGAAGGCTGGCGGCCGCCGGCGGGAAAAATGTTCCCGTCGTTGGATCCATGAATGGATGAAGTTATGGCTCAGTAGTTTTGGACCTTTGGATATATGGAAATTATTATTTAATACAAATTTTAAAAAATGAAAAAAAAAGTTATATGTAAATACATTTATTATATGCAGATCAATATAGATATTAAAAATCTATATATTTATAGAAAAAGTTCTTAGATATCTCTATAGTGGTGAGTTTTGCAGGTTTTGTTTGGGAGAGTGATTGCAGTAGGAAAATGAGTGGTTGTAAAAGTAGGGTTCGAATTCAGTAGGAGTGTCCTACTTGGAGGAAGTTAAGAAAATAAATAGAGTTTTTTCTAATCGTTCGGGCCCACATTTTTATTTTCAACACCATCAAAAATTTCTCCTCTCCCTCTCGCTGAAGACGATTTTCTCTCTTCCCTCCCGCCGAAGACGATTTTCTCTCTTCCCTCCTGCCGAAGATGATTTTCTCTCTTCCCTCCCGTGGATGACAATTAGGGCTGAAATGAGGAGGTTTCTCCGTCGGAAATGAGAAAACATGGCATGCACGAGTTCTATCCCACAACTCCGACAAACATCGTTTTTGTGGAAGGCTGAAGACCGCATTACAAAAATTTCTTAGAAAGACAATAATCTATCCAAATTCAACTTTTTTTAGAGTTTTAAATAAAAACTCTACCAAATGAGGTGGGACTAATGAAAATAACAAGAAACCTAGGCACTCTCCAACCTGTATGAGAGAAAATACAGTATATTCTTGCATACATATGTAAAACGGATTCCATATGGCTGACATATGACATGTATACGACCGCATTAATGGGAAAATTAGGGCAAATAAAACCTAACGTACAATTATTATGTCCAAGACATTATTATGTTGTGCAACTGTTCATTGTTATTCCTTATCTTTTGCTCCTCTGGGGCATCAATACCGACCTTTGTTAATGTCACAAACGTCATGTAGAAGAGGGAAGTCGGGAGAAGCGGCAATGTTGGTCGGCGTTGAGTGAATAGAGTTCGTGTAGTCGATGTTTATTCATTTCCGTCTGAGAAACATTCTCAGATTAGCCCTAATTGACTTAGGCGGGATGGATGAGAGAAAATTTCCAGCAGTGAGAAAGGAAGAGTGATATCATGTATTAATGAAATGTGGGTCACGCTCGAATAGGAGTACCCTATTTATTTCCCCATGTAGAGGAGCGAAGGTGATGCGGAGCAGAGACGAGGACACGTTTTTGGCCCGTTCAAGGCTGATTTGGCAAATTTCCATATATGGCATGTCCGGATCGACGATCGGGCTCCGCGATTGCGTCCGGAGCGTCGCCGCGAGTCAAAACGTTATATTACTTTATATTTTTTGAGTTTATTTTGATGTATTTTAAGGGCTAACCCACCGGCCAATCATAGCCGTTGATGGGGATGCCCTAGTTTGTGTTTTCTTATAAATAGGATGCTAGGGGGCTGATTTGGGGGCATTGCAGAATTTGGAGAATTCATTTTCGGATTCCTGCGATCCTTCCCCGGTGCCGACGCCGTGGAGCCCTAGGTGACGACTCCTATGTGGTTTTCTTCATCCCCAAGGTAATACCCATCCATAGTCTTCTCCCCCCCCCCTCGAAACCCTCATCCGCATCCCCTACAACCCCCAAATCTCAATCCCCACTGCCGATTACTGTTCATGATCACTGTTCATGGGTACTGTTCACCGAAACTGTTCACGGGCACTGTTCACTGGCACTGTTCATCTGTCATTACTGTTCACCCGCACTGTTCATCCGCCGGCCCTATACCAATCCCGCAGCCTCCTTCCCTCCGTGGATCCACTTCCCACCGCCCCGAAAACCCTAGATCTATTTTGATCTAGTGCTACCACCCTCCGATCCATTTTTCCACCGCACAAACCTTCCATTTTTGCCCGGATCCGCTCCTAAATATCGGATCCACTCACCCCCGGTCCGGATCTACTCATTCGTGTCCGGATCCGCCGTTTTACCTTCTGTTACCACCACTTTCCACTGAGGGCAGCCATCGTCACCGTCGTCTCGCCACCGGTTCCACCTCCGATCGCCCGTTTTGCATCCGGTCCCTCAAATTCTCCACCACCTCGGATCAGCCCACTGCATCGTGAGTATCTCGTGGTATTGTGTTTTGTATTTGACATTTGCACTTGGTTGTTTATCTATATTTGTGCTATGATCATAGTTTGGTAGTTGTACTTTTGCGCTAATATTTGTTTATGAAATTAATCGTCGCCGCTTGCTTGGGCCCTCCGCGCGGAGGAAGCCGTTGTCAAATCGCTAAAATTATTTAATTGCTTCTTTATTTTGATTAGCTGCGTGGTGTTGTTAATTCTCATTGCTTAAATTAATTGTCGTTGCTATCCGACTGTTTCATTGCATGTAGCATTGCATTCGCATATCCCCTCACACGTGCACGTAGAGTCCTAGCTCCCGAGCACCACTAGCCTACCCCTACATCATTTGGTATCAAAGCCAGGTTAGGCTATTTGCGTGCTTTGTAGTGGTAGGTCATATAGAGTCTTTAGCTTCATCCATGACTAATTATCGTTGTCGTTCCTCTCCTCTCTTGAGACATTCTGAGTCTACCTATACCCAATCTCATAGAGCGACTTCAGAGAAATCCTCACGTTATCATGATGATTATTATCGTCTGCGGCACACCACTTCTCGAGATCGTGTCGACCCACCGACACAACCTCACTATGCCAGAGACGATCAGTATGATGATTGTCGTCGTTCATATCCTTACACGCGAGCGGATCGTGTTGATCCTTCGACTCGACTCGATTACCTTAGGGATGACTATTATGAGGATCGTCAGTTTGAGAGAAATCTTGAGAGTCAGTTTCGTACAGTTTCCCCTTCATTTGACGGCTCATCGAGTCCCGAGTCTTTCAGTTATTGGCTTGTGGACATTGAGTATTATCTTGATTATTTTGAGTTATTCGGCGACGTCGCGTTAAGTTTGCGAAACTTAAACTTTTAGATCAAGCGAGAGCATATTGGGCTAGCGTTGAGAGGACCCGCGAGCGAAACCGTCTTTGTCGCATCACTAGTTGGGTGGACATGAAGCGTACATTGTGTCAGAGGTACCTGCCTTCATCATATCGGAGTCGCTTGCTCGACCAATTATTTTTCCTTCAGCAAGAATCCATGTCTGTCGCTAATTACAGGGATTGCTTTGATGAGTTAGTTGTGAGGAGCGATATCCGAGAGGATTCAGCCATGACCACTTGCAGATTTCGGTCTGGGCTTCGATCTGACATTCGTACTAAGGTGGGCTATCAAGCTCGAAGTTCCTGGAGCAGACGTATCAGCTTTCCCTTCACTACGAATAGTCTTTGAGATCTGCCAGAGCTGGTCGGTTGGACCCTCACCTTGGCCTCCGCAGTACGAGTCCTCATATTGAGGTCACCATGACGCCTACCACTGTCTTGTTACCCACGACGGAAGTGGTACCTGATACAGATTGCTCTCACCCCAGCGAGATGCTTATCCCAGTGAGTGACCTATCTCTTGTCTCTGACCCGTCTCCCGCGACCCCGAGTGAGAGTGAGCCTGAGCGACCTATTGAGTCTGCAGTATTGTGTGACTTGTGTCCCTCACCCACATCTCTTCTTTTGTCATGTACCGGGTTAGTTAACACCCTCACCGTAGACCCAATTCTTGACACTACACCCACAGACCCATTCTTGAGTGTAGGTCTATGTTGCTCTCCCGTTGTCATTGCCCCGAGTCACATCACGACCGAGAGCCCAGAGCTTGATGTTGATCTCACAGTGACTATGCCACTCATTCAAGGGAACACGACCCCTTACGATGGTACTCACATGGAGGACCTTGACCTTAGTGACGAGCCCCCTGTTGAGCCTCTTGATGATCCGCCACATCTTGGTAAGGTTGAGACTCAGGTGAGCCACTCAGGTATGACGCCTCTTTCATTATCATTTCTGACCTTGCCAATAAAAAGGGACCTTGAGTGGAGCATGACATATGTAGGGCCTACCTTGAGTCCACTTGAGTATACTCATATTGGGAGGACCTATCTTATGATGTCTCACACTCTGGATGAGTTTTGGGACACGCCACCCGCTGAGCCACCCGATGAGTTCTTTCTTGTCTGGGACGCTCACCATATTTTAGAGTCACGACTTCTAGTCAGTGCATACGATTTTCACTCAGGTGGTCGTCTCCTTCATGATGACTTTTCTTACACACCTCCTAGGGACCCCCCTGATACGCTACGTTTCCCGAGACACATTTGGCTCTTTACGAGCACGTATTTGAGTATAGTTGTCTCTCACGGTCATCTGAGCGCTCGTCACACACAGGATGAGTTTGTCTATACTCCACCGAAAGAACCTCCTGATAGGCCATCACATTTGAGAGACATCTCAGGAATTATTGGATTTTCCTATAAGGAGTGTACTGTGTCTATCATGTTGTCTTTGCATCATTTGCATTACTTGCATGAGTCTGCTGAGTCATTTGCACAACATTTGCATGATTTGCATGAGTCGGTCCGCCGATGAATATTAACAAGCAATGATAATTATAAAGCTCATGCAGATAAGCGAAAGCGAGAGCAGATATTTAACGTAGGCGAGAAGGTAATGGTGCGAGTCCGCCCCGAGAGGCTCCCTTCGGGGCCTGCCAAGAAGTTAAGCGCGAGGCGAATAGGTCCATATTCCATTATTAGTCGTATTGGGACCAACGCCTACCGGCTTGACATCCCGGCCAGTATGGGAATTCACCACGTGTTTAATGTTGAGCACCTGACTCCATACTATGAGCCTCATGAGTATGTGGACCCGAGCAGTGGAGATGCCCAGCCACCCCCACCCCCACGGTCGTTACCATATCATCCTCATACGTCCTCACCCATTGTTGGCCTCCACCCACCCGGGGACTCGTCTTCTTTGGTTTCACCGCAGGCACCACTGATCGCACCGGGATCCGCCACTCGTGAGTTGACCGTTGAGAGCTTCATGGAGACCAGACTCCACCAGTGCATTCCCACTACAGACGTTGGTGACTCTTGGGTACTTGCAGCAGAGTTTGATCGATTCGCCCATGGACTTCGACTTCAGCACGTCCGTATCCATTCACCGGAGATGACATCTTTTCGGTCAGGGGGAGTTGATTGGCGAGGACACTTTCCAGCGACGACACTTGGGCGACCTCAGGTGGACTTCTTCGAGTTTTACCCGGCATGCAGCGAGAGAATTTTGATCCCTATTCATCGGGAGATGAATTCTTTCAAGCCGGGGATATTGATGCGGAGCAGAGACGAGGACACGTTTTTAGCCCGTTCAGGGCTGATTTGGCAACTTTCCATATATGGCGTGCCCGGATCGACGATCGGGCTCCGCGATTGCGTCCGGAGCGTCGCCGCGAGTCAAAACGCTATATTACTTTATATTTTTTGAGTTTATTTTGATGTATTTTAAGGGCTAACCCACCGGCCAATCATAGCCGTTGATGGGGATGCCCTAGTTTGTGTTTTCTTATAAATAGGATGCTAGGGGGCTGATTTGGGGGCATTGCAGAATTTGGAGAATTCATTTTCGGATTCCTGCGATCCTTCCCCGGTGCCGACGCCGTGGAGCCCTAGGTGACGACTCCTAGGTGGTTTTCTTCATCCCCAAGGTAATACCCATCCATAGTCTTCTCCCCCCCTCAAAACCCTCATCCGCATCTCCTACAACCCCCAAATCTCAATCCCCACCGACGATTACTGTTCATGATCACTGTTCACGGGTACTGTTCACCGAAACTGTTCACGGGCACTGTTCATCTGTCATTACTGTTCACCCGCACTGTTTATCCGCCGGCACTGTTCATCCGCCGGCCCTATACCAATCCCGCAGCCTCCTTCCCTCCGTGGATCCACTTCCCACCGCCCCGAAAACCTTAGATCTATTTTGATCTAGTGCTACCACCCTCCGATCCGTTTTTCCACCGCACAAACCTTCCATTTTTGTCCGGATCCGCTCCTAAATATCGGATCCACTCACCCCCGGTCCGGATCTACTCATTCGTGTCCGGATCCGCCGTTTTACCTTCTGTTACCACCACTTTCCACTGAGGGCAGCCACCGTCACCGTCGTCTCGCCACCGGTTCCACCTCCGATCGCCCGTTTTGCATCCGGTCCCTCAAATTCTCCACCACCTCGGATCAGCCCACTGCATCGTGAGTATCTCGTGGTATTGTGTTTTGTATTTGACATTTGCACTTGATTGTTTATCTATATTTGTGTTATGATCATAGTTTGGTAGTTGTTGTACTTTTGCGCTAATATTTGTTTATGGAATTAATCGTCGCCGCTTGCTTGGGCCCTCCGCGCGGAGGAAGTCGTTGTCAAATAGCTAAAATTATTTAATTGCTTCTTTATTTTGATTAGCTGCGTGGTGTTGTTAATTCTCATTGCTTAAATTAATTGTCGTTGCTATCCGACTGTTTCATTGCATGTAGCATTGCATTCGCATATCGCCTCACACGTGCACGTTGAGTCCTAGCTCCCGAGCACCACTAGCCTACCCCTACATCAGAAGGTTATGCTTAATTATCTAAAAATGTTTGGCAAAAAAGGGTTGTAGACGAAGCTGTAAGAAATTATTTGTTGCAAAATAAAGATATGTTTGGATGAACTCCGTTTGCAGAGCTGTGCAAAATAGATAATCATAGTAAACTGTTTGATGAAACTCCGCTGCAGTGACTATTTAATGAAAATGGATGAACTGTTTTTATGTAGAGCACCAAGGTTTTGAAAAAAGGACCTGAGATCGGACCGACAGAGAAAAAAGTTCAAGGTTGAACCGGTCCAACCGATTAACCGTGGTCGAACCGTTATATATATACAATAATAGAACAATATTAGAAAATAAAAATAATTACATTATAACAAACATTTGCACATATATATGAGTGACAAGCACGGGGCTTCTCCCCTATGACCAATCGCAACAGTACCTCAATTGTGATAGGTTCAGGGATCCACCCATATTAATTATTTAATTCAGCTTAAAATAAATACAATATCAATTAATCGACTTTAATAAAGTTGCGTGATTTAATGATAACTCTTCAAAAATATCGTTGATATGCATAATGACAATTTTTCTTGAATTGGTCGTTGTCATGTCTAATGACAGCCTACCATGATAGCTGTAGGAGTTCTACTGAAAACCTTTTGTATTTTGATAGATTTTTAGCATTACTTCTAATTTGTGTATAATGTAATTATTTGAATGAACATTGTATTTTAAATTTGTTTGAATAAATTATAATATATGTCAAGTAATTAAAATATAAAAATGAGATCATAATTGACATTTTTGAATGTTTAACCAAAGACAGTTTTTCCCTCTTAATATTGTAAAGATGTGTTATTTATTTTCATTATATTTTGATACAAATAAAAATAATATATTCATTATCATCACATGCATATATTGTTTAATCCTATTAGAATGATATATATTACAAATAAATCATAAAATTTAATTTTCTTAAGATAATTTAATAAATTATTTTTATATTTATATGCATATATACATTTATTATTGTTGTGGCCAAACTCGACGCCCCGCTCGGACCGAATTAACTTGGGCCGCTTTAGCTCGCAGAGCGGTCGAGCACGCACACAATCAATGAGAGAGAGAGAGATTATGCACCCAATGTTTTGACGTGGAAAAATCTCTCAACTGGGTAAAAAATCACGTGACCGGGTCTGTGGTGGTCAAACTCCACTATTTACTTCGGTTTACAACTTTTTTGAAGAATCGAGGGTGACATGCCGCTGCTCATTACACTTTTGCGGATGAGAGAGGTGTTCAGGCTCACGACGAGCAATAGGCTGCTCCGCGTGAGGTTACTTGTGGGATGTTGCGCGCGAATGGGTGCTTCCTGTTGCATGAATTTTCTGCTCGTCCCTCACTTGTGGACTTAGACGAATTTTTGGTGGAGAGGCGGAAGCTTGAAGGTGACTCGTAGGAGGATTTCAGGAAAGCTCTGGCCTGAGGAAGAAGATAGCAGAGAAGAAAAATGTGAGAAATGAGGATGCCTAGAGCTTTTTTTATAGCCTCCAGGAGGTGGTTACGGTGGTTATGCGGCTATCCGCACCCCGTAACCACCAACATAATTATTTTTAGCATGATTAGAGGTGTGTATTTTAATCATTAAATATATTAATATATCTCAATATAAATTAATTTTATATTTATATGCATATATATATTTATTATTATTGCGGCCAAATTCGACGCCCCGGTCGGACCGGATTAACTTGGGCCGCCTTAGCCCGCGGAGCGGTCGAGCACGCACACAATTCATGAGAGGGAGAGATTATGCACACAATGTTTTGACGTGAAAAAACCACTCAACTGAGTAAAAAATCACGTGACCGGGTCTGTGGCGGTCAAACTCCATTATTTACTTCGGGTTACAACTTTTTTGAAGAATCGAGGGCGACATGCCGCTCCTCGTTACATTTTTGGGGATGAGAGAAGTATTCAGGCTCACGACGAGCAATAGGCTGCTCCGCGCGAGGTTACTTGTGGGATGTTGCGCACGACCGAGTGCTTCCTGTTGCATGAATCTTCTGCTCGTCCCTCACTTGTGGACTTGGACGGATTTTTGGTGGAGAGGCGGAAGCTTGAAGGTGACTTGTAGGAGGATTTCGGGAGAGCTCCTTTTATAGCCTCCAGGAGTTGGTTACGGTGGTTATGTGGATATCCGCACACCGTAACCACCAACATAATTATTTTTAGCATTATTAGAGGTGTGTATTTTAATCATTAAATCCGTTGTCCGTAGACCAATATTTTAATAAAACGTACTCTCCCACTAACCAAGATGGTTAGTGGGCAGTTACGCATAAAACAAACGGCAATTAATCACCCCGGAGCGATCGAACAACGGGGAAGGGTCGTCATGCAAGGATGACCAACTCGCCGACGACGAAAGAAATTGCGGCCGGCGAGACTCCTGATCACGGCGGGAGAGCTCGTGACAGCGAGGGGCGGTCGCGAGGAGGGGCGGCTGGGCGCGACCGCCCGAGCGGGCAGAGCCACGCGCCTCAGGAGGCGGGGCAGCAGGGCACGACAGCCCGATCGGGCGGAGCCCCGCGGCCGCGAAAGGCGGGGCGGCCGGGCGCGGCCGCCCGTGCGGGAGGAGCTCCGCGGCCGCAGGAGGCGGGGAGGGCGGGGGCCGGGTGCGGCCGCTCGAGCGGGGGGAGGCGGTCGGGCGTGGGCCGCCCGGTGCCGGCGGTTGGTCATGATCGTGGTGAGTGTGTAGTGGGATCGTACGCGGCGATCGCGCGTGTGACGGTAAAACCCATGATCCCACTAACTTGGTGAAGATCATGGGGGAGTGGGCTATGTGCACACCAATTCCCCCATAAAAGGGACTTCATCCCTATCCATTATATAAATTTATTCTTTATAAATACATAATATATTTCAACAAATTCATCAAGATCCAAATGGCCTAATGATTTACTTCTATGATCGATCTCAAACTGATTTGTGCTCCATGGCACAAAAAAACAATATTTAAAATCTCTTATACGTGATAGTACAATATGTTTTAATAATTTTACAACATGTAAATTACTTATTAGTTTAGTAGAACTATTCTGCATTGAAATCACACATTGCATTTCATCAATACATGTTTCCTCAATTCCACACCTCTAATATGCTCTGCATTTGATCTTATATAATAGTTGTTTGATTATGACCCGCTCCTATTTCATGTACCCTGAGATATATTAAATTTTCGTAATCATCATAAACTATGAAACCAGGGTAAGAACGAGATGTGCGTCCTCGAATATAGTTACGCAATGTCATATTGCTTTGCTAAACTATATTACGACGTGCCCCTGAGTATAACATGTTTTTCCAGACACGAAATGTTTGTTTTATGACACTTAACACGTGTCTGATTGAATATTTCATTTCTTTCTGGTATATGTTGATTTCTCATATGATTATTTTAAAAATTCTCTTTGAAATGGGTATTCAACACCAACAAAATAATATTTTCTAATAAAATTTACAATGATAGTAAGTATATCGTGGAAATAACAAACATTTTATGCATACAAATGATTGAGTAGCATATCGTGTCATCCGTGTATGATGCTCGTACTTTAGGTAGAACTCGTGTATTGACATGTATTCTGTCAATCATTTCCCAAGCTAGGGAAGATGAAAGTCTTGGCTATATTTGGTTCGGCGGTGGCGGGTGCGTCTGGTGCTTTGAAACACTACTTTGGAATCGTATGGGGAGAGGTGGGGGTCGAAATAGAGCGGAACAGAGCCATTTTCTCCTTACTGCGGGTGCAAACGGAGCAAACGCCGCTGACGGCTGTTTGTTTACCCGCCGTCCGTGGCGTTTGCTCCAAACGGAGGCGGCGAAACGCCGAACCAAACAAAGCCTTAATAGTTACAAAAAAGGACGAACAAGTTGATGGCAACATTAACTCCGCAAAAACAATTAATATTATAATAGGCGGATGCAAATATTTTTTGGGAATTGTTATCCACGCTACCAATATGACTAATCACACTCAACTTTAAGTGTTTTTTTGTTTTTAGTTCACGCTAACCACAGACAACCTTTCAACTAGAGTGATGTGGGAGGAATCTATAGGCGGGGAGTAATCAGTGACATAACCCTACCTGCTATGCAAAAATCTGATTGTTAGATCACAATTTGATAATAAATTTAAATAACCCACGCAAAATATTCAAGCGAGGTAAAGATAATTTATTTAAGCGAAAAAAGCTTAAGCTTTTCTCCGTGTGGAGGGCCAAAGCTTGAGCGCGTGGCAAACAAATCATGTAAATCACGATAATTATCTAAACAAACCATCACTATACAATGCGCCCAAACAAATATAGCATCCAATTCAATAACCATATGCTGAAAATAAAAATCTGATACAACAAGGACTCACAAAGTAGTGGGCTGACCAATGCACTGAAGATTTTGGAGCCGGATGCGATTCGACTACGATCTAATGTGAAATTGATGGTGTGGAGATAACGTAAGTGGTTGTCCGGGCGATGGATGGATCAAACCGAAAATGGATAGATCCAACCACATATGGATAGATCTGGGCGATGGATGGATGGATCTGATATTTGGTAGCTTATCTGGGCTATGGGGGTGGAGTACGGATGGAGGGAATGACAGATCGAGAGCTGAAATTCTAGATCTGGATGGATCTAGGAAACTAAGGGATGTGCGAAGGTGGATCCACAAGAAATAGGGGTCAAGGAATGGGGGTCGGCGACTAGACTGCTTGCCGGTGCAGGGAAGGGTTGCTAGCGAGGCGGTGGTGGCCTGGGAGGGGGATTAATAGGAGGGTGATGCTACCAGGAGGACGAGGCGGGGGATTTGATGGTGGCGTATGGGTTGAGGGGGTCTGGCAGCTTGATGGAAGGGGATCAGGGGGCCGATGGTGGAGGGGCTTGCTAGGGTGGTGCGGCTGGAGGAGGGGAGGAGTTAGGCGACAGTTGTTTGCTGAGAAGGCAGTGAGCCGACGACTGAAATAGAGGAGGAGGACTTTATGAACGAACAATTGATTTCGGTTGTTTCGGGGTTGTTGGGCAACAGGGGGGGGGGGGGGGGGTTGAGGGGAAAAATATGGCTAGGGTTAGAACATACATTGGGGAGGGAGATAGAAACCTAGGAGTCGTCACCTAGAATTTCACATAGTCGGCACCATGACGGAATCGCGGGAATATGGGAATACTTTCACCAAATTCTACAATGCCTTCAAAACCAACCCCCACTTATCTATTTATAAGAAAACAAAGACTAGGGAATCACAACTTCAACGACTATGATTGGACGGAGGCGAAGCCACTCAAAATACACTAAAATAAACCAAAAGTAATAAAGTAGCATATGATTTTGACTCGCGGCATCAATCCGGACACATCCGCAGAGTCCGATCGTCGATCCGGGTACGCCATAAATGGAAATTTGCCAATTGGCCCAGAACGTGTCCAAAACTCGTCCTCCATTGCAGGTCTTCGTCTATGTTCTGTATAACCAAGCTTTCTCTCTTTCCCAGTTTCCACGCTGTAACCCTAGGTTGTCGGAAGATGCTTCCTCGCCGGAGCGACTCAACCCCGCCGAAACAAGCCAACCTCGCCTGGATCTACATTTCTTGTGAGCCTTCAGATCCAATTGGACTGCTTCTTCCTTTCCCGCCCGCCTCTTCATACTTCTTTCTGGTGCTTCTTCTCAGCCAACGGTGGCTCTACAGTTAGGTTAATTTAACATCATTACAAACCCTTTGATTTTGTGTATGGGCTTTTCATGTGAGCAATTTGTTTGGGTTCTTTCTAGGAATTTTATTCTAGATTTTTGTTAGTAATATTGATAGGATTTTTGTTATTTAGGATTTGTTATGATCTTTGTTGTTTTTGTTAGGTATTATCAACATGACAGATACTCAAATTTTGGATACTGCTTCATGTCAAGATATAGTTGGTACACAGACAATCATTTTTTATTTATAGATTACGTTGATGGCATTAATTATTTACCCATGTGCATTTGTTTTACTTGAAGACACAAATGTGGTTAATGAAGAAAAACATCAAAAGTATATGTTGATGTTGGTTCTCACTTTAATATTGAAAATGTGTTTTGCTCAAAAGATAGATTGGGCACGCCGCGTTGGAAGAAGTTTTGGATATGTTGTTACAATTAAGGCGTCTGATAAGGTGGTTGGTCGTTCCAAACCACGTGTGTTGTTAGGACGCGATAGAAGTGGTTACTATCGAGATGATCAGAACAAGAAAAGGTCGGCCAAGAAAAAGCTTCGCAGGTCAGTCTCCAAACATTGTGGTTGTTTATTTGCTCTCAAAGGACAGAAGGTTGCAAATATGGAAGTGGAAAGTTGAGGTGCTATGTGGAGTGCATAATCATGAAGCAGCTCATATAGACGTGCATGCATATGAAGGAAAGTTAAATATGAAGGAGGTATTTAATCAGATGTACACTGCGGGAGTTTCCAACGGTGTTTTAATTAGATTGTACTTATAAGACCAACAAATATGGAATGTTGCTTCTTTACATTGTTGTAATGACCTCAACGAGTAAATCCTTCTATTCATGCTTCACATTTTTGTCTAACAAAACTCAATCAAAGTTATGAATGGGCTTTACAATGCTTTAAGTCCATACTAGCACCGAATTGTTTGACAACTGTTATGGTGACAGACATAGAAATTGCTTTAATCAATGTTATTTCGATTGTTTTTTCCACAAACCAAGAGTATTTTATGTCGTGTTCATATCAATAGAAATATTCTTGCTCATTGTAAGAAACTGTTCGCAAAGAAGGATTTTGAGAAATTTATGTTTGAATGACCACAATAGGTTGAAGTAGTGTTTGAAAGTGATTTTAATATTGCTTATAATCAATTAATTGTTAAGTTTTCAGCCTTGTACTATGATACCTTGGAAATGATCTATGTAATGAGCTACAAAGTCGTAGTATTTTATATGATGCCCTCTACGGAAACAAAAGATGCTTAGAGTTGTTAGAATCTTTACAATGCACTGAAAATCTGACTCCATTAAGTGGATGACACTATCAGATATGGGGCTTGTTATCTCTTCATGATATAACGTAGACTTGGTTGAATTATCAAAAGTACAATGTTTGACATTTCTTCCTCTACATTTGTTCATTCTGGATGTTCCAACACTCATCTGCATTGGATTTCTAAATAACAACCATTTCATTTGGTTGAATTTGGGTGATTGCTCTCCAATACCCATCATTATTCCATCTTGGGTGAAATATCATGAAACAATTGCGGAAGGTTGGGGAAGACACTACCGCTTACGAGAATCTCATCCGGTTACGGGGACAACTACTATGGTAGACTTGGATGATCTAAAATTCTAGGAGGTGCGTACAATTTTTTAGATTTATTAAACTTGGACTCTTTCGTTTTGTAAACTATAAAATTAATTTTATTTTTTTCTTCATTATTTCAAGTTACAAAAGTGGATGTGAAAGCATGACAGATTGGAAGAGTATAAGAACATGAAGTTGTTTGAAGATAGGAGTGAGTTATTTTTGAAATTTTGTTTATTTACCACTTATATGTACTTTAAAGAATGCTTTTCGGTTACTTTTGGTAATGTGTTTTGGACTATTTAATGACTATAAATCATGAATGAGTGAATTTGAACTTGCTAAAAAAAGTATTTGTTTGTGGATATCATTTTTTAAAATAAAATGTATTGCGGATATCAAAAAGTTGCGAATAACCATATTTATAGTGGGGATGACAATCCCTTTTTTGTGTACGAGCGGAATACTAGTTTATTTGAAAATTTTAATTTACAAATATTGAAAAAATATATATGTAAGTTGTATTAATGTCAATTTTTTAACATTATTATTATATTATTTTTATATTTTTAATGAGTTCTTTTGTGAAATTTCTCTAAATATAAAGAAAATATGTCTACAATTTTAATGATTTTTTTTGTATAATATATATAAATATAGAAACAAATCTACACTTTCAATGAATTTTTAATTATATATCTAACAATAGAAAATTTATTTACAATTTTAATGATTTCTTTTATCAAAATAACAAATTTAGGCAAAATTATATATATTTTGGTGCCATGAGTATTTGAATTCAAGATTTTTCACTGAATTTCAAAGTACTTAACATGAAATCAAAAACACTGTCAATCATAATTCATTGAAGATTTTTTTTTTGAAGATCTTTCACCACTAAACCAGGTCGCAAGCATCACCGCCGCTAAATCAGGGCGGACAAGGTCTCTACGAAGGTTTCACATTAAAACCTAAACGGTTGTCAGGACGGATCCAGATCATAGGATCTTACGATCCTACGATCCAGATTTTGTAAATCAATCCGAAGCGATCTCGTCCGACCTTCTATCTGATCTGATTCTACCTCAAAACGATCTCATCTAGGATCTCGATTCTGACAACTTGACGATGACCTTCAAAAATAAACACACAACCTACAACATTGGACTGAGGGGGAGAGAGATAAGTGAGAGAGAGGAGGAATTAAATGAGTAAGAGAGAAAAGAGAGAGAGAAAAAGTATTTATATTAGGGGTAAGTCGGAATCAAGTGAACCGTCTAATCAAAACAAACAAACCAAACTGTATGATTCAGTTCAATTCAGTATTAGTAGGCTGTACTTCGATCACGGTTTCAATTTTTGAAAAATCACGAGGTTCAATTGACTATTTTAAATTCCAAACCGAGCTGAGATGAATCGAACAGCATTAGCATTTATATTAGAGTTTATATTAATATTATAGTTTATTTGATTTATTGGACGACGCAATAACAATTTAATAAAAAATTAATTTGTGGTACATTAATTTATTAACTAGAGTTGTGCATTACTTTTCTTCTTGCGCGAGTCACGATAATTTATACTTCTCACGGGTCACATAGGCCACAGTTCACGCCTCACGCTAATATCACACTAGCTCCGATTTAATAAAATACAAACTTAGAGTTTAGGTCCGTATTTTAAAACCGCTCCCGTGCAAAACCGGGCTGGAACCGGCGAACCGTTCGGTCCGCCCAGAAAAACCGCTAACCGGGCCAATTTAGCTCAACTGGGCAGCCGAGAACCTTCAAAATTTTCTTTGGTTGTTCAACCACCCAGGCCAATTGACTGGGTTGTATTCTTTTGGTTTGTTTGATACTTCTCTAATTTTTAGTCATGTCATTTATATTCACTATTTCATAATTCTTATAAAGTATTTAGGCAAAGTTATCAAATTAGTCCGTAAACTTTGAGAATTTTTTTAAATCAGTCCCTAAACTTTCAAATGATTCAAATAGGTCCCTAAACTATTAAAACCAGTACAAGAAGTCTACCCTCATGGGGACCAATTTGAGATTACTTTGAACTGATTTTAATAATTTAGGGACCTATTTAAATCATTTGAAAGTTTAGTAACTGATTTAAAAAAGATCCCAAAATTTAGGGAACAATTTCATAATTTTACCAAGTATTTAAGATATTATTATATATATAATGTGAAATGTATTTTGTACATTGTACTTATATAAATATAATGTGTCATATATTTGTTTGCATAATATATATAAATATATTATATAGTGAACATTTTTATCTTATGTGTGTCACTGTGTGCTACTTAATTAAAAATTTAATACTTAATTTTCATAACAAATATATGTGTTAAAATATTAATATTGAAATTTTAGATAATAAAAAAATATATCTTGATTATGTTTATTCTTGTCATTTTTATTTAAAAAATAAAGAGTAAGTTAAATTATAATAGATAATTTTAATATTTATTATATTATCAAACATAACAGTTCAATCCCGGTCAGACTTGTCCAACCAATCAGATCTTGAACTTTTGATCTCACCGGTTCATTCTCCGGTCCAGTTCTCAAAACCATGATTTCTCTGCCAATTCTTCCTTCTCATTGGGTTCTTACTCTCACGTTGGTACCTTGCCAGTGCTGCTTTACCAAATTCACAACTAAAATTATTCATAATCATTATATCAATTTCAAATTTGGAACTTCTAAATTCTCTCTAAAACTTATGGACTTTCAATAATCATTGAGAAAAAGTTCGATTCCAATAATTGCATTTTATTGAGTTCAATTATGTCTTGGCTCCAGTTCCCTACAATATTGAACCCAAGTTAAGAAAAATACATATAAATAAACTATGTATAAATTTTGTAGATGAAAAAAAAAGCTAAATTAATGCCAAATAGATGGGCACTCTACTGAGACTATAGCCTGCCCAATGCTTGTAATATTTCTGATACAAGTAATTACTACCGCTATTTCTTAGTTTAAGGTTCGATTCATGCGGGGGTAACCGTTTGACGGGTGACAAATATAGTCCCCCCTAACCGAGACTTCAATTAGGCTGCAGTTCCCTGGAAGAACTTATTTTCACCGGTCAAGCGGTCATGACCGCATGAACCGGGACTTATTTAAGTCCGGATTCATGCGGTCGATGAAAAAAAAACCGCTAAATTAAATGACCGGTGAAAAATAATGGGTCCCCTCAAACTGAGCCTATAGCCTCCGTTTGTGGGGACTTATTTTCATCGGTCAAGCGGTCACGACCGCATGAATCGGACCTTAATTAAGGCGATTCATGCGGTCGTGACCGCTTGACCGGTGAAAATAAGTCCCCCCAAACGGAGCCTTAGTCTAAGCAGTAAATGAAGAGGGTGAAGGCTGCAGATATGATAATTAGTAAGCCATGGTTTTCATGACTGCTGAAATAAATAAATAACTAATAAGCACCCCAACTTCATGAACAGTTATCAACATGCAGGTCTCCCTGCAATTGCAAAGCAAAAAAAATCTATTAATATGATACACTAAAAGAAAAATTAAATGCACAATTTTGTTATAAGATATGGCTTTGAAATTGTAGTATAATTAACACTCTTAGGCTCCGTTTAGCATGGTGGTAGCTGTCGGTGTGGTGGTTATGAACCGTCGTTCGTGAACGACCAACCTGGTGTAAGAAACTTCATTCACTTTTATGTTCAAAACTGGTATTCTTTTATTGGTAGCGGGTCATAACCGTTGTCATGTCAAACATGCATTCTATGACGGCGGCATTTTTGTCCAAACTCATTGGAGCAAAAAAAGCGCGCCAAACGGAGCCTTACTGTATGTTACTTAGGAGGTGGGATCATATACCATTGCAAACTCATATGCATGGTTCTTGTAATTTCAAAAAATAAAGGGGAGGTCCACTTAATTATGCAAATTTGGAGAGGAGGTCCCCATAATTAACCCATCCTATTAATACTCTCCTATATGCTATACATAAGCTCATTTTTAACTATTGAGCTGATAAAATATATATTCTGTTGAGAATATATAGTCTAAGGCTCTGTTTGGGGGGCTTATTTTCACCGATCAAGCGGTTACTATCGCATGAACCAGACCTTAATTAGCATAATGCACTTAATATAAATCATAGGACCATTCACACAACTAATCAGCTATTTGGCTTGGATTTGATGCTATGTTTTCACATGATGTATGAGCAAGCTAGGCTCATAGACATGCTGGAGACTGACGATCCCATAAGATAAGTTGTAGAATATAGTTTCAGATCAAGAAACTCATATAGCCTTGCGTCCTTGGGATCCATTTGGCACAACAGTGGCAGACGTGAACACGGTGGTTACGAACCATCGTTCGTGGATGCCGACCGACCTCACCAAAGGAACTCCATTCACTTTTATGTTCAAAATTAGTTCTTTTTCTTAGTGGCGGCCATAACCGTTGCCACGCCAAACATGTTCAATTTTAGTGACGTTTTTGTCCAAACTCATTGGAACAAATACACCAGCGCCAAACAGGCCCTTAATGCAGGTCTCAGACACTTACATCTACAAACAATTGATCTTCGTTTTGGGTGATTTATGTTGACGGTTCATATCTATAAATAGCTGAGTTATCTGTGCCACATAGAATATACTCTTTTCCCATCATTCTTTCTAACCTGATCCTTGAATCAAGATTTATTATCGTCCGTAGGAAAGTATGGGGCCCACGGCGTACAGATTTACTGCACACCACGGGACCCACAAAACAAGGCTTTCTTTTGTATTTCATTGGTCCCGAACGCCAGCTAACGTCCGGGACGCACGGATGGAAATATTTCTCCAGCTCACTAGGTTCCTCGAGCCTCAATTCGATGGGTTTCATAAAGCTATGTTGATATCATGGCATCAAAAAAATTTACATGTGTTCTACCATCTCCACTAGGAGGCTGCATAGGGTTTGGATTGCTACTATTCTAACAACACTATTACTCAAGGACTTTATGGGCAAACACCAATAACATATTCAATATTCTTAAACAAGCCTTGCTGCTACAGCTACAGTGCAGACTCTAGAATTTGCAAGAAACGTTCTTTAACATGCCTTCGATACCACAATGGACATAATGGTTACCCAACATGGCCACCCACTTATCTTCTTCAGCAAGGTCTTCCTCATCGATCGTGCTCTGCATCGGCATATGCTCATGAAATGTGCACGGAGTTGTAATTCGAAAGCGAAACCTACAAAAACAGGCGTCAAAGTCTACTAAAATTCTGAACCAAAGAACAATCTTGCACCATCCCCACAACTCCACAAGGGATCCTACAACATCTTCCCATAGAGTGCAGGGTATGGGATGAGGGAACTAGGGAATTAATCATGGACTTGACTTCCTTGAAAGGCCCGACAACATTCTTCTTGTCGATCCTCTCAAATACGCCCACTTCATTTTCTCACCACTTAAATTCTTCACAACTGTGGTAGTCGACGCCTTCGTGAAAAATGTTTCTAGATTATATGGAATTCCAAAAATTCTGAACCAACGAACAATCTTGCACCATCCCCACAACTCCACAAGGGATCCTACAACATCTTCCCATAGAGTGCAGGGCATGGGAAGAGGTAACTAGGGAATTCATCATCGACTTGCCTTCCTTGAAAGGCCGGCAACATTATTCCTGTACTATACCAGCACTTATTTAGACTCAAGTTAGAGGACTCTTCTTCAAGGAGGAGCGGATAATATGTGCACTTCTCCAAAACTCTTCACTCAATCAGCCACTTCCCCAACTAGACCCAAGACTCCAGTAACTTCTACATAAAACAGCCCACTTCTCATAAAAACACCCAGTCCCCATTACCTATGACTATAACTCGAAGACAAAACCAAAATCGTCTTGTGCACATCCAACCACCATAGACCAAATTCAAGATAATTTCTTATAAAATGATTCTTATGTTAAAGCTAAGTGTACCTGTTACATTTATTGGCATTCTTAGTTACATTGTCAGTTAGTTGTCATTTTTGTTTAAATCTGCTGTGAAGATTTCATTTTAAGAAAGAAATATCTCCTATAAAATTCTCCTCTTGGTCATTTCTATTGTCTTCCATCTTACTGTGGGTTCCCCATCCTCAAAAATGGCACATGTTATTGTGCACGACCTGTTGAGACAAATTATTAAAACTGTATTCGCCGCAGCCGCCAGTCCATGATTGCAGATCCTGGGTAGTAGTCATGATCCGTGGTAAATCTGCAGTTTTCAGTGGATTCGTGCATGCGAACGATGAGCGCAAGTCTGAAGCTCCTCTAAATGGGTGCACAAATCCATGGAGCCATCCCCCACCCCCCCCCCCCCCCCCCCCCCCCCCCAGCCCGGCAGCTCAGGACAGAGCCAGAATCCCTTATTAAGGCCCCCTCGGACTTCACCAAAAAATAAATCTTCACTTATGTTAGCTTAACCCAGTCACATCCCCTTTTGTTCATCGAACATCTCCCTTAGTGGAAAGAAAAAACTTGATCTGACCATCATAATGCACTACGGTGGGCCTCGAGGGAGGGATTAACATACTCTAAATCACAGGTTCAACAAGAAAGAAAATAAATGATATCTAGAATCATATCAGACTTAGAGAGAGATTTATGATTCTCCCGAACTAGCTTTTCCTATGCTATCCGGCTTGCTGTTTGGAAATATCAAAGACCTGATACTGACTGCAAAGGCAACAATTTCAATAACTTTCCATGGAAGTCCCACAATTGTCAAGCTGAGCCTTTTTCTTTTCGATCAAGAATCCCGCATTATTCCTTTTGTTTAGATGAAGCTCATAATACCAAACACTACAATTTTAGAGTGATTTACCAATTCTTTTCTTCTTATTTCACAAACCTATTAGGATGACTTACAAGTTTTCTAGTTAGAAAAAAAACTACCAACTCAACTCAATAATGCTTTTTTTTTCAGAAACATCTAGCTTCAATGTGTCCTGATATTTACTTTTTTGGAGATCTGTTTTTTTTAGTGTGTAAACAAAATGATCAACAATCCCGGCCCTTAAAGCCCCGCTCATCTTCATCCAGAAGATACCGACCAACCTCCTCAAGCTTGGAATAACCTTCTTCCCAGGAAAAAAAGGAAAAAAAAAAACAGCGCCATTACTGCCGCAAGCTTCAAGTGTCGTCGATCTCAACAGGACCATCCTGTGAGTTGTCGACTTCCCCCTCACTCAAGTCGACTCTAAAGCACCATGAGTGAATATCTTCCCCTCCCTCGTAGAAACCAGTCGGAATGCCTGTTCTTTGCTTTTCTCCAGCATGCGCAGCAGCATTCCGGCTCGCCTTCCCCACTGAAAGCAGACCGCATTTTCATTCTGACATGTTTGTGGAAAGATGCACGCCTTCTATCCAATCAAGCTACATGCTGTCTGAATTGACTTCTTCACGCCTCATGCCATCAACCAACGCTCCTTTTTCTCAACAATCTCAGGCCAAATTATTGCATGCCTTGACCCCAGTAGAAGTCGGTATATTAATTAATTAATTCTATATTAGATCAAATAATTGAATATTAAATTCATTGAGGATGGTGGGCTCAAAAAAGCAAGATAATTTATGTGTAATACTAGATAAGATATTGAAGATGATGGCGGCAACACAAACCAAGCTTGACGGACTCTCGGTGTCTGGACCGACCAAGAGCCCGATTGGGATCGGGGACCTGATCAAACTTGACTATGAAGAACCTCAATCACTTTTTGCTTGTCACACCACATTACCATCGACCCCGTTGTCTCCATCTATCAACTTCCTCCTACACTATAACATTTGACTACTTTGATCCAGTAGGACAATACTCCACCATCACCCCATGTTGTTCCTCCCCAACAGGCACCTCCGCCACCGAGCCCAACTATTCCGCTACAAAAAAGTGAAAAAACTGTTCAGCCGCCGACCTCTACGGTTCTCCTTCAATGGATACCTAATCATTCAGTTGTGGCCTTCTTTCGTAACATCGGTAGCTTGGCCGAAGGATGACCGGAGATGAGCACGGCAACGGAGGATACAACGGAGGCAGAACCGTGGCTGCATAAGCGTGACTTGCTCAAGGAAGAGAGCTTCCAAAATCTCATAAAATAAGACGAGAAAATAGAATACTTCTTTGATAACATTACATATTTACATGACCAAATGGTCTCTGTTATGGACTTGCTTCGTTGAGGATTGTTGGAGGCGGAGATACAAGGGACGGAATGGTGAAGGAGGAGATGAGAGAGGAAGAAACCCAAGAGGGTGGAGGAAGGAGAAAAGAACTTAGAGAGAGAAGGAGAAAAATTTTAGAGAGAGAAAGGAAATTTCATTTCTTCATTGCTTGACCACCAAATACATGAGAAAGGTCTATTTATAGGACCCCGGGGCATACCCGTAATTACATAAGATGTGTTAAACACATTAGTCTCATATCGTGTATTCTGGTTATACGTCGTTCTCTACTTAATATATATATATCCCCCTTGGACCTCTATTGGAGGTACCAAATATTCCAATACCAAGTAACATAGTATCAGAGGAAGTTTAGGGTTTTCTCGCTCGCTCGGTCTCGCAACCTGTCGCTTCCGCTCCGTCTCGCTCGCGTCTCGCCGATTCCGCTTCGTCACTCTCATCGCTCGCTCGCTCGCCCGCCTGCGACATCGTCTCTGCGCGTCGCTGCGACATCGCACGGCCTTGACGGAGGCGTGCCTCCGTGACGATGCCGCCTACCGTCGGGTTCTCCGCATGATCTCTGCCTATCGACGACTTCTCCGCTCCTGTTGATGCTCCTGCTGTCGTCGGCTTCTCCGCTCCTGTCGTCGGCTTCTCCTGATGATGCCCCTGCTGCCATCGATCATGCTCCTGCGGGTTCCCCTATGATGTTGTCGACCTAGATGTTGCGGCTTCTCCACTCCTGCTTCCACTGATCCTTGTTGTCCAGCATTCCGTCTTCCTTTACCGCTGATCTAGTTCATGGGTTCCTCAGTCACGAGCATCACTCAAACGACCGTTCCCTCAGGGGATTCTACCAATATCTTTCCTCCTAATGCAAAACTTGCTACTATTATCCTTACCTTCTCCAACTTCCAGTTATGGAAAAAAGGGCTTACTATGTCCCTGTCGGGCATCCGACGCGCGCACCACCTCACCCGTCTCCCAACTCATGTCGTGGGAAGTACAGAATATGAAGATTGGTATAGTGATGATTGTCGCATCTTTGCTCTTCTCCTGAGCTCCATGGATCCATCCGTTCAGCAAATGTGCAAGAATTGTGACAGCACTAAGGAACTATGGGATATTCTGCATATGATGTTCTCTCCGGCAAACAACCTCTCTCGTCTTGGTGAGCTCTTCCCTAAGATGGCTGAGCTGAGACAAGGGGCGCGCCCTGTCACTGAGTATTTCGCGGAATGAAAGGTTCTTGTTGATGAAATCTTGGAACTTTGGGAGATCCCCTCTACTAGGGAAGAGCATCAGGCTCAACGTGAGCATCTTGCCCTTCTTTGGCTTCTAAATGGGCTAGATCCACACTTCTCGACAACGAATACTGAAATGCTAGCAAGTCCTACCATGCAAACTACTAGTGTGTACCATCGTCTGACTAAAGCCGGTTCAGCATGTACTTCATCTGCTCTACACATTTCCTCTGGAGAATCAATGACTCTTGCTTCTCGGTGTGGAAGAGGAACTAGTCGAGGGGGCGCCTAGTCGTGGTCGTGATACCGACACGAGACATTGTACCCATTGCGGGCATCGGGGCCACACGAAGGATACATGTTGGGGGGTTCATGGGAAGCCAGACTGGGCCTCCGAACCTCCTCCTTCATCTCGCTCTGGGCACTTGGCCGACTCTACTTCTACATCTCTGAATCCGAGAACTGTGGAAATATCTGAGGATGAGTATTGTTACTTGCAGGCCCTCCAGATTGACTCTCTGACTGATCGTGCTGCTGTGATCCAAACCGTCCAGCCTCATATTCAGCCTGTTTGCACCTCACAGCGTCCAGTCCAGTGGTTGGCAGATTCTGGTGCTTCTGATCACCTGACGAGTACCTCAGGTATCTTACACTCATACAAATCTCATAGTGGGTATTCAATTACAGTTGCAGATGGATCAACTGTACCTATTGTCGGGTTTGGTAGCTGTAATGTGACACCTAACATTACTCTATCCTCCGTTGTTCATGTCCCTCAATCGACTTGCAACTTATTGTCAATTAGTAAGCTTACTCATGATTTAAATTGTACTGCTACCTTCACATCTTCTGGTTGCATTTTTCAAGAACAGTCGCCGAGCCGTATTATTGGTAGAGGAAAGTTGTGGTGGCGTGTATGTTCTGGACGAAGTCTCGCATCTTACTTGTTCTGCTGCCTCCACCAAATTCTGGGATCTTCATTACCGTCATGGTCATCCGTATATGAAGGTCATGCATCGTCTGTATCCTGAGTTTGGGAAGGTTTCCCATCTCAGTTGTTAGTCTTGTTTGTTTGCTAAACTCCACAGAGTTAGCTATGTTCCTCGTCTTGATTTTTGTGCTTCTGCACCTTTTGATTTACTTCATTCTGATGTTTGGGGACCGTGCCCCGTCCCTACGTTGTTAGGACACAAATATTATGTTACTTTTATTGATGATTTCACTCGAATGACTTGAGTGTACTTACTGAAAAACCGTCCCGAGCTACCGTCTATTTTTCAAAACCTATGGAATGAAATCTTTACTCAATTCTCAGTTCGTCTTAAGTGTCTTTGAACTGATAATGGTCGGGAATACCTATCTCAGTCTATGTCTAACTTTCTCTTTGACAAAGGCATCCTTCATCAAACCAGCTGTCATGATACCCCCCAATAAAATGGCGTTGCCGAAAGGAAAAATCGACACCTCCTTGAGGTCACCCGGGTCATCCTTCACCATAGGCTCGTACCCAAACACTTCTGTGGTGATGCAGTTCATACCGCTGCACACCTCATTAATCATCTTCTCACTCATATCCTTGATGGGGAGACACCCTACCGCACTCTTTACCCAGACCTTGCTGGTCCCCTTCTACCTTTGAAGGTCTTTGGGTGTGTTTGCTTTGTTAGGGATGCTCGTCCCTCTGTCTCGAAACTTTATCCTCGCTCTTTGAAATGTATTTTTCTTGGCTATTCTCGGACTACTAAAGGATATCAGTGTTATTCTCCTGATCTCCACAAATATATTATCTTATCGGATGTTGTCTTCTGAGAATCGAACCCTTACCTTTCTAATGGATCACTATGTCCCGACCCATCTCTTGATGCCATCTTGGTCCCACGTCCTGCACCTGCAATCCTCTCTCCAACCGACCTCCTATGTCCCCTTTGGGGGCAAGTTTACTCTTGACGCTCTTCTGATAGTACATTAGTGCTACCACCTCAACCTATCTCTCCCATCGATGATATGCCGACTGTTCCTACGGAAGCACCTGCTAGCGTGCCTGCTGCTCTCATGTCAATCAGCCCAGATCTTCCAATTGTTGTCCAGAAAGGAAGTCGGACTTGCTGGGATAAATCTCTATATGTTAGCTCTTATCAAGGATTGTCAGCCTCTCATACTGCCCTGCACTCCACTCTAGATCAATACTGTCTCCCCTCTACCGTTGCGGAGGCCAAAGCTCATCCTGGCTGGTTGACTGCTATGCACGATGAATTGGCAGCTCAACTTAACAACAATTGGGACTTGTTCTCCTTACCTACTGGCAAGCGGGCTATTGGATGCAAATGGATCTATTCTATTAAAGTCAATGCGGATGGTTCCCTCGATCGCTTGAAGGTCCGCTTGGTTGTCAAAGGCTATGCTCAGACTTATGACGTGTATTATGATGAAACATTTGCCCCTGTTGCTAAGATGTCCTTTATCCGCATCCTGCTCTCTCTTGCAGCCTCTCACCAGTGGCCCTTGTACCAGTTGGACATCAAGAATGCATTTCTTCATGGGTCCTTAGATGAAGAGGTGTATATGGAACAATCACCTGAGTTCGTTGCTGAGGGGGAGCGTAACAAGGTATGTCATCTCCGGAAGTCGTTATATGGATTAAAGCAATCCCCTCGAGCATGGTTTGCTCGTTTCCGATCTGTGGTCACTCAATTTGGGCTTACCAAGAGTACAAAAGACTCATCTCTCTTTTATCAGAAATCTTCGGTTGGTACTGTTCTTCTAGTGGTTTATGTCGATGATATTGTCATCACAGACAACAATTCTGAACGGATAACAAATCTCAAGACATTCTTACACTCCAATTTCCAGACAAAAGATTTGGGCCCATTATGGTACTTCCTAGGGATTGAAGTTGCTAATTATGATGATTTCCTCTTTATTTATCAACATAAATATGCTCTCGATCTTCTATCTGACCTTGGAATGTCTAACTGTGGCCCTATGGACTCTCCACTTGAACCAGGGGAAAAAGGTCTCCATGTCGAAAGCAAACCATTTGATTCACCATAGAAGTACCATAGAATAGTTGGAAAACTGAACTACTTTATCATGACTCGTCCTGACATTGCTTGTGTTGTAAGTAAGGTCAGTCAGTTCATGGCTGCTCCAACTACCTCTCAATGGGAATCTGTTCTCCGAATCGTCAGGTACATAAAGAAAGATCCCGGTCTCGGGATATCATCCAAGAATCGAGGTCATTCTAATATAGAGACATACTGTGACTTTGACTGGGCAGGCTGCTTAGCCACTTATAAGTGAACCACGGGATTTACTATCTTTATGGGTGGAAATCTCGTCTCCTGGAAGATCAAGACACAGACTACGGTTGATAGATTTAGTGTTGATGCGGAATATCGGGCTATGCCCCACTCTGTTGCTGAGATCATGTGGGTTAGACAGATTCTTGATGAAATCGGGTACCCTGTTCAAGATCCCACTCCTCTATGGTGTGATAATGAGGTTGCGATACAGATAGCCACTAATTCAGTGTTTCATGAACGCACAAAACACATAAAGGTCGACTGTCATTTTGTAAGAGAGAAGTATGAAGAATGTCTTATTTCTCTAAGTCATGTGAAGACCGGAGATCAGGTTGCAGACATTCTTACGAAGGGAGTTACAGAGGTCAGAATGAACTTTATATGTAACAAGTTAGGTCCGGGAAGTTCCCAAGACCCAACTTGAGGGGGAGTGTTAGACACATTAGTCCCAAATCGTGTATTTTGGTTATACATTGTTCTCTACTTAATATATATATCCCCCTTGGACCTCTATTGAAGGTAGCAAATATTCTAATACCAAGTAACAAGATGCATAAAATATTAAAACACTAAAACATTAGGACGAGTCTAATAATTATGACTAAATACACACGACGAGATAATAAGATAAATGACGGAGGACCATAACACATAACACTCCACCCGTCCTTCAATTTGAGCTTGTCTTCAAGCCCAAACTCTAGTAGGATGTGCTGCTTCTCTGGCTCCTTGATCTTGCGCCAAAATAGCGTCTTGTAGTGTGTCGCGGTGGAATGGGCAGCAAGGTGTAGCGTTGGCGCCGTCGAAAAGAAAATCGGCTGAAGCATTGGGTTTGGCTGGTCTGGTGGAGTGGTGGTGAGTAGCAACAGCAGGGATGGCGGAGGAGCAACGGCCGGCAGCAGGAAGGGATCCGACGGGGTCACCGAAACCCGGGTCAGCAGAAAAGGCGGCGCAACGGCCGATGGTAGCAACAAGGCAGGGGCCAGCAGAGCAAGAGCAGACCGCGGTGGTGACGGCGGCGATGGCGGCGGCTATGGCGGCGACGACGACGATGGCGACGGTGGTGGAGGCGACAATTGCGGCGGCGGTGGCGGAACTGGCCAAGCTGGTATGGAAGGGGTGGCAAGATGCGTTGGTGAGGATGTCGACTGCGCCAAAGGGGATAGAACTGCAAAGTATCCCGAGCGCTCAAGATGGTCAATCTTGGAGTCGAAGCGAGACATGGAGTCCTGAAATGACGTTGACCACTTCACCAGCATTGAGTGGAGGCTGCCCGCAACAGCTGTACTAATTTGATTGTCCATGTGGCAAGAATAGGACTGAAAACTAATAAATTAATCTTGAAGCCACAATCGGCACAAGGCTCAAAAAAACAGGTTTGGACGGCGCTCGATACAGCAATGTGGGCCCAAGGGAGCGGGATTGGGCGTCGATAAAAAAAATCGGCCCGGTGTTGGATAACAGGCGTTCAGGTGGGCGATGGAGATGGGTGAAGCAGGTGGAAACGTGCCCCCGCGGAACGAAGCAGACAGGAGTGTGTGTTCCGGACGACGATTGGGAGACAGCGGCGACCGGGATGTCGCGCGTGTTCCGGACGACGAGGAGCAGCGACAACGGTTCGCCTCCGGCGTGCAGGCGACGACAGCGACTGGCCGCCAGGAGTGTGCTGCTTGGGCGAGTACAACAAAGGCGGAAGCGGGATGCGTTCCCGGATGCAGGCGACGACGGCGACCTGATGCCAACAACACGCGGCTTGGGCGAGCGAGAAGGCTGCGGTTGCTGGCTTTGACGGAAGAGGTCGGGTGGAGATGTTTTCTGTCGGTCTGTATTGCGAGAAGCCGACGGGGCTGTTGGCTGTGGATTTGAAGCGGATGCGGCCGGAGAATCAGAACTCGTTGCGGATGTTGATGGATTGGATGTGCAGCGGCGCTGGAGGAAACCCTACTTGGTGAAATCGAAAGGACAGCGAAAGTGTGGAGCCGAGGAAGGATGGCTCTAATACCAAATTGTTATGGACTTGCTTCGTTGAGGATTGTTGGAGGAGGAGATACAAGGGGCAAGGCCTAGAATGGTGGAGGAGGAAATGAGAGAGGAAGAAACCCTAAAGGGTGGAGGAAGGATAGAAGAACTTAGAGAGAGAAGGAAAGAAATTTTAGAGAGAGAAAGAAAACTTCATTTCTTAATTGCTTGACCACCAAATACATGAGAAAGGTCTATTTATAGGAGCCCGGGGCATACCTGTAATTACATAAGATGCATAAAATATTAAAACACTAAAACATTACGGGAAGTCTAATAACTATGACTAAATACACACGACGAGATAATAAGATAACTGACGGAGGATCATAACACATAACAGTCTCCTTATATAAGTAGATCGTGGCATAAGCGTAAATACAACAGACAAGGGGGCAAGACCAAACACTAAACACAAACTAGACTCGAACACAACACATAGTAAACTAACTAGATAACTAGGCCTGAGACCAATAACATCTCCCCCGACCTGCGAAACGAACTTAACCTCAAGCACAAGGAAGATCGACGACGGTAGCAGCCTCATTTGACGCCCTCATCATCAAAGTGCTCGACGTGCAGATAAAAAATCTTCTTGCACCGATGTTCGCGAGTGTAATGCTCGTTGCAGTTATAACATTAGCCTTGAGCTAGCCGTTCTATCATATCGACACGAGAGAGACATTGAATCGGAGGTCCAAGTGGGACCTCAGTAGGTTTTGGAGGAGCCTTGATATCAGCGAAAATGTAAGCGTCTTGCGCCAGCTGGAGGCGACAGTTGTAAATCCTGGCTAAACTCATAGCATACACTAAGTCTCGAGGAGTCTCAAATTCGACATCCAGCTGCAGAAGGTTGCGATGTTCGGTAGTGAAGATGGAGACCTGCATCCCAGGGGGAGTATGACGTGTGCCAGATAATCATCCACAAAGCCCGTATGTTGTAATGTCGTGAGCTCACCAAGGGGGTTGTTGTGGGTGGGAGAACCAAAACACAAGTTGCAGAACTGCTTGAAGTCTTCACATGTCAAACCAGGCTGGTCGGTGAGTAGACGAGTGGCCCAAAGCAAAGCTGAGTTGAGGAGATAAAAGGATGCTAAATGAATCTGATCCGTTGTCGGTGTTTGTTGGTGGGCAAAAAATTGTTCGCACTTAGTGATCCAACCCAATGAGTCCGTCCTCCCATCATATGTCGAAAAAACCAACTTAGGCTAGTGCGGTAGTATACCCGCATCAAGGCATACAAGGGCCGATGTCGGTGGCTTATGGTGGTGGCTCGTAGCGGATTAGTGGTGATGACCGTACATGACTGTTGTTGGCGTGATACGAGGTGGGATAGTTACAATGAGAAGGGTGGAGTTCAACTCATTAGCTTGTCGGTGAGGGTGACCATGTTGTCCGATGACGGGCGTCAACGCCCTGAAAGTGTGCTTCCACGGAGGATATGACGGTCTGCAACACGTCTTCGAGAGCAGTCCTAAAATCTGGCGAGTCCCCCATATGGTGAATTACTTGCCGAGAGATGGAGCGGGCGACTAGACGGTTGGATTCCTTGGGGGCGGTTGGATGTGGATTGTCGCGATGCTTTCCTATGAAGAGGCGCACAAAGAAAAACACAGGGCTCGAGGAACAGGGTGTCTGCTGCTTAGGGCTCCAACAGGAAGGGGGTGTGGCATGGTTGTTGGTTGCTGGTCAAGGGAGATAGGTCAAAATGTTGAAACAAGCATTGAACCGGTGCGGGTCCGACTGGACGACATTGAAACCTAATAGGTCGAAACACGCTGGATGGCAGGCACCATGTTGTGTCAACACAAAGAACGACAAAAGGGAGACGACGCAAAAGTTAGTCGATGCAAAGATTGGCTAAAGGAGACTACACATAAGCCCATCGAGGCAGAAGGCAAAACTTCGTTGTAGTCGATGCAAAGATGGCCCAAATGTTGCTAGAGTATCTGTTGGAACCAAAAGACCGAAAATGGTGAAGGTACTGCTCCGATACCAATGTGTTACGAGCTTCTTCCGTAACAACAGTAGCTTCACCGGAGGATGACCGGAGACAAGCATGGCAGTGGAGGATAGAACAAAGCCGAAACCGCGGTTGCCTAAGCGAAGCTTGCTCAAGGGAGAGAGAGCTTCCAAAATCTCATAAAACAAGACAATGGAAAATAGAATACTTCTTTGATAACATTACATGACCCCATGGTCTCCTTATATAAGAGAGATCGTGGCATAAGCGTAAATACAACAGACAAGAGGAATAGACCCCTTAAACCCCAATAGGACTCGAACATAACAATATAATAAAGTAACTAGATAACTGGGCCCGAGGCCTATAACACCTTCATCCTCACACCCAAGCCCCCGTTTCCCAAGCACTAGAGCTCACAACTGCTAATTGCTAAATATTTCAACGCCATATCCGGATAAGCAACGATTCACCGACAGTACCACCACCCTTCACAATATCAGCAAGCACGCCATTGGTTTATCTTCTGACAGTGGTTCTGCCACAACAATTCGCTCAAAAGAGTTGTTTTAGCGAGAAATAAAGGAACTAGATAGTTTCAATCAGAAATTCAGAATATCTTTCGAGCTTGAGGACAAGCTCAAATTAGAGGATGAAATGTTGTGTGTCATATTTTATGAAACTTGTGTTGAGAAACTTTATGTAAGAGTATTTATGTTATATGTCGATAGGTGTCATCGTTGTCTTTTAGTTGTTATTTTCTTTTAGTCTTTAGTGTCATCTAGCACTTTGGGAACCTATCAATGTTAGGTTTTATTTACACTTATACCATCATGTAAGTTATTCATAGACCCCTTGGAAAAAAATATTTTAGTTTTTCTCTCTCTAGCTTCTCATAGTTAGGTTATGGGTTTTGGTGCACCTCCCAGAGCCCCCGTCTTCTTCGATAGGATCACATCGTCTCCATCTCAGGCCGTCGTCAATAAAACCAAAGAGCACTCCTTTCTAGAGTTGAGATCTCAACTCCACTGGCTCCTCAAACATGACCATGAATCTCCAACGAGGTTTGCAACACGATCTACATGTTGTCTTGACGTCCTGTCAGCCTTTGACTAAAACATGTATATCCTTGACCGCGTCGGAAATATTCAGGTGTATACTGTTAGAGTGCTATTGTGTATATATAGGTCTATTGTTAAGTAATTAAAAAAATACACAGATTCTTTATCCTATCATGCTTTCAGAGGGAAAAACCCTACCTTAGCCGCTCTCCCCTAGCAGAATGTGGATGATGTCCAGCTTCTCCGAGGTCTTCACCGGGTCACCCCGTCGCAGTCGACGATCGGCAACTCCGCTGGACGCCGTCGACCGCAGGTCTCACCTCCGGCGTCCAATATACCTCGCCGACCTGCGCCCTTTTGCTTCCTCCACCCGCTCGTGTCGTTGACGACGAAGTCGCCTGGGACGTCGTCGACTTCGGCCCTCCAATTCGGGGTCCAGAAAAGCTTCCCGTCCGATTTTAGCTTTGTGTATGACTTGTCCACTGGCTCTATTTGACCGATCCGACGTTCCTCCTTCGATCCCGTTTCCAGGACACTCTCCCGATCGACGAAGCTCTCCCCGATCGACGCAACACCCGTTCAGGAAGCTCTCGTTGCTCCCTATCCCGTCTCAGGTTGATCTACGACCCCTTTGGACGTAAAATCGACATTGCTATCGTTGATTCCTGCCGCCAGCTGATCTCCTACCACTCTCATCTCTTCTGTCCGTCTTCTCGATCCTCTTACAGCTGATCCTACAGCCTCGATGACCTCGTTTTACTCATCTGCCATTTTTCAGAAGGCAAATGTCATCCTCGATGGACGAAACTACAAGGCATGGCCCGCTACCGTCGGCGAGATCCTCAGTGGCCTAGATCTATGGGGCCACATTGACAGTTCTGAGCCTGCTCCGCCTCCACCGACTGCCAAACTTGTGGATGACTCTTCCACTGTCAACACAATTGCCTTCATCCAGCGCTCCGACAGGGCGAAATGACGCTCGGACGACTCGCGCAATAGCCGTCATCTTCAGTCTTGCGAGCTCCCCATTCGCATGACCGTCTACGAGCTACCTACGACCAAGGAGATGTAGGATCACTTGCATCATCTCTACCTGCCATCTAGTCAGGCCATGCGCTTCTCTCTATTCCAGACCTTTGTCATTTGCTACCAACGTGATCAGTCTGTATTGGTCTTCTTTGTTGAGCTCCCGGACCTTTGACATTAGTGCGATGAGATTGCTCCTTCCCATTGCACTACTTTCCCTCAGTGTGTTGATACATCCCGGGATCGCGATTTTCAGTGCATGTATGAGTTTCTTATGCTCTTACGCCACGAGTTTGAGCCTGTTTGTGCTCAGCTTCTGCATCGGGACTCTCCACCTTCTCTCAGCAATACCTTGGTCTTGGTGATCGTTGAAGAGACTCGTCCCCACTCCTCGGACACTGCTACTCCTTCTGGTGTGCTGCCTCATGTTGTTCTTGCTGCTCCCGAGCTTCCGCCGAAGTCCTCTCTTTTAATTACTCCTCTGCTGTCGTCGTCTGGTTATAGTGCGCCAGTGCGGCCTGTTCTTCATCCTCTGGTGCCCCGTTCCTCGTCCTTTGGCGCCCTCTATTGCTCATTCTGGGGCTCCTCGTCGCCAGCCTGTCCGCTGTCACTACTGTTAGTGTCTTGGGCACGTCAAATCTAAGTGTCGCAAGCTTCAGAGAGCACAACAGTCTGATTAGTAGCGTGCTCCTGGTGCTCCTTCAGCTCATTTCTCTACTATGGCGCAGTCTCTCTCTGTTTCTAAGCTTGCCCAGTAGATTGTCCGACAGCTATCACATGATTTACTACATCGCTCTGCTTCGTGCTCTCACCGGATGCTTTTAATGCCTCTGGCTCTCAGCCGATTGTCTCCTCCCCTGCAGGTACTGGTTGCTTGACTCTTGAGCTTCTTTCCACATGACCTATGATGTCACCTACCTTTTGTCTCGTCAGCTCGTCCCGTCTGACCTTAGTGTCATGGTAGCAGATGACATTATTCTTCCCATCACCACCAGTAGCCTCCTTCATACCACCCATTTTCATATTCTTGATGTGTCTACATGCTCAAGTTATCCATGAACCTTATATCCGTCAGCCAACTCATGTCTCACGGTTGTCATGTTATTTTTGGTGAATTTGCGTGTCGTGTGCAAGATCATCTGACAGGGACACTCCTTGAAGCTGGTCGTCGTCGTAGCGGGGTATACGTCCTTGATCGTCTTCATCTTTCATCCACTCAATCGTCACCAGCGGTCTGATCCTTTTGTCTTCCTTCAGTGAGCTTCTCTTAGTGGTATCGCCGTCTTGGTCATCCCAGTGGTTCGCCTCTTTCGTCTCTCAACAGTACTTGTCTTCTAGGTCGTGTTTCGGTTGATCGGTCTCACTCTTGTACGAGTTGTAAGCTTGATAAACAGCTACAACTCCCCTATCAGTCTAGTGAGTTTAAGTCTCAACATCATTTTGATTTAGTTCATTCAAATGTATGAGGTACCGCACCTTTTTTTATCAAAGGGAGGATATCAGTATTATGTTATTTTTGTTGGTGATTACTCTCGTTATTGTTGGATTTATTTTATGCACTCTCATTCTGAATTCTTCCAAATTTATATTACTTTTTCCGTTATGACGCGCACCCAATTTTCTGATTCCATGCGTATTTTTTGTTCCACTCGGGGGTAGTGTGTGTGGGGGGGGGGGGGGGTAGTACCTCTCTCATGCTTTTTGCGATCTACTGGCTACCCGTGATACTCTCCCTCAGCTTGTCTGTCCCGGTGCTCACACTCATAATGGCACCGCTAAAAGAAAACATCGCCAAATCATTGAGACAACCTACACACTTCTCATCTCATACCACGTTCCTCCCCACTTTTGGGCGGAGGCTCTCTTCATTGATGTCTACCTTACTAACCTGCAGCCTTCCACTTTTCATCAGGGTATACTCATCTTCGGATTTTTGGCTATCGGTGTTATGTTCTATTTCCTCTGTGTGAGCGTACCAAGCTCTCTGCTCAATCTGTACCTTAAGTCTTTCCTGGATACAATACTGAGAAAAAGAGCTATCGATGTTATGATCCCATTGCACGTCGACTTTGCATCTCACGTGATGTCATCTTCGACGAGTCTCGCCCTTTCTTTGTACCCTCCGTCCCCTCAACCTCGCACTCATCTGTGACTCCCTCTAATGTGTAGTTTCTCACTCGTCATATCCCACCGCCTTATGTCTCTTATCCACCGGTATGTTCACCCCCTCTCTCCTTGTCGTCACCTACACAATCTCCGACCTCTCCAATCTCACCTTCTCACTCCTCCCCTTCATCTCCCACTTCTCCCTCTAATGCGCTCGTCGTCCCGCTTTAATATCACTACACTTGTCGTGCTCCTCATGTTCACTCATCTCCAATACCCCCAGACTCAGTGCCCTCCTCCTCCAGCGAGTGTCATGTGGATGATCCTCATGCGCGTAGCAACCCACCTCGTGAGACATCCCCCCGACCATCTTAGCCTTGTTACACTACCGCTGGACCTACTTGCATTATTTTAAATGTCCTCCAACATGTCTGACATGTCTCCCGACATGTCAGTTTTAAGGGAAAAATGATATGTTTTTCTAAAAAAAATAGATTATGTCGTTTTGTAAAATATATACCGACATGCATGAATGGTTTTTTCGATATATTGGCCGACACGATTTTTTAAATATATCGCCCATATTTTATTTTATGTTATATTAACAAACTAGCAATATATATGTAAATCGCATATGTTTAGACTATGTTATGTATGTCATAAATAAATAAATATATATATATATATACGAGTGACAGGCACGGGCCTCCGGCCCGATGGCTACGCGCCACACTACCCGGCCGGCGACGGCGGGCTTCGCGCGCCCCCCGGCGGGCTTCGCGCGCCCCCCGGCGGGCTTCGAGCGCCCCCCGGCGGGCTTCGCCCGCCCCCCGGCGGGCTTCGCAAAAGTACCGAACCAACTCCTTTTTAAAATTAATAAAAAAATAAATTTGATATTTATAATAATTAATTAAAAATTAAACAATTAATTTAGAATTAAAAAACGTATAAAAAAACTTTATTTATAATAATTAATTTAACGTAAACAATTTATTTATAATTAATTAATTAAAAACGTAAACAATTAAAAAAACCTATAAAAAAGCTGGCGGGTGAACAGTGGCGTGAGCACTGTTCACCCGCCAGTTTTAAAGTTGTTTAAAAAAGTATTTTAAAATAATAATTAAAAAATTTTAAAATAAACTAATATTTTTAAATATAATAGGCGGGTGAACAGTGGCGGAGCACTGTTCACCCGCCTATATTAGTCCCACACCGGGTGTGTGTGGGTATCGTTTTGGTTTAAATATGAAAATCGCCTCCCAATATTTGAAATGAAGCGGGCTGCTGGGCTTGTTGTCTATTGCGGGCTCTGTTTAAATTATCTGGAATTTCAGGGCTGGCCGGCGGGCTTTGCTTTTAATGTTTTTAAAATTTCTGAAATTCCAGAGCGGGCCGGCTGGCTTTGTTTTAAATCTCTTGCAGTATTTTCAATAGGTTTAGGACACCTAGTGGTAGGTTTAGGAGCCCTATTAAAATGTGGAGAGATGATGCAGTATGATTGAGTTTGATCGGACGGCAGCAATATTATCATACCATAATCGGATGGCTATTGTAATTTCGAACTCATCCACTTATACTTCCTTTAGAGTAGTAAAGATATATATATATATATATATATATATATATATATATATATATATATATTATGTTATGTATGCTTAAATCGATTAGACTTATTGTTTAGATTCTTTAACGTTTTATTCTTATAACCAAATTTGTATAATTATTTCACAATTTTTTAATTTCATATTACAAAAAATATGAAAAACTTTAATACATTTGATTGTTTGCATATTTTTAATATAAATTTATAAGTTTGAAAAGACTTAACTTTTAAATTTTCTTTCTTTGCAATAAACTTATTGTTATCAAAATAAATTATTGTATACTATTAAATATATTTTAAAATGTATCATTTTTAATTTGTTAATAATATTTTGTCTTAGATACTATTCAATTTTATTTCGTAATATAAATTGCTCATTTTTTATCTATTTGATTTTTTTCTTCTTTTATAACATATAATTATAGTTAACATACATAAAAATAAAAAATTTATTTATTAGACATGGAAACACGATAATTTAAAATATCTCTGACATGTCTCCGACTTCCGACATCCGATATTTAAAAACTCAGTTTGATATGTCACTGACATCTAACATTTACAGCATTGCCTACCTGCCCTTCCTGCTACATCCTAGTACTCCAAAGACGACTTCCTACCGTGAGGCTTCCCAGATACCTGAGTGGTAGGTTAATATGTCTGTTGAGTTAGATGCGCTTAAGCACACTCGTACATGGGACACTATTCCTCTTCCACCTGATGTTGTTTCAATTACTTGCAAGTGGGTCTTCAAGGTTAAGATTCGCTCTGATGGTGGAGAGGTATAAGGCTCGGCTAGTTGCTCGTGGTTTTCAACAGGACTAGGGGCGAGGTTATGATGAGACATTTGCTCCAGACCTCCAGTCACAAACATGACCACAATTCACACTCTTATTGCAGCTGCAGCTATTCGCCACTAGTCTATGTTCCAGCTCAACGTGAAGAATGTCTTTCTTCACAACAATCTTCAGTAAAAAGTGTACATGCTCCCTCATCCCGGTCTCTCATCTCCTTCAGGACTTGTCTGCCGCTTGAGGAGAGCTCTTTACGGGCTCAAGCAAGCTCCCCGCGCGTGGTTTGCGCGGTACAGCTCGGCCATCACTGCCGTCGGTTTTCAACCAAGCTCACACGATCCAACTCTATTTGTGCACTTCTCTCATGGTTGGACTCTTTTGTTACTTTATGTGGATGATATGATCGTTACTAGTGATGATCCTTCTCATATGACCCTCGACAAGTATCACCTTCAGCAGCAATTTCAGATGACTAATCTTAGGCAGCTGAGCTACCTTTTGGGTCTTGAGGTCACGTCTACAGACCATGGTTTTCAGCTCTCTCAGCGGCGTTACACATCAGATCTCTTAGCTCGGGTTGTTATCTTTAACTCTCGCATCGTGTACACCCCTATAGAGCTTCACCTTCATCTACGTCTGGATGATGGGGTTTCACTCTCTGATCTGACTTGTTATCGTCACCTTGTTGGAAATCTCGTCTACCTTACTATTACTCGGTCTGACATTGCCCATGCTATTCATGTGTTGAGCCAGTTTGTTAGTGCACCCACTTCTGTGCATTATGGTCACTTAACGTGGCTCCTGCGCTATCTCCAGACGACGACCTTGCATGGTCTCTTCTTCTTCAGTTGTAGTTCTTTGCAGCTTCATGCTTACTCGGATGCTACTTGGGCCAGTGATCCTGTTGACAGTCAATCCGCCACTGGTTTCTGTTTGTTCTTAGGTTCCTCACTTATTATATGGAAGTCCAAGAAACAGAACGGTGTTTCTCGTTCCAGCACTGAGACATAGCTTCGGGTCATGACTACCACAACTGAGGACATTATGTGACTCTATTGGCTCCTTGAGGATATTGGTGTCTCTTCTCCGGATCTCACTTCACTCCACTGTGATAACATCGGTGTCACTTAGATCACTCTTAACCCGGTAAAACACTCTCTTTCCAAGCATATTAGAGTGGATGCTTTCTTCCTTCGTGAGTGGTATGGTCGTGGTACTCTTGCTTCTTCCTTTGTTCCTTCTGAGCAGCAGCTTGCAAACTTGATGACTAAGCCACAAACGGGACCCAACATGCCTATTTAATGTCCAAACTCTTGGTGTATGATCTCACATGAGTTTGAAGGGGGTGTTAGAGTATTATTGTGTGTGTGTGTCTATTATTAAAAGATACACAAATTCTTTTTTCTATCATATACCTTCACAAGGAAGTGATCTTATGCCATAATTTTACAAGTTGACTACCTTATTCTTTCCGAAAAGTAGGCAGCCATTTTTAAGATATTCCACAACTTATACCCTTCAAAGTAAGGAACTTCATGGCATAGGGGAGCGATGTAGTACTTTAGCCAATTGGTTCAAAGAACTCAAATTCTCATAGGGTAAATCCAAAAAGACCCACCACACAACAGAAGGGCTGAACCAATAAAATTTTAACGTTATAATTTGAAGTCAATATTGCTTATCGTTGCATATTTGCTGAACAAAAATATCATTTGAGATATTATTTTGTATGTTCTGATCCATGAATGTTTCTATTTCCGGGACTTATTCTTTCTTATTCTTCAAACATTTAATTGAAGCACTCCTACTCCAATTTGACTTGAACTTGTTTGTTTATCTCATGTTCTAAACTCAATTGTGATCATTTTGCACTTCTTTATTTATTTCAGAATTTACTGCTAATTAATAGTTCGACAATTCCTCGTGCATAGCATCATTTAGATTCCAAAGCCAGCAAGCAATTATTGAAGTCCCCATATGGCATGATTTTACTCACCTGTACATTTTCAGATTGATTTGCCATTTTTTTCTAATTTGAGAAGCCTAATAGGCATGAAACTCGAGTTTTATAGTCAAGAAAAAAAGGCAATAACTAGGCTGACTTCGGCTATGCACAGACCGCACAATTTCATAATGGTTATGTGGAGATCAAGGCCTATACAGGTTCACAGCTTCCCATAAATTTTTAGTTTGCCCTACCTTTATCCTAGGATTCCACATAGCCGAAAATGGTCTGCATATAACATCACTTGAAAAAAAGTACCAACTCAACTCAATCATGCTGTCATTCGCAAACTTCTAGCTTCAAGGTATCCAAAAATTTACATTTTTTAGATTTGTTTTTTTTTAGTGTGGAAACAAAATGCTAGATCTGATTGAAAAAAGGAATTGGAAAGATTGTCACAGTTCTTTCTTTTTTCGGGATGTAACTATGGATCCACTCAAGAATCATTGGTGAGTTGGGGAAGATTCACATGAAGACAAAAAATTGGCAACTAGAGAAACGACCGACATGCCAGCTTCTCGAACTAGCTATTTTGTGACTATATCTACCCTACAATGGGGGAGAGAAATCAATATATATTAGAAGAGTAGGTTTTTTTGAGCATGCAAGACAACAAAAGATGTCGTAGAGCGATCTACCTGCCCTACTAACGTCTCGTCATCCTACAACTAAAACTCGTGTATCCATGACCGCATTGAAAATACCCAGGTTATCCACAAGGAAGATACTCCCAACGCCATTACTTTACAAGCTGGACACTTTACCCTTTCCAATAAATGGACAGTCGTCTTTAAGATATTCCACAACTCATACCCTTTGGAGTAATAGATCTTCATGCCATAGGGGAACGATGCACTACTTCAGCGAATTGGTTCAAAAAACTCAGTTTCTCATATGCCAAATTTGAGAAGTTCAACCACACCACAGAAGAACTAAACCAAGTAAATTCTCAAGTATTTCTAGTCCATTATATAAATTTATCAAGAATGAAATTTATTTAGCCCTTATGTGTTGATTTTTTAAATCAATCTTGGATTATGAAAAATTAAGAAATTTTTCATATGTAAAATTCTCAAGTATTTCTAGCCCATATTTAAATTTATCAAGAATGAAATTTATTTAGCCCTTATGTATTGATTTTTAAATCAATCTTGGATTATGAAAAATTAAGAAATTTTTTGGTAGCCCTTTCCTCACTTCCAAATGTCCTTACCCAGAAGATTTGGCAACCAGATGAATTGAGGATTTAATATCAACGGGTTGATTATTCACTTTTGGTAATCATTTTATTTTGATTTCTTCCAATTTTATATCCTTTTCATAATTTCCCTGCACGGCTGCACCCTCCATTATAGAAGATCTTTTAGGAATTGCCATAGAACAAACTCACCATTGGATTTTCCGTCAGTAGAACCAATGGCTAGCTTCTCAAAATAATCCTTTGAAACATCTGTCAAGTGAGAAAAAAAATAAAATATGAGAATATTTGATGAAAAAATAAACAAATATTTTTATTTACGAACTTCAGAATTCTATAATATACGTGACTCTACTTTCCATACCATGTTTCATGGTTAAAGATGGATCTTCTTCTTCTAAAAGACCAATTATCTTCGCTGGATTTCCTACAGCCATGCTTCGAAAAAAAAAGAGGCATGACAATATATCAGTATTTTAATATCCAAATTCAAGAGGATTGAAGAACTACAGACATATATGGTAGAGTGAATGAGTAAGAAATGTAATTTATCTTGACCTAGTAAAAAGTAAATAGCAACGAGAATGCAATTTTGAGGTGTAACACATAATCAATCGGAACTATCACTACTGAATGAAAGGGTAATGATGCAGCTAGAAGAAGCAAATTTAATTACCAAGAAAGCTAACGACGTGTATTACGCAAAGTATGAGAAAATTTTCCTTTGTGTCCAATTGTTTTTGAAAGTCTTTTTTAAGGGTAGCTAAACACCTAGAGGGGGGTGAATGTTTGTTTTAAAATCTTTTTGAATCTTTTCAACTTTGAGCTTGGTGTGTGTTTAAGTTAGTAGTTAGCTTTCGAGATCACAAAACAACACACAAGATTTATAATGATTCCCCTATCTATGATACATTCACTTTCCCCCTTCATCTATCTAGCAGTGTGCTAAATTCGGCTAACTCCTCCTTTATACTCGGCTCCTTGAGCATACACCTCAGATCCCTCAAGATCTTACAACTCAGAGTTCAACAACTCCTACAACTCAGACTGCTTTCAGTCCTACCACAGAGACTAACTCCAGTCTCCTAGCTCGGGCACAACAGCCCTACAACTCAGAGTTAAGCAACTCCTACAATTCAGAGATCCACCTAAGCTCATAACTCAGATCTTAACCAAGATCCTACCTCAGATCCACTCCAGGATCCTACCTCAGATCCACTTCAGGATCCTACCTCAGAGTTCAACAACTCATACCTCAAACTGCTTCACAGTCCTACAACTCATCTTTTATAAATCAGGCTTACATCTCAGATCTCACGGAGATCCTACAGGTTTGAGTAAAAGTTTGATGAAACTAACTCTAGTGAAAAATCTGAGTCTTCTTCCTATACTGTGTAGAAAATAGTCCTCCTTCACAGCAACTAGAAAGTATATCTTCAATGTTGTATCAGCTTGTGCTGTGAAGATCTCATGCAGAGCTCTACTCCTTCAAGCTTGAGAAAATTTGAGTTGTGTGTAGCGGGCTTGAAGATGAACAGTGAAATGTCTTGAGCTTTGCTGGCCGACTTTTGCAGACAAAATTAGGGCTTTGAGAGAAAGCAAAAGTTCTTGTAAAGATTTCCCCTGCTCTGCTTTTATATGTCAACCATGGCAACGACTCTATGCTTCTTTTAGAACGCGGCAGCGCTTTAATTATTGCTTTATACACGATAACTCTGTCGGAGAAGGACGACGTTCTTTGTCTTTTAGTGCTCTTTCTACTTTAATTTGAATTTAAGAATGACGTCAGCATATTTGACGTTCCCCCAGTGGGCTTAGAAAAAATCTTCCTGACAATTGGTACAGGCGTTGAGTGTAGCTGTGTGACTCAACAAATTAGCTGTAAACAGTGAAGTCCATAAGCGTTGAGTGAACTGTCTTCACTCGACGCATTTACCCTTAGCTGAATTCTGTCATACTGAAGAGGCGTTGAGCGATGTTGATCACTCAACGCTTTTGACTTCAACTCCTTTTCTCAAGCAGGCGTCGAGTGAACTGCCTTCACTCAACGCATTTGAACTTTGACAACTTCCCTTCTGCAGGCGTTGAGTGAACAGCCTTCACTCAACGCATTTACACTTAGCAGCATTTCTGAGTAGGCGTTGAGTAAACAGCCTTCACTCAACGCATTTCCACTTGAACAGAATTTCCTGAGTAGGAGTTGAGTGAACTGTCTTCACTCAACGCATTTACACTTAGCAGAATTCTTTGAGCAGACGTTGAGTGAACCTTCTTCACTCAATATATTTGTTACTTAGTAGAATTTAAGTCCTGCTCCACTAAGGCTATGAGAGACTGAATATCTATTACCGTACAAGAAGGAGAGAAGAGCTCGGCGGGAGGAAGGCCGGCCAGAGGGTAGAGAGGAGTTAGGGTTGGGAGAGGAAGCAAGAGGGAGCATCCCCCTTTCCAAAAGCTAATTGATCAAAAGATAAAACAACACAGTTTACCACCTATATATAGGTGGGTCCACATTAGTTGCTTCTGTCTCATTCGATCAACGCAACAACCATCACCCCTAGATTCTTCATTTTGTGACGTGCACAACTTTCCATACACTTCTAGACGCTCCCAATGCACAACTTTCATTGTCATTTCACGCTCCCAACAACCTCGACAAGAACGCACGAGCATCCCTCCCATGTCGTCTTCCTTGCCAGGGCACCAAGTCCTTGTTATATCAACCCCCGTTGACCGGGGAGATAGATTACAGTCCCCGTTGACCTCAACTCCTCATCTCAGCAGTCAGACCCGCCTTCTCGCTCCAGCATACTCACCAAGTCCACCACTGCATTGAAGTTGAGCGCTCTCAAGACAATCTCTCCTCACGCATTGATGTGGTGGAATCTGCCTTAACCGACATCCTCCAAATCCTACGTAATGGTACCCCGACACCGACCAAGTACCTCCGCCTCCGACCACACCACTTCTTAGTCCATCGATCTGACTGACCTTGGCAGCTCGAACGATCCCTAATCTAGACCCCTAATTTGCTTTCCCCGCACCTAACACCACAGCGAACAAAGATGTCCTTGTTCGATGATCCAACCCGCTAGGTTGGAACGCCCGTGCAGAACAATCATTTGAGTTGCAACTCACTCTGGAGGCCAACAAGGCCGCCCTCGTGGTGATCTGCATGGAGAGGTCATCCCATCATTGGATGAGCTGTGTTCGTCACTCAACGCTGCATATGACGTGGACGGTGCTCAAAGAATTTATCTTGCGCGACGACACACGTCTCCCCGGGAAAGCCTTTGAATGTCTCTGCACAGTTTTATAAGTCGACTATATGGAGGCTTACATTGACGATTTCGTGGAGTCGGAACCCTACACCATGCTTCAGGCTTATCCATGGCCCACTACCTCGGCTACTTCATGCATGATTTGCAATTGCACATTTGTGCCAGTCTGCGCACTCTGAAACCACTCACTAAACCCACTTTGTGGAAGTGAAATTTACCACGCCACCCAGGGACTCCAATAACTACAACATTCTGACCTTCTAATCACAAACGTGGACCGAACAACCCAAGTAAGAACATGTCACCATACGAAGCACCCCAGCATAGATTCCATAGGAACCCCATCTCCAACCTCCACCTCCAGTTCCACCACCAAAGTCAAATTCTCCGACACACTGCCTCCCACCAAGATTAAATCAACATTTGCCGTCAGATCCTTTATTTCCATTGCAAAAAAAAACTCTACTCTATGTCGTCAGGTCCTTTGTTGTTGCTGCAAAAAACTCTACTCTTCACAAATGTTCACATAAAAATGTGATTGTTGCTCGCGGTCGATGACATTACAATTGCCGACTTTGAGGCTCATGAGCTCAAGGATGCCACCAATGTTACTTGACCGTGAGGGCAAGGTCAATTTTGAAGGGTACAGTGTTGAAAGTATATGATATGTAAATGCTCCATGTAAATGACCGCCCTCAGCTAATGGAGATCCAGTCTCAGCCATTCGAGAAAGTATATTAATAGGATATGATGTATCAGTGGTATTTTAATAATTAGGAGTAGTCTCCCCTAATAAAAGTATAGGAGGGTGTGGAGTCTTAATGGCTCAACTTGAAATTCTAGACTAGAAATCTCTCTTGAAGAGGACTCCTTACCAGTCCTTAGGGTTGGGCGTGGTCATATCCCATGAGTATGTCTTGATATGTTATTACTGCAATCTATCTTAGGGCAAACCAATTCACCTCAATGATAAGGTCGACCCCATAGGTTGGATAGCAGAAGGAAAAACATTTTGAACATGGGGCCACCATTGAAACACATGAATTTATGTTGTCTTCTCCATTCCAACCACACAATAACATGCCCACGGGCCTTCTCGATTTATATGACTCATTGCAACGGGAATGCCTACGAGAGATTGAGTGCAGCCTGCCAACCTTATTTGTTATATAGCTTTGTGGATGATTTTGTCGAGTTTGTCAATCACATGTCGGGCCAATCCAATGTATTAAATACCATGACATGTTGGCGTACATCAAGATTATGATGGCAATTTTTTTTTAAACATTGGTTATTGTTTGGTAAAATATCAGCCGATTTATCGGAACCTTTCTAACATAACAGATGAGTCGACTTTTAAAAATAGCATTCGCTTTTTGATTCTTTGTTTATTAAAATCATCACAATATTGTATTAATTAAAACTATCGCAGGTTATAACCCTTGATATGCCAAGACCCTAGATACTATGTTGCTTAAAACCCTCACCATCCATACTAGTTAAAACCACACCGCACCCTTGAGTCACTGCTACGGCTAGTTAAATGCTTGAGGTGTTGTTGGATCTTTCACCCTCTTCAAAGCTTTTTTGCTCTCGACCATTAAAAATTTCTTGTTGTCATCCATTAAAGTTTTGGCTCCTATAAGTCACTTCACTCTCCTGCTCTTCCAATTCTTTGTCCATTCACGGAGTCCTCAATGATGGCATAATTTCCTCCAAGATCAGCTTCAGTTATTAGGATGAAGAAATTTAGAGATAAACTATTCTATGGACAACTTTGTAGGGCTAAGAATTCATAATCTTTCTTGTTACATTTTTTAACAACAAATGTAATGAACATAGCTATATTTTGTGATTGAATAAAAATATAATGTGGTATTCAAAATATCATTGTTAGAAGGAATAATTTCAGCCCAAAGTAAAGGGACCAATAAATTATTCAGAAAAAGACTTAAGGTAAATCATTTATAAAATGAGATTATTAACATTACATATACTTAAGCCACATGTATATATTGCAGTGTATAGCTAAAATAAATCAGACTTATTATTTCTGTAAGAACCCCAATATCCATCACAAAATCAATTGGTGATAGGAAGAGGGGCCCAAAGCATCATAAGGTCACCAAACTCATGTTGGATTATCGATGTGGGACTAATATCGCCAACTAACCATCGGGACAAGCTCAACTAGATGCAAGCCATATCAGGGACAAAGTCTAGCTACGGATGACTACATGGCAGGCCTCATTAGGAGGAACGTCAACACACCCCTCATGTTGATAGCAAAGGTGCGGGTCATAATCATAATTTGAAACAATGTACGAACCCAGGCATCCATAGTTAAACTAACTGGATATAGGAGGGGTCCAAAGCATTATAAGTCCATCAAGCTCATTTTGGATAACCAATGTGGGATTAATATTACCAACTAACAATCGGGAAAGCACAAATAAATGCAGCCCAGATAATAGCGGGCCCTGCCATGACAAAGTCAAGTAGTTACAACACTGTGTTGGTGAGTCAAGCCAGGAGGAATGCCAACAATTTCATTTCATTGGTGTTATTCTTAGAACCAATTTGTACAAACATCCACACTAAATCTTTCTTAGCCAGCATCAAAACAAACATATTTATTAGTTAATAATTTTTATGCTTTTAAAACATATTTATTCAACAAGAGAAGGTTTATTATCAATCCATAACATGTAACTTGCTATAAAACATAGTGCTATCTAAATAATATTATTGCATTATAGTAAATATATTTCACAATATCTATTTGTAGTGGTATACTTCTTAGTAATAGTTGCGGCGTGTTACTAATATCAAATATTTATGACTCATTGTTGGTTTCATCAACACATTTATCTGATATTTTAAAACACAATCTGAGATATCATCAACATCTTTGAGCCTATTGATTGCACATTACTTGGGTTATTTCAAGCATGGCTTCAACCCAATATAAGAGCATGCCTCCTCACTTTAAATCCTTTCACCGTGACACAAGCTATACAGTAGGTACGCTTTGTTGAGGAAAATTCCATTCAGCTATACAGTAGGTACGCTTTGTTGAGGAAAATTTCATTTGGGAGCTCTGCGGGCCACTCAGGTCATATCCACTACCAATCACAATCTTTCGGTCATCTGAGCCCCCATCACTAAGACCACTTTGATCCCTCATTGACCGCTTCGGCGCTTCCAACCCACCGTTGGTGTTGTTATTAGAAGCGAGGCGCAGACATTCCCCGCAAAGCTTGTCCCACTAGGAATACCAAGAATTACAGATTAAGGTCGGACAATTTTGTTGCAACCAACCCTACTTCCCTTATATGAGTGTCCAAACAACGAGCTCTGATGATGTTTTGTAGGAGAAAGATGAGATCGGCGTGGAGGATTTCAACTGTTTACTACTAGATCATAACATTCCCATGGAGGTCATTACAACGCATTATAACTGCCTGGAGCTTCTTAAATATGATATAGCTGTGATTATGGACCGTCAATGATGAGTAGGATTCATCAAGTCTTGTTCGAAGAGCAATTGTGGTAATGAATGCCAGCAAGCAAAAATATGTCCTAAAAATTAAAGGCTCGGCTCATACGGGTAATTGGTCAAACGGCTACCCATTTGACCAAGTCAATTATAAGGTCAATTGAGTGAATTGGGTCTCATTTGATCTCGCTGACCCAATTTCATCTTCTTTGGGAAAATTGGTTAACATCGATCAATTTGACCTAAATACATCAATTAGGTCATCTAGACTAGTAAAGTTACTCATATGACCTATCATACATTTTTGGGATTTATTACCACTTGAAGACAAAAATATGCATTCCTGAAAACCAAAAAGACTCCAAAAAATGTCGAGCTTATTTTCTCTTTAGTTATATTGTCCAACATATATTACAAAACAATCTCAAAAATTGGGCCAATGTTATTAAAAAAGTTCATGATCTAAAATTGTTAATGTTACTGGATAATCCTCATATCAGTAAAAATAGAAAGAAAGTAAATAAACTAATCAACAAGTTAACTCTCCAAAGTATCAATTCTCAAGCTTATTGAAAGCCCGGGATAAATCATAGTTTTTTGTTCAAGTTGTTTCTTCTTAAGTATAATAGCATAAGATGATCCCATACAACTTCTGTTGTCACACAATGAGTAACCATGTCAGATACAAAAGACACCATATGATATCAAATTATCCTCACACCATGAGCATGTTCTTGCTCCCAATGTATAAACCATGTGATTTCTACTGCATGTGAATCTTCAGTCAAATAGTGTTTCTTGCCCCTTCTAACTAAATACACAAGAAAATGGTTCTTCAACTTCACATAATCTCAATATCCTTCAACTTTTTTGAGGTAGTATGACCCACTATCACACTAATCAAGAAATCTAATTTATTGAACCATTTCACCAGCTTTAATCAATACTAGTAGCATCTCGAATAAATACTGGCACTACAATTTTAGTAAAGAAATAGGTCGAGCATTTTGCCATAAAAAGGTTGAAGAAAGATTGAACCACGCGATCCTCAAACAGGAGTATGTAATTGTATGAAAAACAAATAAAAAGAACCCCTCCATCAAAAAGCATGATGTACAAGGCATGTCATGCTTTTCTAAGTCGTTGCCTCTGTTGAAGCCTAGAGACAGAGTTGGGACCCTAGAAAACCAACCACGGCAAGGAGATCTAAATGGAGGCAGGAGACGCAACTTTGCTTCGCTAGGAGATTAAAAACTGATGAAGGTAAGGAGATCCCACCGACGAAGTAAGATAAAGCACCTAGGAAGTCCATGAGTCATACCCTTCTACACAACCATCTTTGCGCCCATTACATACTTCAGCCAAATACACTCGCTTCTTTAGGTCATCGAGATGTATTATATTAATATAATTCTAACATAAATAAATGCCCTTGTGCAAAGATAAAAATGAAGTTGATAGACAAGTCGTAGATGTGATTTAATTTTGATAGCAGAAAAGCTTTTGTTCCGGTTGTGTATGCCGACAGGACACGCACAAGCCAACAAGACACCGTGGCGAGCCCGCCCGCGGAGGGAGACGATGACGGGTCCGTCCGGAGGAAGAGAGAACGAGGACGCCTCGCCGACATGATTACTTTATTGCATTGTCATGTTATTTTAATTTATGTGTACACTTTATTTTTGCACTGCATTTCGTTTTTCGCACCCCGCTCCATAAAGGGATTGCACTGTATTCTTTTTCAGTAAGCTTGGATGTATGGAATTTAGGGTTGCTACGTAGGTTTCTTCTTGTTCCCTTCTTCCTCACCTCCGTCGTCCCTTCCCCTTGCCGGATTCCTCTCGGGATCGTATCAATTTGGCCTGACCTACCTCACCGCTCGCAAACTAGTCGCCAGTGCTCGTAATTGTGCGTATCTCCACTACTGTTTCCGCAACTTCCCGTTCCGTGCCGAACCACGATTTCCCGCTAAAGTGTCGATCCCGTCTCTGCTACAGCACCGATTCAGCGTATGCCTGCCTGTCGCGCCCGATCCTGTGTTTTGGCCAACCGTGAGCCGCCCCATCGCCCCAATCCACCCTGCCAAAGCTCTGAGTCGTGATTCGCGATTTCGCGATCCGTCCGCCGATCGGTGATTTCTGCGCCTAATCAAACGCTGAAACGCCCCAAGCCCTCTATTTTTGCTGCCTGCACCAGATCCGTCCACTCCCGGTTGTCGCCCGACGTCTCCAGGACATGGCTACCACCACCCGCTCCTTCGGCGACCACTCTACAGATGCGGCCGCTGAAGTCCTAAGGCGCCGCTTGGAGGCTCAAGAGCAACTCGTCGCCTCTTTGCACGCCTCGCTCCTCGCCCTTCACTCTATGATTGACTTCCTGCAGGCGACCTTCACCGTCGTCTCCACTGCGTTCGGTTCCGACCCAATCACGAACATCGTCTCTTTCCTAGGCGTCGGACCGTCGTTCATTCCTTCAGGGACCACTCCTTCGCCCATTCCGGGTCTGTCTGCCCCCTCCCTTGACATTCCCTCATTCGTCGACGTTGACCCGATGGGTTAGATTGCCAAAGCGGAGCAATATTTCGACCTCAACTACACACAGGAGCACGACAAGGTATCTACGACGGTGGTTGGCCTAGACGGCTCGGCCCTCCACTGGGCTCGGTGGCTCCGCCAATCCAACTCGTGCCTCTCCTAGCCCGAGCTCAAGCAGAAAGCAGGAGATGATCCGGCGGTATGACACCCGCTACTCCGGCTCTCCGCTATCGAGCGTCTTTGTGGCGTCCGCCAGATAGCCGGACTGGACGACTATGTTGATGAGTTCGTCGGCCTGGTCTCCCACGTCCCCGGGATACCGTCCGATCATTGCCTGGGCTTCTTCATGCAGGGTCTACTGCCTCACATCCGCTCTTGTCTCTGCACGCACATCCCTCACATAATCTCTGACGCCATGGATTTGGCGCGTCTGGTGGAGTCCGACCTCTCCCCCCGGCCACCTGCTCCTACGGTCAACTAGCAACAGCCTCGATCGCGTTGGTGACCACCGGCCACAGCTCCTGCACCGCAGCCGCTACCTTGGGGAAACCGGTCGGGCCGCCCACCGACCCCTCAGCGCATCTGGAATGGTGATTATAATGAGCTTCGCAGCAAGTGTATCTGTTTTCAATGCCGCCAATCCTACTCCCCCAACCATGAATGCGTCGTGAAGGAGTTCCACACCATCATCAGCGACATCGACCCTGAGGTGACCTTTGCTGACTTTGAGGCCCTTAAGCTCTCAACGGGGATACACCTATCGACCCCACCGCGGATACGTTCTATCGTTTTATTTCGTGCTTCGATGGGCGAGCTCACCGGCCAGCAGACCATGCAGCTCTCGGGCACACAGCGGGATCGCCCGATCATCATCATGGTGGACAGTGGCGCAAGCCACAACCTTATCTTTGAGCACCTAGTGCAGCAGTTCCGTCTTTCATCGGCTCCCTACCCGGATATTACAGTCCATATGGACAACGGGCGTCACCAACCGACTCAGGGTTGTTGTATTGTCGTCTCTCTTTCCGCGAGGTCCTATTCTGTGACCGCGGATTTCTACACATTTGGCTTAGGCGGTCCCGACGCCATTCTGGGCGTAGCGTGGCTCCGCACGATCGGCAAGGTTTGCGTCAATTGGTAGACTATGTCAAAGCAGTTCCTACACGAGGGCCAGCCATGTCGCCTCGACGGTGACCCCGCTCTTCTGCGCTCTCCGATCTCCCTCTGCACGATTCAGCGGACCACGAACGTCGGCCTCTCCGCGGGGTTGTGGGGCCTCTCGAGCATGTCCGTTGTACCTCTTCCTTTCCCGACGGACAACCAAGAGCCTTCTACTATGCTCGTTGACGTCATCCAGCCTCTGACAGGATTGCCACCAGCCCAGTCTTCTCTAGTCCGGAAGAAAGACGACAGTTAGCGCCGAACTACCCAACCAAGCTACTTGATCGCCGCTACCACCTTCAGGGGGACTCTGGCTCGCAGGAGATCCCTGTTGCTGGGTCTTACAGTCTGGAGTCCGTAGCTACGTGGTTGCCCCAGGAGCACTACTGCAACCACCCCTACGACCACTGCCTTAGGGACAAGGCATATTTTCAGACGACGACATTGTTACGGTTGCGTATGCTGAAGGGATACGCACCCGCCGACAAGACACCGTGGCGAGCTCGCACGCGGAGGGAGACAATGACAGGTCCGCCTGGAGGAAGGAGATCGAGAATGCGCCACTGACATGATTACTTTATTGCATTGTTATGTTATTTTAATTTACGTGTACGCTTTATTTTTGCGCTGCTTTTTGTTTTCCGCACCCCACTCCTATAAAGGGGTTGCGTTGTACTCTTTCTCAGTATGCTTGTATGTATGGAATTTAGGGTTGCTCCCTAAGTTTTCTTCTTGTTCCCTCCTTCCTCACCTCCGCCGGCTCTCCCCCTTGTCGAATTCCTCTCGGGATCGTATCAGCTTTCCATGCAGGAACCGTAAGAATGTATATGAAATAAAAGCTCAAAATAGCTATAGCTCCAATAAACACAACACTGTCTCCCGTTACCCCAGATATATGATTGAGAAAATCATAACTAAAGACGAATTATATAAATATTATCATTCAGACAATTAAATTATGAACAACTAAAAGAAGGTTACTAATAGAATAAATCACACTGAACATTTATAAGCAGTCCAACCAGTGAGGAGGGACATTTTTCAGGACAAGGGAACCAGCAGCAATCATGGCACCTTCACCAACAATAATGTTTCCTAAAATTGTTGCACCGGCTCCAATAAGGGCCCCTTGACCAATTTTTGGATGGCGATCTCCAACCTCCTTGCCTGTTCCACCCAAAGTGACACCCTACAAAAGTTCATACAGAATACCACAAAATGAATACTTCAAACTTGCATGTTTGGTACCAACAATTGTGGGTACTAAACTTAATACTACATGATAAACATATCTCTAAAAAAGTTAAAATAATCAGAAATATGCAAAAAACGTTATCAAAGATACAAAACATTGACGCAACATGCCACTTCTTAGCAGAGAAAAAACTAGATGGTAGAGTGAATTGTTTGTTTCAGTAATAATTTTAAACTTCTGCAATCTTCAGGCATTGATGAAGCCATCAGTATCTCTTTTTTTCCAACTTATGGCTTTCTATGGCAAAATTTTCATAATTAAAATTGAATTAACTATAAAACAGAAGTGTTGCAGTTTACTGAAGTGGAAAATAAATGTTGAATAGATACTTCAATCTAGCATATAAGAAAAAAAGTTAACCATAGGACTAAGGGTCCATTTGGTTTGGCGTATTGGGTCCAGCACGTTTTGGTAAAACGCAACAGCCGACTAATTTCTGCTTATTTTTCCGCCTACATTTGGAATCGCCGGCGTTTTCTTCAGCGCTAAAAAAGCAGCGGGACGAAACCCTACGAGAGAGCTCCAGTTCGTCGCGTTTGGGAGGAGAAAAAGATCGTGCCTCAGGTATCGTGTCGCAACTCCTCCGCCGTCTCTCACGTCGCAGCGAGGAAGCATCCTGCCGCATCCAGGGTTCCCGGCTCCTGATCGATCCTATCAGGTATTTTCTCCCTCCTCCTGGTTTGCCGCTCACTGGAGAGCTTCTCATCCCGCCGCCGCAACTACTTCTCAACGCGCAACTCTCCCGCCTTCTCATTTGGTGGCCAACTGCTTCTTCTCATCGCAACTCTTCCTTTACACTCGATTCAGGATTGTTGGCTCGTGCTCCTGCACTTTCTTCCCAGATCTGCAACCCGAATCTGCAGGTATATCTTCTCTGCATCCCTGATTTGCTATCGCCTCTTCACGAATCTCACCTCTTCACCTTTATTTGCAACAGGGATCCTTGATTTTCTCCCGCCTCCACATGGATCCTGATCCATTGCCCCTGATCTGCAGCAGTTTAACAGCAGGTATATGCTGATTTTTTTGTGAGTATGAAATGTGGGTATTTGTTGATTTTTTTCTCATCCATGTGAGTATTTGCGAAGCTCTGCAATTTCTCTGTCATTTAACTCTCTTGCAGTTGATTGATCACTGAAACTGCAACTTCATCCCTGAAACATCTGTATCCAACAGCAACAACCAGTTGATTGATCCCTGAAACAAATTTGCAGCAACCAGTTGCAAGCTTGATCCCTGATCTGCAATAGGAAGTATCAAAGTTTCACCATTATATGTTTAGACCTAATTGTATCATACATTGTTTAGATTTCAGTTATTACTTTAGTCAATAATTGTCCAACCATCATCAAAAATTACCAGCGTACAAGCAAGAATTGATTGGGTTCGCTAAGGTCATGCAACATTTGAGGTGATATCTCGGGAGAGTAGCGCTTCAATATTTGCACGGATCATTTCAACTTGAAGTACATATTGGAACAAAAAATACTGACCCCATCTCAACAAACCACTAGACAAGCAAACTCTTGGGATATGAGTTCAAAATGGAATATAGGGTGGGCACCCTAGGGCAGCAGATGTATTATCCGAGAAACACGAAAATCATGGGTAGCTTTGTGTCATTTCTACGGGTCCAACCTCTCAACAACATGAGATTAAACATCAACATACTGCGGGGTTATTACAACCCTGACCGGTGCCAACACAAATATGAGCAATATATCAATAAACTTCATTAAAGGTTCACTGCAATCAATCAAGAGGGAAGACGATTATCATGGGGGCGGTAGACCGCTTGTACAAATTGTCCCATTTCATTTCCTTAGCACACCCATCAACATGACAAAAAACACACATGGTTCTTTTAACAGATACCTTGTTTTCATTAACTACTGAAATGAATAGTCTCCGATCAGGACTGAATGTTTACTAGCCATTTTTTGCAAGAGTTGTACCACCTGAATGACATAACTTTAGCTATGTGTTCTTCCTACCATCCGCAAGCAGATGGACAAACGGTAGCGGTAAATCATGAGTTGGAGGTGAACTTGTGTTTGTTTTATTAGTGAGTAGTGACAAGCCTAAGCTATGGGTATGTTGGTTGGCGTTGGCAGAATATAGTTACAACACGTCTTATCACACTGTCATGCATGCAACCCCATTCAAATTGGTGTTCAATCGCGAGCCTCGCCGCATGTTTCCACACAAATCCATGTCCACCTGCGTCGAAGGGGTATGCCAAGAATTGCTACAATGCTATATGATTTTGAATATGGCAATGGAGCAATTATTTCATGCCCTAAATCACATGACACATCAATACAATGAGCTACATCAGGACATTCAGCACCAAGAAGGGGATTGGGTCTAGCTCCTCCGATGGCCCTATTGACAGTCATCGCTAACCAAGGGAAGAACTCACAAACTATCGATGCAGTTCTGTGAGCCTTATTAAATTAAAGAATGTGTCGGGCAAAGTGGCATATCACATACAACTGGTGGATTCAAAAATTCACGACCTTGTCCATGTGTCCACAATAAAATCTTTCAAATGAACCCCACTGAAAGAAATCCCCCAATGCTTGCGAGTTGTGACTACCAACGACAAAGATGAATCCATCTGATCTGCTGCATTCATACTTGGGTTTTCAAAAGAGTAAAGAAGGTGCCAGTGCAATGGGATCACCAACCGGAGGAAGAAGCCACTCGGGCGACGTGGGAAAGCCTTCGATAGGAGCACGGCGTGGACGATCTTGATAACAAGCTCGGTTTTGAAGAACTAGTGTTGTTAATGTACTATGGTGGCACAAATATACCCGACGAGCTTACAACAGGACAAACCAAGACAACATGGGTGGTGATTGCTTATGGGGGGTCGAAAAGGGTCTCTGGCAGAATCAGGACCCCAGCTCCAAATTGGGCCTCCAATCAATTGTGAGGCCGGAATCGGGTCTTTGGCCGGAATAGGGTCTCTGACTGAATCGGGACCCTAGTTCCCTATCAAGCCCCCATTTGCAAGATCTGATAAGCTTATCTTAATTTAATGATGTGTTATGCATCTTCGGTTTATTTAATTTTGGAAATGTATTAAATGTGTTATACTAAGGAGGTAACGAACAAAGATAGTTTTGGATTCCCTAATTTCTTTCCTCTCTAATCCCTCTGCTCCCTTTTGGCTCCTAAGCAGTGCTCTCCCAAATGCACAGATCACGCCCTCTGGGTTGAGAATCTACCATCTAAGGGCGGAGCTCCCCTTCTCTCTTATTCCTCTTCTCCTCTGACATCATTACGTTCTTCATCATCATTGGGGGTCAATGGGGGAATCGAGGCAAGTTTGAGATTCAGCCTAACTCTCACGCAGTCGGTGATGCAGTCCTTCACCCAGGTTTGCAACACCCCAATCCCATTATAAACATTCAAATTCACTTGACTCTGTTTGCCTTTCTAGTTGCATCACCCCACATTAGCAGGCTCTTTCCCCACACTACATAGACAATGTATCTTCCTAGACCCACCCGGTCATTTCTCATCGACCCTAACCACTTTTGATTATCCACGCCACTCTTCATCCACTTCCGACAGCCAAAAACTTTGCTTAATTTTGCATTTCTTACATTGTATCGAACGATTTGTTCCTTAGTGATTATAGGTTCATTGATTTGTTCATTTATATCAAAATGTTTCTAGAATTTATTCGTTTAGTATTTACTTTTCTAGCACTTACAATAATATGCAATTATTTCCCGTGAATTTGATTTAAATTATTTGTGCTCCAGTGTGAATACTGCACAAGCTTCAAAATATTTTAATTTAATTAATTATGTGTTTGATAAATTAAATTAATATTCAGGGTAAGGTTTACCTACATTTCACCCCTACGGTGAGACCCTTCCCCGGACCCTCATTGCGCAAAGCTTTGTGCACCGGGCTGCCCTTTTAATTATGTGTTAGATACTTTTGTATGCTGACTCATAAAGGTACACAACATTAGAAGTAGATTAGTTGTTACCCGTTTTCTCCATTCATGCGTCTGCCGACATTATCATAGTGTTGGGTCATCATCCTAACTATAGCATTATCCTACGTCAATTTCTTTAGTATCACGCTTTAAATATTTTTGAGAGAAAGACGGTTGATAAATTGAAATTGACATTTGGCACAGTTAAATTGATATATGACATTTACTCAACTGACTACTGAGATGTATGTAATTTTTATTTTATATAAGATTATATTTTGATTAGGTTAGTTCAAGAGCTCTAGCGTTTAATAATTAAAAAATGCGAGTCACCTTATCTTTTAGTCTTTTACTAAGTATGGGATTTATTTATCTTAGAAACTGACTGCAATATGCTTCCATTTTATGTTTTCTAAAACTATATTTAATTACTGTTGGAGGAGAAAAGATGATTGAGTTTATTCATCCACATGGGGGTATTTATACAAATACAATGATATGACACGTCATTGATCCGTGTGCTCCCATATTTCCTAAATAGGAATCGATCTATTTAGGATACAAATAACGTAATCAATACAAAAATTATATGCAATATCCAACACCCCCCCTCAAGTTGGGCGTGTGATGTCAGCCATGCCGAACTTGCCAATAAGATCTGCAAACATACTGAAACTTAGACCCTTTGTGAGAACATCGGCCAACTGTTGATCTGATGGTATGAATGGGATAACAACGGTTCCTCGGTCGATATTTTCCTTGATGAAATGTCTGTCAATCTCAATGTGTTTCGTACGATCATGTTGTACCGGATTGTGGGCAATGGAGATTGCAGCTTTGTTGTCACAATACAATCTGATGGGCTCACTTCCTTTAAGCCCAAGTTCCTTCAGGATAGTGGAGACTCATAATCCTTCACAAATGTCATGTGTGATTGCTCTAAACTCAGCCTCAGCACTGGACCTAGCAACCACATGTTGCTTCTTGCTTCTCCAGCTGACCAAATTCCCACCAATCATTGAACAATATCCGGTTGTGGAGCGCCTATCGGTGGGCGATCCAGCCCAGTCTGCGTCAGTGTAAACTTCAATAATCAACTGCTTATTTGGTGAGAACAGGATGCCCTTCCCTGGTGAGGACTTGAGATATCGGAGGACACGATGAACGACATCAATATGACGAGCCTTTGGAGAGTGCATAAACAGGCTGAAAACTCCCACAGCATAAGAGATATCTGGTCGAGTGTGAGATAAGTAGATTAACTTCCCTACCAGCCTATGGTAACTGGGAATGTCATCGATCACATCGCCATCTTCTCTGCCTAGCTTGTGATTGGCTTCGATTGGGGTGTCGGCAGGCCGACACCCGCTCATCCCAGTGGCTTCAAGAAGGTCGAGCACATACTTTCTTTGTGATAGGAAAATGCCATGCTTTGATCTTGCAACTTTAATGCCGAGAAAGTATTTGAGATTTCACAAATCTTTCACTTCAAATTCTTTTGCCAACTTCTCCTTCAGTGCTTGAATCTCCTCCTTGTCATCCCCAGTGATTATGATATCATCCACGTAGACAATCAGGACGGTTAACTTCCCCTTGTTGATTCTGATAAAGAGGGTGTGGTCGGCATTGCTCTGACGGTACCCAAACCTGTTCATGGCTTTGTGGAATCTTCCAAACCAGGCCCTGGCTGATTGTTTCAGGTCATAGAGTGGCCTCCGTAATCTGCACACTTTTCCTTTTGATCCGCCAGGGCTGAGTCCCGGAGGGAGAGCCATGTAGATCTCTTCTTCCAGGTCGCCATGAAGATAAGCATTCTTCACATCCAATTGACAGAGTTGCCAATCCTTGCAGGCAGCACAAGATATGAGGACTCTGATCGAATTCATTTTTGCAACCGGAGCAAATGTCTCCTGGTAGTCTATGCCCTCTGTCTGAGTATAGCCTCTTGCCACGAGTCGTGCCTTGTATCTTTCTACAATGCCCGAGGGGTTCTGTTTGACGGTGAATACTCATTTGCATCCAACAGCCTTTTTTCCTGGTGGCAGTTGTACCAGGTCCCATGTGCCGTTTTTTTCCAGGGCACTCATTTCTTCGAGCATTGCTAACTTCCACCTGTCGTTGGAAAGGGCATCCTGCCATGAAGTGGGGATGGAGACAGAGGACAAAGAGGGAACAAATGCTCCATGGGAAGCTGTTAGGGATGAGTAAGAAACAAACTGAGATAATGGATGTTGAGTGGAGGTACCTTCCGTAGGGATGATGGATCCCGACGACGGGTCAGGTGGGCAGTCTGATATCCAGATGTTGGGCCGCGTGTTTGATCCCTTGGGTCGACGAGAGTAAACCTGCGGAGGTTTGGTAACAGGGACCTTGACAGGAGGGGTGCAAGGAGTAGGAGGTGTAGACTGAGAGGGATGATATACCGGAGGAATAGGTAGAGGGGTGTCAGAGTAAGGTAAGGTACTCACTTCCGTTGTGGGAAGAGACCCCCCCCCCCCTGAAGTGAGGACCCATAGTAGCTTTCAGATTCCCGGAAGGTAACGTCCATGGTAACGTAAACCTTCTTGTTGACTGGGTCAAAACATTTATATCCCTTCTGGGTAGGGGAGTAGCCAATGAATACGCACTTGTGCGCACGAGCATTGAGTTTCGGGCGGTGGTGGATATGGACGAAACAAACACACCCAAAAACACGTGGTGGGAGAGTGGTAGGTGGAACCCCAAGCGTGGTGAGGGGAGTTTTGAAATCGAGAACACGGGATGGCATACGGTTTATAAGGTACGTTGCGGTGAGTACAGCATCCCCCCAGTAGTATTTAGGGAGTTGCATGTGGAGGAGGAGACACCGAGCAACTTCCAATAGATGGCGGTTCTTACGCTCAGCCACCCCATTTTGAGCAGGGGAGGAGGCGCAGGACGTCTGATGGATAATCCCCCGATTGGCGAGGAACTGCTCGAAAGTGGAATCAATGAATTCACGGCCATTATCAGTGCGGAGAATCTTGATGGGGGTAGAAAACTGTGTAGAGACCATGTTGTAGAATCGCTGGAACAAGGGAAAGACCTCATTTTTTGCTTTCATAAGGTAAACCCAGGTGGTACGTGAAAAACAGTCGATAAAAGTTACAAACCAAAAATAACCCGAAATAGATGCAACCCGGCAAGGACCCCAAACATCACTATGTATCAAATGGAAAGGAGCAGGACTTGGAGAAGAAATATGATTAAAAGAGGTACGATGATTTTTACCACGATCACATGCATCACAGCGAAATTTATCAACTAACCCAGACGGGAAATTAGGAAATAAACGTTTCATAGAATGGATAGACGGATGTCCCAGCCGACAGTGCCAGAACTCCAAAGTAGCTGTCTGATCCACATGGAGAGCGCGGGGAGGAGAGGCCAGGGTGGAAGAATCGAACACGTATAGCCCGTCCACCAGACTACCAGTTCCAATCACCGTTCTCGTCTTCAGGTCCTGAAAAATGCAAGAAGAAGGAAAGAAAGTTACTGAGCAGTGCATAGAATTGATTATATGACTAATACAAAGGAGATTGCGGGTAAAGTTCGGAACATGAAGAACAGAGGAAAGAGTTAGAGAGGAGCACGGGATGGAGCCTTTTCCGGCAATGGGAGAGGGAACCATTTGTGATGCTCACTTTGTCCCGACCAGACAACGGAAGGGAGGACACAAAAGCTGAGGAGGAGCCGGTCATATGGTCTGTTGCTCCAGAATCAATGATCCAGTGAGTAGAGGGACGGGTGGCTGCAGCATGAGCACCGGAAGGCCCCTGATGGGCATATGAGGACGAAGAGGCATGTGGCTCTGGTGATGGGCCCTGCATCAGGCGTTGGAAAGCAAGGACCTCATCAGGCGTCAGAGTCAATGTGGGAGTTGTCGGAAGCTATGGCTCGTCGAAAACATCAGACAGGTGCGCGGAGCGAGGCTGGGTAGAGCGACCCGAAGTGCGACCAGGACCGCGACCACCACGAGAGGAAGATCCACCACCGGGTGTAGGGAACCCATGAAGCCGAAAGCAAGTCTCCCGTGCATGACGGTTCTTCCCGCAATAGTCACAGAGGAGGTGATCCTTGTCAGTGGACTTCGGCCGAGAATCACGAGCCGCTCGTAGCCCAACCGGGGCCGTCAAGGCCAAACCATCTGGAGGAGGCTCAGGAGTCCAAGTTTGCCTCCGATCAAATTCCTGCTGAACGAGACTGAAAACCTCTGGAAGAGAGGGTAAGGGTGAGCGGCCAAGTATCTGCACACTGATTTGATCAAAGTCCCTATGTAGTCCATGAAGGAACTCGAAAACTCGATTGCGATCTTCCCGTGCGCGAACAAGGAGCTCATCCTCAGGCGGTGCCAAAGTAATGGAGTCAAAGTGATCGTACTCTTGATATAGCTGGGTGAACTCGAGGTAGTAGGCAGACGGAGGGCGATCTCCTTGGCGAAGAAGGAAGATCTTTCGTCGTAGCTGAAAGATCTGGGCCGCGTTGCCGCGACAGGAGTAGGTAGTTTCTGCCCTTCGCCAAATGTCTGCAGCCGTATCCAGAAAGAGATAGTTGCGAGCGATGGTAGTCGACCATGGAGTTAGTCAGCCAGGGCATGACGAGGGAGTTCTCCGATTCCCATTGCACCCAATCTGGGGAATCTGAACGAGGTATGGGTGTAGTGCCCATGACATATCCAAACAGCCTCCTGCTCTTTAAAGCAAGAGTAACAGCCCGAGACCACGGGAGATAGTTGGCACCATCCAGACGAATCGTCGTGATTTCAGGCGTATTGTGGTCATGTCCCGGGCGAGGGAAGCCGTTGGACGTCACGGTAGTTGGGGGTGTACTGGTGGTGGAAGATTCGGTAGGGGAGCCATCGGTCCCGGCCATGGGGAGCAAGAATACAAAGCAAGATCCCCCGGGAGAGCAAAGAGCAGCCTAGATAGAAACTAGGTCGGCCTCATAGAAAGAGGAAGGAACCAAAAAAATGGTGTAGGCACCGGAAAGGACATTAGGAGGAGCATCACATGTGCGGTATCAAGGAGACAACGCAGGACAGGGTCCGGAGGTGCTGGCGGTGGCCGAGGGGCCGCTGGAAGAGGGCCGAAGCCCGACAGGCGCTGGCGCGGGAGGTGCGGCGTGCGTACAGCGTTTGGAGGCGGGTGCGGGGTGCGGCGGAGGAGCGGGAGGGGGAATCGGTCGTGGCTAGGTGGGGCTAGGGGTCGCCGGAGCCAGCGGGTCGGGAGTTGCGGGCGGAGGTCGGCGGGTTGTTCGTGCGGGAGAAAGAAGAAAAACGTACGGGAGAGGTATTTTAGCCCTAAGGCTCTGATACCATGTTGGAGGAGAAAAGTTGATTGAGTTTATTCATCCACATGGGGGTATTTATACAAATACAATGATATGACACGTCATTGATCCGTGTGCTCCCATATTTTCTAAATAGGAATCGATCTATTTAGGATACAAATAACGTAATCAATACAAAGATTATATGCAATATCCAACAATTACTTAACCCCTTATTATTGCACTTCTCAACATGTTCATTTTCTTCATGAATTTTCAAGTTCCATTTAGGTATATTTGAAATAATTTTCAGGATTTATTCCTATTATAATTTTATAATTTATTATACTCAAATAAGGATAATATATTGGTAAAGCAGTTCATGCTAACATCCTTTTATGTACGTGATAGAAGTATTATTTCAAAAGTGAAGAGATAAAGAACAGTGTATTTTGTTTTCTCTAATTATTTTCATGTACTAATGAAATACTCATAAAAAATATGTTCTTCCAATATTTTCATTTACAGAGGTTCGTACAACAGTAGAGACGTACATAGCATCATCTAACTTAGGTTTTGCAGAAAGGTTGCATTCTATATAAACTTCATGCAAATATACTTGCAAAAAAAATTTCATCAGAACATAGACGAGATAAAAATTAGTCAGATTTAAAACTATTTCCTGATAATCTAAGCACACTAGATACATATGAAACAAAAGAAAATTGTGGAGAATTTACTAGGCTAAAAAAAAACCAACGATCCAGCTTTGTGGGTACGAACATAACAAGTCTACTTGCCTGCATCAAAGAAACCTTGTTACCCACAATTGCTGTTTCACCAATAACAACACCAGTCGCATGATCCAATAGAATCCCTTCTCCAATTTTTGCGGCTGATTAATGGATAGTTGGAAGACATTAGAATAAACTTAACTGACACAGAACATACAGTGTCACTATTGATTTATATATACAACGGTAAAACGTAAATTTTGGAGTGGTCATGATCCTGAAACCATCAAATAAATTTGGGCCCTCGATTTTAATCTCCCAGATATAATGGAACACATGATTTTTTAATGCATATGATGCCGACAGTACTCAACCGTTGCTCGAGTGACCATCCCTTTGAATTTCATATTTGAAGTTGCGATCGGATCTATTCATTAAAAAAATTTGATTCAATACATTTAAATTGTATGCAAGTAATGAGTTCAAACATCCCGCATAAGGAAAAAAAGAGTAGGAAAAAAATAAACAAAGAAAAAGCATATTGATGCAGGGCAGACCCACCCTGGAATCCACCAGGGAGTTGTTAGTTTCCAGTCTAGCCTTATTGCCTTTAATCAGGGCTGCAACCCATACACCTCAACCAGCTCTCCGCACAAACCACAGTGCGGTAGGTTTTTGAGGCCGGGGATCGAACACCCGACCTCATATAGAACATACATTATTTTATAGATCGATAAGACTTGTGCACTTTTACTAACTTTATTTTAAGGAATCTCTATATCTAGAAATTCATTTTGTACAATTGAACCTTTTCAAACTTTTTTTTTTCAGAATCACAAAAATTGTGTCAAAATCACAGATGCCAAGAAGAACAAAATGCATGGAACTTGTAATCAATCTTGAATCACTATTATGCATCTCCCTGGCCAAACCCTCCAATATTTTGATTACTTGTTAATGGTTGATTAGGCTTGATGAATTCACCTTCTGAAACAAGTTCTGGTCTTGGACATTTATCAACCACTTGACATCATGTACCAACTATGGATATTCTATATCACCCCTTTTCTTTACGTACTATTCTGCTTACTATACCAGCTGATGTAGCGTTATAAACTATATTATCATTCTTGATATCATCAAGATAAATCCGACTGTTACAATATTGATCCAGACGCAGTCTTCCTAAGCAACCCTCTCCTGAATCACATAGTTGACTCGAATGAAATTGGGAAATTCAAACTCGAAGGGAAGGTATAACTCTATCCAGAACGGAAAGATCCATTATATAATGAACTATTAGCTCTAAGCAATCTCTGACGATGAATCAACAATTCGAAGTGCTTTCCTTGCGTATTCTTGATGAACAAGCGTTTATATATATATGTAGGAGGATTAGCTTGGGACGGCAACACACTAAAGATTCGTTAAGATATCAGTTTGAGTGAGCATAACATATAGATTTTTCCTTGGATTGGATGCGCAGATTCGTAGAAAGAAAGAGCTTCTTTTATTACATTAGATCAAGTCATTATTGTATTGTCATTGTGAGATATTTCGGTCCATATCCAATGTGGGCGTTAGAGCATTTAAAGGTGTAGAGAAAGCTCAAAACCTGTATGTATTGCTTGTGTATGTAAATACAAGGAGAGAATACAAATATATAGGAGGAAGAGAGAGAGAATAAATCCTATACAAGATGTGGGACTAAAGAGAAGAGAGCAAAAATGGGCCCAAAAGATGGGCCCAATACATGGGCTATTCTAACACTCCCCCGCAAGCTGGAGTGTACAAATCGTATGCACCAAGCTTGGACAAGCATTGATAGAAGAGTTCCTTGGGAAGAGCCTTTGTGAGGACATCCGCAACATGTTCCGACCCTGTGACATGCTTTAGATCGAGCTTCTTCATTTGAACTTTTTCCCGAATGAAGTGACAATCGACTTCAATGTGTTATGTTCTTTCGTGGAATACTGGGTTCTTGGCGATATGTATAGCCGCTTGGCTGTCACAAAAGAGAAGAGCCGGTAGCGGTAATTTTACACCCAGATCAGTGAGTAGACTCTCAAGCCACGTCAGTTCCGATACAACAAATGTCATTGCCCGGTATTTTGCCTCAGCTGATGATCGATCAACGACCGTTTGTTTCTTGCTTCGTCATGTAACCAAATGTCATCCAAAGTATGTGCAAAAACCACTAGTAGATTGCCGGTCATCAAGAGAACCAGCATAATCAGCATCTGAGTATGCCACCAAAGTTGGAGCAGAAGAAGAGGTCCGGTAAACAAGTCTTTGACCGGGAGCTGTTTTAAGGTACCTGAGAATACGTTCAACAGCATGAAGATGAGATCTTCGAGTAGAGTGCATGTACCGACTGACAAGAACAACAACAAAAGAAATATCTAGTCTGGTAACCGTGAGATAGATCAATTTTCCAACGAGTCGTCAATAATATTCAGGATTCTAGAGAAGTAGATCCGAGTCAGATGCCTGAGCGCACAACTTGTGGTTTACATCCATAGGGGTATCACTTGGCTTACAACCTGAAAGACCAACATCATGAAGGAGGTCAAGACAGTACTTCCGTTGAGATAGAGTAAGCTCATCCGGTCCTCTGGCAACCTCAAGACCCAAAAAATATCGTAGAGGTCTCAGATCCTTTGTCTGAAAGACGGAGTTTAGATGCACTTTGACGACATGTATCCCTTGTGAGTCATCTCCTGTAATGATGATATCGTCCACGTATACTAACAGAAGGACCATCCCTGTTGGTCGGTGACGAGTAAACCGCGAGAAGTCGGCCGAGCTTCGAGTAAAACCGATATCACGAAGGACCTTACTGAATTTTCAAACCATGCCCGCGGAGATTGTTTGAAACCATACAGAGCCTTTAGAAGGACGGCAGACGTGAGACTCCCCCATGGTCTCAAACTCGGGTGGTTGTTGCATGTAGACCGTCTCCTGAAGATCCTCATTTAAGAAGGCATTCTTGATATCCAGTTGAAATAGGGGCCACTGGCGATGAACAGCGACAGAGATGAGGACGCGAACGATATTGAGCTTGGCGACCGGAGAGAGTTTCCTCATAGTCGAGTCTCTGTTGTTGGGTGAAACCACGAGCCACAAGACAAGCCTTCAGACGGTCAATTGTCCCATCAGCAGCATGTTTGATGACAAAGACTCACTTGCACCCAACCGGTTTCTGACCCGGAGGAAGGGGCACGGCGGTCCAGGTCTGGTTAGCCCAGAGAGCAGACATTTCTTCCTCCATGGCTGCCCGCCAGCTGGGATGTTGAAGCGCCTCCTGCACAGAGTTAGGAACAGCAATCGAAGAGAGAGAAGTAGCAAATATGTGCAGAAGGGGAGAGAGGCGATGAAGAGAGACGTAGTTGGCCAAAGGATGAGCAGTGGAATGCGGTACCTGATCAGAAGGACGCGGAGTATCCGTGGTAGAGGTTGTCTGCAGAGGGGCAACGGAACTAGGAGGGCGACGAGTGTAGACACAGATAACGGGTGGTTTGGAGGTAGCACGAGCCGGGTCAGGGGAAACCGACGAAGGTGGTGTAGTAGCGGGAATAACGGGGCGTGGGATGGATGGCAGGAGAGGAGTTGGTGGTAGTTCAGCGGGTAAAGGAGGAGGAAAAAACAGATGTTCTTCCCGGAAGTTAACGTCAGCAGAAACGGAGATCTTTCGAGTAACTGGAGAGTAACAGACATAGCCTTTCTGGGTGCGCGAATAGCCGACAAAGATGTGTTTAGCTGCCCGGTGATTCAACTTATCCAAGGAGTGCCCCAGACGGTGGACGTAGCAGATGCTGCCAAAGACACGAGGCGGGAGAGGAAAAACCGGAGTGGAGGGAAACAATAGGCTAAATGGAGTAGCATAATTGAGGACGGAGGAAGGAGACGGTTGATGAGAAAGCAGGTAGTCGATACCGCAAAGTTCCAATACGGCTTGGGAACATGCATTTGAAGCATAAGGGAGCGGGCGACATCTAGTAAGTGGCGGTTCTTCCTTTCGACAACACCGTTTTGCTGGGGCGTGTAAGCACAGGAGATTTGATGAAGAATCCCGAATTCAGAACACAAAGCGGTAAATTCGTGGCTGGTGTATTCACGAGCATTGTCGGTGCGTAGTATTTTGAGTGTAGTGTGGAATTGCGTACGGGTCTCGAGAACAAATGCCCGGAAAATACGGGGAAGCTCGGAGCGATCACGAAGTAAGTATAGCCACGTAGTGCGAGAGTGATCATCAATAAATGTGATAAAATAGCGAAAGCCACAAATACCGATAACCTTAAAAGGGCCCCAAACATCAGAATGTACTAAATCAAAGGGAGCAGCGCTCCGAGTACAATGCGAAGGAAAAGAAGAACGCGGCTGCTTGCCGAGGATATATGAGTCACATTGAAAAGGAGTAAAAGATACATCTGGAAGAGCCCGCTGGAGGACCAGCAGAGGGGCATGCCCAAGGCGACGATGTCACGCCGTGGAAGAAACAAAAGACAGAATGGTGGGAGATTCGTCGAGAAGGAAGAGCCCGTTCCGCAGCCGGCCTTTACCAATGGTAGTCTGCGTCCGCCGATCCTTTATAACAAAGGAAGAGGAGGTGAATATAACCGATCAATCAAGATCACTCGTAAGACGTCCAACAGAGAGTAAATTAAACGGTGAACTCGGAACATGAAGAGCCGAGCGAAGGGAGATCGACGGGTTGAGAGAAAGATCTGTCGAGCCGGAGACGGGAACCATCGCCTCATTGGCCACATTGATAGACTTCGGATAAGGAGAATCCGAGTACTGGGCAGGCTGTTGCGAAGTAATGTGATGAGTGACACCAGAGTCCACAATCCAGCCCAGGTTGATGGATTGACAAGCAGTACCTGTGTTGGAGACGGAGGCGACGGAGGCAGATGGTGGGTTGAGCAGGCCCTAGAGATGCTGGAGCTGAAGACGGACGGTCTCAAGATCAGGAGGACTTGCGTCAGTAACAGCAGATGCCGTCGGACGAGGAGGATAACCAATTTTCTTGTAGCAGGTCGCCTCAAGATGACCATCTTTCCCGCAGAAGGAACACTTCGGCCGACCCCGGCCACCACGGCCACGGCCCCGAGAGCCCGAACGTCCCCCTCGAGCAGAAGTAGGAGGGGATGGTAGGAGCGGAGGGGCCTGCTAAAGAAGGGCCTGGTGTATTCACGAGGTCATATCTGAATCCCCGCCAGTGTCGAGAGTAAAGAGGTCAGTGAGTATGTCGTAAAGATGTTGAAGGCTGTCGAGGCCGGAGTATATGGAATGCAGCTCATCCCACATAGCCTTGGCGGTGTCGTGGAACATAGCCATCTGATAAGGCTCACCATCCAATGAATTCAGGATCCAAGTTTGAACGCGGCCATCATTGCGGAGCCAATAATCGGTAAGAGCAGACGGAGGTGTCTGAGTAAGGTGAGGCAGAAGACCCTTGGCCTGAAAAACCCGTCGAACTGAGTGCACCCAATGAATAAAGTTTTTTTTGCCAGAAAGAGAGATGGTAGTGATCCTTAGCTCGTCACGGACTTCAGCAGAGCAAACCGGGCTGTCTGTAGGACAGGTCGGGAAGTCAATAGGCGGACTAGATGTCGAGCCAGTGGAGTTACCCGAAGAACCCATAGAGGCAGACCGCAGAACCAGATCACCGAGGGAGACCGCCGCGAGAAGAGCAGGAGGTCGCACGACAAGGCCGCAGCGGGAAGGACAGGAGACCGCGGCCAGAAAAATGCGGAAAAGGTACTTGTCCGCACGGTCACGCCGGACACCAGCGATTAGTCAGATCGCGACCAAATGCGGAAAGAGAGGAGTCTGCACGGTCTAGGTGAACACAGCAGCGGTCAGAGCACAGGAAGCAGTCCGCAGCGAACAGGAGCAGTCTGCAAGAAGGAGCAGTCCGCAAGAAGAGAGAAATGGACTACGGCGGACAGGAGCAGTCCGCAAGAGAGAGGAGACCGCTCGACTAGAGCAGAGACCGCCCGGTCAAGATGTGAAAACACCAGCGGCAGGAGGAGGCCGCGACCAAAGGCGGAGCTCGGCTGAAAGGAAGGCAGCGGACTGGAAAAGAAGGCCGCAGCGGACAGAGACAAGCCGCGCGGACAGGAAGAGCGAGAGAAGACCGCGACCAAAATGCGGGAAATGAACAGCCCGCACGGTCTGGCGGAGCACAGCAACGGTCTGAGGTGAAAGAAACTGCGAGTAGAAAGACTCGAGCGGATAGATAAGGCAGGCCGCGGCGAGCTGGAACAGGTCGCGGGTAGGCCAAGGCAGATCGCGGATAGACAAGGCAGCGGATAGCAGAGCAGCGGACTGAACACAGGCCGCGACGAGCTGGAGCAGTCCACCAGAAGAATAACAGCGACCAAGAACAGTCTGCGAGCAGGGAGCCCACATCGGACAACAGAGAACGAGGGAGAAGTTGGCCCCCACGGATCAGGGAGAGAAATGGCTATAAGAAGCCAGGGGGGTGGAACCACGGGAGGAAGGGAAAAACTGGAGGCAGCGGAATAGAAGCGGACAGAGACGAGCAGGCCGCGGGAGGTGGGAGGCAGGCCGCGGGAGGCAGGCCGCGGGAGGCAAGCCGCGGGAGGCAGGCCGCGGAAGGTCAACAGAGGCGGACAGAAAAGGGGAGTCCGCGAGAGGCCGAACATGGCTCTGATACCATGTAGAGAAAGCTCAAAACTTATATGTATTGCTTGTGTATGTAAATACAAGAAGAGAATACAAATATATAGGAGGAAGAGAAAGAGAATAAATCCTATAAAAGATGTGGGACTAAAGAGAAGAGAGCAAAAATGGGCCCAAAAGATGGGCCCAATACATGCACTATTCTAACAAGAGGAAAACAGGAGGGACGCTTCAAACTAACTATGTCCAGTTCTTGGACATTATCTAACAAGTTAAGATAGAGTACAGTATGATTGAAACCATTTTCAAAATGAAAAAGAAATCTAGGGTGGAAATTTCTTTGATCACTTTCTCTAGGTAACTGATTATTGGCAATTTTTCAACTTGTTTCACTATAAAATTTTTAAGAGAATGAAGAACAAGAATAATATAGGAAGGCACACAGTCAATGATGGGTTAAGAAAGCTAGTTTCTGCAGTAAGCAATGGCAGACAGAGTGGGATGAATACCAAAAAGACTTATTTTATGTGAGAAATTGAAAATAATAATATTTTTTATTTCCAAAAAATCTAACTATTACATGGGGGTGCCTCTCTTTATATAGAACAGAGGAAGAGAGAATTTACAACTGATGATATGAGACTAAAAACACAAACCAAAGGCAAAGGAGTTTGGGTGGTTACAAATACGAGTAGATTGTTACACAATGAATAACCGTCCAGACTCCAATATTTATTAGTACAAACCAACGACACTGGGCGGTTACACCAAAAGTAACCGCCTGTCCTTATCATCACTTTATCTTGCGCTGCTTCGTATACGATCATCCTTGCTCAAGTCGGAGCGTATATGTCGATCATGCCCAACTTGTCACATATATCTGAGAAGGATGAAGTTACCGGTTTTATAAAGATATCAGCCAACTTTTTCTCTAAAGTGACAAACGTAGTGCATATCCACTTCTTCAAAACTTGTTCTCTGATGAAGTAATAGTCGGCCTTGATGTGTTTTATTCTTTTGTGAAAGACTAGATTCTGTGAGATATAGATGACTGTTTTATTGTTGCAAAACATAGGTAGAATATTATTGTAGATTTCTCCAAAATCCATTAGAATTGTGTGTAGCCACTGCCACTTTAATTCACACACAATTTAAGTCATGCTTCTATATTCTGCTTTAGTACTTGATCTAGACACTACATCTTACTTCTTACATTTCTCAGAAACAAGAATGCTACCAACAAAAATGAAAGTGCAAAACTCGGAGGTCGGCTTACGATCACCATTGTCATCTACATAACTAGAATCAGAATAAGTTTTTATACATATATGGTTTTTCTTTTGAAACAGGAGACATTTGCTAGGAGACCCTTTGATATACTGTTACGCCCCCGGACGGATCCGAAGGCGACAACGGGGCTGAACCAACTGGTCCAGCCCCCACTTTCTAAAAGGCGGCCTTCGGGGGCTGAACCCACCCGGTTCAGCCCCAATTGGGGCCGGCCGGCCCCCTTGGCCGGCCGGCCTTGGTCCGGGTATAAATGTACCCGGATCCTCTATTGGAGGGGATTATGCAAGTATTATCAAAGGTAATCTTCTAGCCTCCTCTCAAACCCTAGAAATCTCTCCTTCTCCCTCAAATCTCATCTAGTTCCTAACATTTGGTATCAGAGGATTCTTCCTCCCAAAATCTTTTTTTCCTTCCGGCTCGCATCCCGGCTCTGCCCGGCTTCGCTTCCACCCGCTGCGCATCGACGAGTCCCGACATCGATCCCGCGTCGACCCCCGCGCATCGCTCCCGCGTCGACTCCCTACGCCGATTCCGCGTCATCTTCAACGACAAATCCCGGCGTCGATCCCGCTGCCTGCTGCCTTTGTCGCATCCCGCTCGCATCCCGGCGTCGATTCCCGCTCGCATCCTGCGGCCTCCGCCGCTCTGCATCCGTCGACCGGCTGTTGCTTCCAGTGCTGCATCCGATTGCGGCATCCAGTGCATCCGATTGCGACATCCAGAGGCCACCGCCTCCAATTGTTGTTATTTCACGCACGCCCCGGGGTTCCACCATGGTGACTCGCACCCAAGAAGACTCCAATCGGCTCGCACATCTCGAAGAAAACTACACCGGGCTGACTGACACCGTGGCAGCCCTCGCCGATAAGTTAACGGTGTCGGAACAACGTCTCGAAGAGAAATTGGACGCCCGCATGGACGAACTTAAAAATATGTTAACTCAACACCTTAAAGGAAAAGCGATTGTGGGCGAGACCAACGCAGTCCAGCCTCCCCTCCCTACTCCAGCATCGGGGCACGACGATCGGGCCTCTAGCCTCAATGGGGGCTTGGAATTGACAGTGGAAGGGTAGGAGGCTCACGACGACCACAAGCTTGGTCCGAGGCAACCCAGTTTGGCGGCATCGCCGCGTCTGCCTTGGATTTTCCTCCTTACCGTGAAGACCTCCGGGGGGACCAACGACCCAACAGGATGGGGTGCCCACCTCGTGATGGGCTCCTCCCTATTCTAGGCGAACCAGGACACGTCGCGGGCGGAAGGGGAGGAGGCAGATGGGAGTTTAGGCCGCCAGTCTTGGGGAACCGCTATGGAGGGGATTGGGGGTACCCACACGTGGCCGCTGATCGACGACAACCGCTTGGGCACGGGCAAGAGTACGGAGGACCCGGGCACCAACTACCACGCGCCTATCTGCCGCCGAAGGTTACCCGTATGAACTACCCCAAGTTCAAAGGAGGAGATGCACTCGAATGGATCCAAAAGGCCGAGTTATTTTACAGTTATCAGGATATACCAGAGGCACAGTGGGTAAAGTTGGCGTCCTTCCACCTTGAAGAGGACGCATACCAGTGGACCCAATGGTTCCTCCGAGGACGGGATCACGCGCCATGGCACGAGTTTGTCGACGGATTCATCGCCCGCTTTGGTCCACTTGAGTATGAAGACTTCGAGGCTCTTCTTCAGAAATTGCGTCAGAAAGGGACGGTGATGGAGTATCGAACCGAGTTTGAACGGTTGGCCAACCGGATGCAGTGGGGCGAGAGGACATTAACAAGTTGTTTTATTTCCGGCTTGAAGGAGGACATCCGAGATGAGGTGCATGCCTATCTACCGCGCAGTTTGACATACGCTATCAACTTGGCCCGGATTCAAGAAGAGCGTATCAATCGACAGAAGTCCAAGGGGGACACTCCGAGGAACGTTACAGACCTTCCCGACACAAAAAAGGATCACGCAGCTACCGAACGGGCGACGCTGAAGAAATTGACTTGGACAGAGCTACAGGCTAGGAAGGAACAGGGATTGTGCTTCAACTGCGATGAGAAATTTACCCTAGGCCACAAATGTCAGAGGATCCAGGCTTACATGTTGCAGGAAGGTCTGATGTCGGATGTAGACGGAGGGGAACAGGAGCACATTCTGGATACAATCGAGTACGGGGTATCTTCCCTTGCCATGGCGGGAGACTCCGCTCCGACCACTATGAGTATTGCGGGGCGGATTGGCCAACAGCAGGTGACCTTTCTGTTTGACAGTGGGAGTACACATAACTTCATTAGCCCGACGGTGGCACAGACATTGGGGCTAGAGATCATCAAGGATGCCGCTTCCCAGGTTGTGGTGGTCGGCGGACACGAGCTGCAGTGCGAAGGAGTGCTTCGGGACGTGGAAATCAGTGTGCAGGGATACACCGACAACATGGATGTCTACTTATTGCCCATCCAGGGGCCAGATGTGATTCTGGGGGCCCAGTGGTTGCGACAGCTGGGTAGGGTGACTCTGGATTGGGAGTTCACTATGGAGTTTGCTAAGGGTAGGAGAGAGTACTGTCTGCAGGGAATCATCATCTCAGCAGTGCCGGGGGGCTCTCTTTGCTGTTTGGAGAGGCTGCAGGGACAAGGGCGTGACGTGGCTTGGGTAGACCTGAGGGGACGGACGGAGCCACCAGATTCCCACCTTGAGGACAAGCTGGGTCTTGATGGGGCGGGGAATGTTACGCCCCCGGACGGATCCGAAGGCGACAACGGGGCTGAACCAACTGGTTCAGCCCCCACTTTCTAAAAGACGACCTTCGGGGGCTGAACCCACCCGGTTCAGCCCCAATTGGGGCCGGCCGGCTCCCTTGGCCGGCCGGCCTTGGTCCGGGTATAAATGTACCCGGATCCTCTATTGGAGGGGATTATGCAAGTATTATCAAAGGTAATCTTCTAGCCTCCTCTCAAACCCTAGAAATTTCTCCTTCTCCCTCAAATCTCATCTAGTTTCTACATAACTAGAATCAGAATAAGTTTTTATACATATATGGTTTTTCTTTTGAAACAGGAGACATTTGCTAGGAGACCCTTTGATATACTCTAATATTTTTAAAGTTGTTTGCAGATGGCGCTCCTTGAAAGCTTGCATGAACAAACTGATTTTTCCAACAGCGTAGCAGATGTCATGTCTTGTTACGATAAGGTAAATAAGTTTGTCAACTAACTGCCTATAACATGTGGTGTCTGGGAGGACAGGTGAATTCTCATTCCAAAGTTCGTCCACTTAGAAGATCAAAAGCACGACAAAGTTGCGCTGGAAGAGAACGACAAAGTTGCGCCTTCTCGCAATTTTGATGCCCGGGAAAATATTCATGCAAATGTTTCTTTGTCAATGATATGCCAGATGAATCATCGCTCGTGAGAAGGATGTCATCAACATATACAGCGAGAACGACCAGCCAGTGAGTAGTCTTTTGTATGAAGAGAGAAAGATCAGCAGTACTTCAGGAAAAACCAATAGTAGAGATGACATGACTGAACTTGTCAAACCAAGCACGAGGACTTTGCTTAAGGTTGTATATAATCTTCCGTAGCTTGTAGAACTGATACTCCCTTTGAGCAACATAAATAGGAGGTTGTTTCATGCATACCTCCTCCTGCAAGTCACGATAAAGGAAGACATTCTAATTTCTAAACATCGAGTTGTGACATTTGTCACTCCTTATTGATCGCAACAAAGAAGAGAACTCGATTAGTGCTGATGCGGCGAACGGGAGAGGTGTCAAAGAAGTAACACCATAAGTCTGGGTGAACCATTTCGCAACTAGACGAGCCTTATATCGATCCACCGCTCCATCAAGACGATATTTGACTACGAATACCCAATGGCAACCCATAATATCAACACTGGGCGGGGTAGGGACAAGAGTCCAAGTACCCTGGAGATGTCAAAGCAGACATTTCATCATCCATTGTTGTTTTTCAGTGAGGTAAGACAAGGGCTTCATGATAGATAGTTGGTGTGTTCGTAGCCGATATGGCAAAAGCAAGGGCCATGTAAGAAGAACTTAATTGCGCATACGAGGCTACATCATTAATGGAATGTTAAGTACATGTCTGGATCCCTTTATGGAGAGCCATGGGGAGATCAAGGTTCGAGACGTCATTGTTGTCAGATGCTTTCGAACAGTGGAGAGTTGGCCTGAAAACTGGCAGTGGGAGCCATGGAGCAACGGGATGTGAGGGAGGAGTAGGAGGAGGCTGCGATAAAATCTGAAGAGCTGGAGGTGAAGTATTTGATGGAGGAGTATGCAAAATGGGAAGATGTAAAGAAGATATAGGTGGGTCCGCGAGGGGGGCACACTGAGAGTTGGCGGAGAAATGAGTGGACTAAAGGAAACTGACACCAGATGAGACATATTGTTGTTTGAGAAGAGTTTCGAAACAACGATAACCCTTTTGAGTGGGGGAGTATCCGCCGAAGATGCATTTGATGGCGCGAGATGAGAGTTTATCACGATCGGGTGCAAGAAAGTGAACAAAGGCAGTACACTCGAATACCCGAGAGGTGAGGGAGAAAGGAGCAGTGCCAGGATACATAATGGAAAAAGGTGTCTGCTCTTGAAGAGAGGTAGAGGGGAGACGATTGATAAGGTAACATAATGTGAGGATGACATGACCCTAATAGAAGTGAGAAACATTCATTTGACAGAGAAGAGTTTGTGTCATGTTGCGAAGATGTCAATTCTTCCTCACGGCCACTCCATTTTGTTAAAAAATATAAACACAGTCAGTCTGATGAACAATGTCATTAGACATGCAAAAAGAAGAAAATTGGATGCGCGCATACTATTTATCAGTGCAAAAAAACTTTTACAAAAGCACTAAACTGTGTGTGAATTTCATTATAGAAAGTAGTGAATACAGATAAAAGTTCAAAGTATTTTTTAAGAAGATACACTCAGGTACATCTAGAAAAGCCATCAATAAAAATTATAAAATATGAAGTCCCCTACTGATGGGATCGACATTGGTGCGCAGGTTTTGACTCAGCGGGGCCTACTTATGTATACACGCGTCGGAGGCGCTGATCGGATAAACGATCCGAAACCGTAGATGCGTCTGGAGCGTCGTCCGGATATTTTTACATATTTTATTTTTATTTTTTTTTAGTTTTATTTTTGATTATAGGACATCGGGCATAACAAACAAGCTTAGTCGTTCACGCCCGACGCCCAACTGCCCCGGTCATTATAAATAGGGGCAGATGACCTCTTTTTATTTTATTGCTGAGTTTTGTGAAAGAGTCCAGAATTCCGACAATCACTCATGGTGCGACGTCGCGTGTCTGAGGTGTAACATCCCGGTTATCCTTTTAATTTCTCGTTCCTATTCAGTTATTTTCCCCTAATTCCACTGTTCCTGTGAATAATCCCCCAATACCCCACGATCCCCTGTTAGGAAGGAGAAAACTGTCGTTGTTCTTCATCTCTCCCACGCGCCTGGCCGCACTGTTAATCCCCTTCCTGCAAAACTAATTCCACACGCAAGCTTTCCATCGCCCTTGTCCATTGTCGCTATTTCGTCTCAGCCGCAATCGACGACAGTTCTCCTTCCGCTTCCTCTGTCATAGCCCCTTTATAACTCTCTCCATTGCAAGCCGCATCCACTGGTAAGGTTCCTCTGTTCATCTTCTTCTTTGATTGGGTCCTATTCATCTCATGTAATCCCCCTTGTAACCGCAAGACTCGCATGCAACCATCCACAGTCTGATTCTTGCCCTGTTCCCCTCACTCCTCTTCGATACCATCAGCCATCCTATTTCTTGATACGGAGTAGAGACGGGGACGAGCTTTGGGCCCATTCGGGGCTGATTTGGAGACTTACCATATATGTCGTGCTGAATCGACGATCTGACTCTGTGGATGCGTCCGGATTCGCATTGCGAATCAATTTCATATATAGCTTTGTACTTTTCTAATTTTATTTCATGTAGTTTTGGCCCCGAGACCACTGGCCAAACATTCGCATTGATGAATGTCTGGAGAGCTTTTTCCTTCATTCTGGTGATCTTCGCGGTGCCGACTCCATGGAACCCCTTGGTGACGACTCCTCGGATAAGCTTTGTATCTTTTATTTTTCCCTCCATACTTTTCCCTTTTGTCCTGCTGTCCAGCCACCACCAGTGCAGTTTTTCCTGCACAGATTTTAGTCGGCCACCCCTCTACTCCAAAAGACAGTCGGCCACCCCGTTCCTCCATCAGATCCAAGTTTCCACCACCTTCAAGCCACCTTCAGGACCCTCAACCAGCGACCCCCACATCAAGCCGCCACCCCTGCCCCTTCCTCCGCCCTTTCCAAATCAGGCCGCTGGTCATTGTGCTGTCCAGATCTGGCCAGCAGCCCCCTCCCCTCCCTGTTCCAGCCTTGTCACCCCTCTCCCTTCACCAGCCCGCCTCCCCTCCACCAGGCCAGCAACCACCCAAACAGCCCCTTTTAGCTGTTTTCCCACAAAATCAGTCCAGATCGGGCCTCTTCCAGCCAGGTACAGCCACCCCCGTCTCCTCCCCTTTGCTGCCACCAGCCCCCAACCTCGTGGATCCACCTCAAAACAGCCACTCAACATCAAACCTGTCCAGATTCAGCTATTTTAGACCGGTTCCAGCCATCCCCCGCCCCGATCCAACCCTCATAATCCCCAACCAGCCCTCCCCTTACCTAATCCGGTCCACCAACCACCGAAATCCCTCTTTCAGCCCCCAAACGTTCAGATCTACTATTATTACAGCAGCCCTAATATTTGTATTGTGTTTTGTATTGGTTTGTTCGGTTGTAAACATTGTTATGGTTTTGGATTATAACATGCTTTTGGAATTTTCCGTTCATTATAGTATTTTGCTCTCGGATTAATCTCTAATTGCAGGAAGAGTTTATTCGCCGCGCGCTCGTGCTTTGGCCCTCCACGCGGAGGAAATGCTAAGTTTGTTTCGCTCTAATTAAAATATTTGTCTTGTTGTGAATGATTTGCGTGGGAAATTAGAACTTATTATCAAATTGCGATTTTTCTATCGGGCTTTTGCATAGCATGTAGGGTTAGATCGCAGAGTTTCCCGCCGCCTATAGATTCGCCCTGCGTCAATGGGTATCAGATGGCAGGTTGCGTGCAGCCAGGTTGCGCGAACTTTTCGATACGCAGTCATAGAGTCTATAGGTTTTTCATTATGTCTAGGTGTCACAATTATTCCCCTCCTTAATTTAGAGGTCTAGAGCTCACTTGCACCCGCTCTCACAAAACCCCGTCAGGGAGATCCTCACATTATTACGACGATCATTCTCGATCACAGTACACCACTTTCAGAGATCGAGCCACCGACACAACCCCACTATGCTAGAGACGATCAGTATGATGATTGTCGTCGTTCTTATTCGTACACGCGAGCGGATCTTGTTGATCCTTCGACACGACTCGGTTACCTTAAGGATGATTATTATGAGGATCGTCATTCTGAGAGAGATCTTGAGAGTCAGTTTCGTATCGCTGCCCCTTCCTTCGACGGCTCATCGAGTCCCGAGTATTTCAGTTATTGGCTCGTGGATATGGAGTATTATCTTGATCATTTTGAGGTGTTCGGCGAGCGTCGCATCAAGTTTGCGAAACATAATCTTTTAGATCAGGCAAGGGCTTATTGAGCTAGCGTTGAGAGGACCCGCGAGCGAGACCGTCTTCGTCGCATCACTAGTTGGGCGGACATGAAGCGTATATTGTGTCAGAGATATTTGCCTTCGTCATATCAGAGTCGCTTAATCGACCAATTATTTTCCCTCCAGCAAGAATCCATGTCTGTCGCTGAGTACAGGGATCGCTTTGATGAGTTAGTTGTGCGGAGCGATCTCCGAGAAGACCCAACAATGGTCAATACCAGATTTCGGTCTGGGCTTCGATTTGACATTCATAATAAGGTAGTTTATCATAGCTCGAAGTCTCTCGAGCAGACATATCAGCTCGTCATTCGTTATGAACAGCCACTGAGATCCGCAAGAGCTGGTCGATGGGATTCTCACCTTGACCTTCGCAGTACGAGTCCCTCCCATACCGAGGTCACCACGACCCCTACCATTGTCTTGTCAGCCACGACCGAAGTGATACCTGATGTGCATTACTCTCACCCCAGTGAGGTGCTTAGCCAAGTGAGTGACCTATCTCTTATTTCCGACCCGCCTCTTGTGACCCCGACTGAGAGCGAGCCTGAGCGACCTGTTGAGTCTGTAGTGTTGTGTCCCTCACCCACACCTCCTCCTCTGCCATGCACCGGGTTAGTTAGCACCCCAACCACAAACCCATTTCCTGACACCGCACCCACGGATTCATTCTTGAATGTAGGTCAATGTCGTTTCTCCATTGTCATTACTCAGAGTCACATCACAATTGAGAGCCCAGAGCCGGATGTTGATCTTGTAGTGACTCTGTCACCTATTCACGGGGACATGGCCCTTTACGATGGTACTTACATGGAGGATCATGATTCTAGTGACGAGTTTTACGATGACCCCCCTATTGACCCTCCTGATGAGCGACCACATCCTGGTGAGGATATGATTCGGGAGAGACGCTCGTTTATGAGCTGAGTTATTGGCGTCTCTTTCGCTATCATCTATAGCCTTGCCCCAGAGAATTAATCTTGCGTGGAGCATAACGTATGTAGGGCCTTTCTTGAGTATGCTTGAGCATACTCATACTTTGAGGACCTACCTTATGGCGCATTGCATAATCGACGAGTTTTGGGACGCACCACCTGTTGACCCACCAGACGAGCTCTTTTTTTTCGGGAACACGCACCACACTCGAGAGTCACGTCTTCTAGTAGGTGTACACGACTTTCACCGAGGTGGTCGTCTTATCTGTGATGACTTTTCGTACACACCTCCTGGTGAGCCCCTTGATGTGCAACATTCCCCGAGAGACATTGGCTCTTTACGAGCTTGCATTTAAGTATAGATGACTTTCACGGTCATCTGAGCACTCCTCACACACGGGATGAGTTTTTCTACACTCCACCGAGAGAGCCCGTGATAGGCCACCGTATTTTAGATACGTCCCGGTCATTATTAGACTTTCCCGTAGCAGGTACGTCGTGTCGGTCATGTGTCATTTGCATCATTTGCATGAGTCTGTTGAGTCGTTTCGTCATCTTTTGCATGAGTCTGTTGTGTTCTCTGTTCATCATTTGCATGTGTACCATGAGTCGGTCCGACGAATTGGTAAGATGTCCATTGGCAAGTGCAGGTACTTCATGAAGGCGAGCAGGTGATGGTAAGAATCTACGTTGTGAGGCTTTGTGCAAGGCTTGCTAAAAGCATGAGCGTTAGGCGAATGAGTCCCTACTCAGTCCTGAGACGCATCAGGACAAATGCTTATGAGTTGGACATCCCCGCGAGCATGGGTACCCATACTGTGTTCAATGTCGAGGACCTGATGCCAAACTTTGCACCTCACGAGTATTCAGGCCCACATCTTGGCGTCCCTCCCGAGCCTTTACCACCGTTTTTACCGCCCACCACTCAGTCTATCCCCGAGCCCTTGCCACCACATTCATTGCCTCGTGCTCAGCCCATTTCTGACCCCCACTTACCCGGGATCAAGTCCCTGACGGTTCCACCATTGGCACCTCAGGTCCCACCGGATCCTTTTGTTACTGAGTTGAGAGATGAGATTATCGCTGAGATCTTTACACATGAGCCCGTCCCCTCTACAGTCGGTCTTATGTGACGCTACCTGGTTTGCTGGCGCGGACGACCCTTCATTGACGACACCTAGATGCTACCAGCGGAGCTAGATCGACTCGCCCCGGACTTCGACTTCAGTACGACCGTCTTCATTCATTGGAGATGGAAGTTTTTCAGTCCGGAAGAGTTGATTGGTGAGGACACTCTTTCATCGACGACACTTGGACGACCTCCGGTGGACCTCTTCGAGTTTTACCTGGCATGCAGCGAGAGAATTTTGATCTGTATTCATCGGGATATGAATTCTTTCAAAACGGGGAGATTAATACGGAGCAGAGACGAGGACGAGTTTTGGGCCCATACGGGGCTGATTTGGAGACTTACCATATATGGCGTGCCCGGATCGACGATCTCACTCCGTGGATGCGTCCGGATTCGCGTTGCGAATCAATTTCATATATAGTTTTGTACTTTTTGGATTTTATTTCATGTAGTTTTGGCCCCGAGACTAACGGTCAATCATAGTCGTTGATTTCGGGTGTCCTAATTTTTATTTCTTATAAATAGGTGGTTTAGGGTTGCCGTCATGACTCATTGTTGAATGTTTGGAGAGCTTCTTCCTTCATTCTGTTGATCTTCTCCGCGGTGCCGACTCCGTGGAACCCCTTCGTGACGACTCCTCGGGTAAGCTTTGTATCTTTTATTTTTCCCTCCATATTTTCCCCTTTTGTCCTGCTGTCCAGCCACCGCTAGTGCAGTTTTTCCTGGACAGATTTCAGTTGGCCACCCCTCTACTCCAAAAGCCAGTCGGCCACCCCCTTCCTCCATCAGATCAAAGTTCCCACCACCTTTAGGCCACCTCCAGGCCCCTCAACTAGCCACCCCCACATCAAGCCGCCACCCATGCCCCTTCCTCTGCCCTTTCCAAATCAGGTCGCCGGCCATTGTGTTGTCCAGATCTGGCCCGCGGCCCCCTCCCCTCCCTGTTCCAGCCTTGCCGCCCCTCTCCCTTCAGCCCGCCTCCCCTCCACCAGGCCACCAACCACCCAAACAGCCCCTTTTAGCTGTTTTCCCACAAAACCAGTCCAGATCGGGCCTCTTCCAGCCAGGTCCAGCCACCCCGCCTCCTCCCCTTTGCTTCCATCATCACCCAACCCCGTGGATCCACCTCAAAACAGCCACCCAACACCAAACCTGTCCAGATTCAGCTATTTTAGCCCGCTTCCAGCCATCCCCCCCCCCCCCGCCCTGATCCAACCCTCCTAATCCCAAACCAGCCCTCCCCTTACCCGATCCGGTCCACCAACCACCGATATCCATCTTTCAGCCGCCAAACGTTCAGATCTACTATTATTACAGCAGCCCTAATAATTGAATTGTGTTTTGTATTGGTTTGTTCGGTTGTAAACATTGTTATGGTTTTGGATTATTACATGCTTTTGGGATTTTCTATTCATTATAGTATTTTGCTCTCGGATTAATCTCTAACTGCAGAAAAAGTTTATTCGTCGCGCGCTCGTGCTTTGGCCCTCCGCGTGAAGGAAAGGCTAAGCTTGTTTCGCTCTAATTAAAATATTTGCATTGATGTGAATGATTTGTGTGGGAAATTAAAACTTATTATCTAATTATGATTTTTCTATCGGGCTTTTGCATAGCATGTAGGGTTAGATCACCAAGTTTCCCGCCGCCTATAAATTCGCCCTGCGTCAGAACAGTTGGTGATGAGAGCTCGCCTGAGAGCTCTTTATCAAGGAGGTCGGGGGATCGAGCGCCGACCTCAACAACCTATCGGCCCTGTGGTGGAGCCGGGAATGGTTGTGGTGTACGGCCCGCGGGCCTGATAAAGCCACCTGGTGCTGACTCCAGGTGGGCCCTCTGGTGGGACTCCAGGGTGTCGGGCAGGTGTGACGCCTGTCCCGCATCATTTCTCGTTGTCTGAAGCCTAGCACATCCATAACCTTCAGATCAAGCATCCAGTCTGTGTAGTTACGGTCCTTTCTCCTTTCCCCTGCTCAGACGTCGAACCATCAACCCTAATTGTTCTAAAATTGCTTATTGTTACGGTAGCCGCATTCATCTCGTGTAGCCACGCCTGTCTCCGAATTCCGCATGCTTGTGAGTATTATCGTTTGTGCCATATTTTTTGTTGTATTAAATATTGTGAGAACATTTCATATTTGTTTGTGAATTGGACTCGTCGTGTAGTTGTTTGCAGTTTTCTTCTAATTCCTGTAAAATTTGTTCGTTGTGTAGTTGTTTGCAGTTTTCTTCTAATTCCTGTAAAATTTGTTCGTGCAAGTTGTGGTGAAAATTTTCGTGAGTAGAGAACATGTTGCTGGTGAATTTGAATGTGTTGGTGAACGTTGTGTTGATTGCTTGACATATAAAATTATTTTATTGCTAACATTGAATTTCGGGTTAATCTAAAACATGCATACATAAATTAAAATGGGTTATTTCAAATTCCTTCCGCGCACCCACTTAGATTTGCATTAGTGTGTTGGCGCCAACATTTCACATTTTCACGTAGCATTACATTAGTGTATCAGCAGGTCAAATTTTCACATCGTTAATGAATATTCTCTCCACTATCACTGAGGCTTGTAGTTTCCACGGACTAGCCACATTCTCCAAGAGGTTTGTCCAGGGTTTTAGCACCATTATGGCCCCCTTCACGAGCTGTATACGGAAGGGAGATTTTTAGTGGACGACATCTAGTGTTGGGATCGGCGGAGTACTGAGCCAGGAAGGTTATACGGTTTCTTACTCTAGTGAGAAGTTGAATGAGGCCCGGCAAAAGTACTCAAATTATGATGCCCCGGCAAAAGTACTTACATTTTCACGTAGCATTACTTTAGTGTATCAGCAACGTCAAATTTTCACATCGTTAATGACTATTCCCTCCACTATCACTGAGGCCTGTAGTTTCCACGGACTAGGCACCTTCTCCAAGAGGTTTGTCCAGGGTTTTACCACCATTATGGCGCCCTTCACGAGCTGTATACGGAAGGGAGATTTTCAGTGGACGACATCTAGTGTTGGGATCGGCGGAGTACTGAGCCAGGAAGGTCATCCGGTTTCTTACTTTAGTGAGAAGCCGAATGAGGCCCGGCAAAAGTACTCAAATTATGATAAGGAGTTTTATGTTGTGGTGCAGTTGTTTCAGTATTGGAGACACTATCTCCTTCCACGGGAGTTTGTTTTATATTTTGATCATCAAGCCCTACGATACCTCGACTCGCAGAGGAAGTTAGAGCATAGACATGCGAAGTGGGTCGAACACTTACAGGATTTCCATTATGTTCTCAAACATTGTGCGGGTGTTGAGAGCAAACCTGTCGACGCCCTTAGTCGGCGTGTGACCCTCCTCCACGCACTTAGTGACAGCACGTCTAGTTTTGATCGCCTACCGAGTGAGTATCTGACCTCTGCCGATTTTGGTGCGATTTATCTTGAATTTTTCAGAGATCCCCATGAGCCACTGAGAGGTTCGATATTGTACAGGGTTATTTATATTATGGGTTTCATCTCTGCATTCCCCGGACCTCATTCTGGAACTTCCTGATTTGGGATATGCATGCAAATGATGTTGTTGGCCACTTTGGTAGGGACAAGACGATTGCACTGGTTGAGAATCGCTTTTATTGGCCCACCTTAAGAAAGGATGTGGCACGCGTTGTTCGCCACTGCGGCACGTGTCAGTCCGCGAAGGGTACTAAACAGAATGTTGGGCTTTATACTCCCCTCCTGGTCCCACATCAGCCTTGGGTTGATATTAGCATGGATTTCGTACTAGGGCTTCCTCGCACATTGAGGATGCATGATTCGATTTTGGTGGTCGTCGACAGGTCGTCGACTTCACGGACTACCAAAGTCCATAGTGTCTAGCCGTGATGTGCGATTCATGAGTTATTTATGGAAAACACTGTGGCACAAGAATGGTACAATACTCAAATTCTCAACTACATACCACCCTCAGACAGACAGTCAAACTGAGATCGTCTATCGAAGTTTGGGAAATTTGCTACAGTGTCTTGTCGGTGATCATCCTACGGTTTAGGATTTTGTCTTACCCGTCACAGAGTTCGCGTATAATAGTTATGTTAATAGGTCTACAGGCATGAGTCCATTTCATAGAGTGTCAGGATACGAGGCCAGGAAGCCAATTGACCTCGTCCCCATTCCCTTAGATTCTTGTCCTAGTGAGTTTGCTGAGTCCTTCATCCATCATATACATGAAATGCATGAATTAATCCGGAAAAAAAATCATTAGCAGTAATAAATAATATAAGGCCCAAGCAGATGAACACAAGTGTGAGCAGTAGTTTCAGGTGGGTGAGCAGGTCATGATCAGGATTCGCATGGATAGGCTCCCAAAGGGGGCGCAAAGAAGCTACAACCAAAACGAATGGGTCCTATAGAATTATAAGGAAAATTGGGACGAATGCATATGAGATCGATCTCCCCGTGAATATGGATATTCACCCTGTATTTAATACGGGAGATTTAACACCTTGTTTTGAACCACGCGAGTAACGAGACCCATACGCTGAGCCACCTCCAGTTCCTCTCCAGCCTCTGCCCGACCTTTCCTCTAACCTCTTTGTAAGCATACCCACACACTTACCCGCACCCCCCCCCCCCCCCCCCCGCGATTCCGCCAGTTCTCCTGGATCCACCAGCATGGAAGCATGTGAGATGAGAGGTGAGAGCATCAGTGACATTGTGACTCATGAGTGCACTACTACCCAAGATGGTGTTTCTTGCCATTACTTAGTGCATTAGAGTGGACGCCCCACCTTTGATAATACTTGGATTTCAGCATCAAAACTCGATAGAGTTGTCCCCGGCCTTTGACTTCAGTACGATCATCTTTATTCATCGGACATGAATGCTCTTCTGACAGCGGGAGCTGATGGGGATCGACATTAGCGCGCAGGTTGTGATTCGGCAGGGCCCGCTTATGTGTACATGCGTGGGAGGCGTTGATCGGCTTAACGATCTGAAACCGTAGATGCGTCCGGATATTTTTACATATTTTATTTTTATTTTTCTGAGTTGTATTTTTTATTATAGAACATCGAGCATAATGGACAATCTTAGCCATTCACTCCCGGCGTCCAACCGCCCCGGTCATTATAAATAGGGGCGGATGACCTCCTTTTATTTCATTGTTGAGCCTTGTGAGAGAGTCCGGAATTCCGGTAATAACTCGTGGTGCGATGCCGCGAGCTCGGGGTGCGACATCCCGGTTATCCTTTTAATTTCCCGTTCCTATTTAGTTATTTTCCCATAATTCCACTGTTCTCATGAATAATCCTCTGATATCCCCATGATCCCCTATTAGGAAGGAAAAAACTATCGTTGTTCTTTATCTCTCCTACGCGCCTAGCCGCACTGTTCATCCCCTCCCTACAAAACCAATTCCGCACGCAAGCTTTCCATCGTCCCTGTCCATTGCCGCTATTTTCGTCTCAGTCACAGTCGACAACAATTCTCCTTGTGTTTCCTCTGCCCTAGCCCCTTTATAACTCTTCATCGCAAGCCGCATCTACGGTAAGGTTCCTCTGTTCATCTTCTTCTTTGATTGGGTCTTATTCATCTCCTGTCGTACCACCTATAACCGCAAGACTCGCAGTCAGACATCCATAGTCTAACTCTTGTCCCATTCCCCTCACTCCTCTTTGATCTCGTCAGCCATCCTATTTCTCCCTACCTGAAGTCCAGCATAGCCATGAATCCAGCATCCAGTCTGTGAAGTTACGGTCCTTCGTCCTGCATTCCCTTGCTCAGACGTGGAACCACGAACCCTAATTGTTAGTTCTAAATTTGCTTATTGTTACGACGGCAGCATTCGTCTTGTGGAGCCACGACTGATTTCGTATGCTTGTGAGTATTATGTTTGTGTTATATTTTTTGTATTAAATTTTGTGAGAACATTTCATATTTGTTTGTGAATTAGACTCGTTATGTAGTTGTTTGCACTTTTCTTCTAATTCCTGTAAAATTTGTTCTTGCAAGTTGTGGTGAAAATCTTTGTGTGTAGAGAACATGTTAATCCTGGTGCATTTGAATGTGTTAGTGAACATTGCGTTGATCGCTCGACTTATAAAATTATTTTATTGCTAACGTTTAATTCCAGGTTAATCTAAAACATACATGCAAAAATTACATTGGGTTCATTTGCATTCCTTTCGCGCACTCACTTAGCTTTGCATTAGTGTGTTGGCACCATCATTTCATATTTGCACGTAGCGTTACATTAGCGTGTCGGCACCGTCATAATTTCACATTGTTCTGTCCCGTGTCACTTACCACCATACTTTATGGGACAAGGACCCCTTATGTCCAAGTGAATAAGGTCCAATGGACAGACAGAACTCTGACGGAGCTTGGAATGATAGGAAGAGAGGTGATATTTGACAAACCGGCAAGCCTCACAGTCTAAGGTAGAGACGTATGTCTTCAGAGATGGCAGGAGTTAGTGTAGTAATCAAAGGGGTGGATGACCAAGGTGAAGATGTCACTGACGGGGAGATTCGGAGATGAGAGAAACATAGAAAACAAACACGGTCTCTAGGTAGTAAAATCCCCACATTTAGTCCAAGTCGCAATCGTCTTCTTGAAGCAAAATATTGAAAAATAGGCAGTAATTGTAAATGAGACAAAACATTGTAGTTGCAAACAGAGAACGCAAACTGATAACAAATTACATAAAAAAGTACGAACGTAGAGTGTTGTGAGGTTTAAAAGTGGTGGTGACATGAACCACACTAGTGCCACAAACATGAGAAGGAGAGTGATCCGCAACAAAAACAGGTGGTAACCGTTTGTGTTTCTCAAGTTGAGAAAAGACAAGGGAGTTGTCAATCATATGATTAGTGACACCCGAGTCGATGAGCCACTTACCCTAAGTGGCAACCTGCGCACTACCTGAAGTGGCGGCAATAGATGTTGAAGATTTGAAGGCGTTGAGGAGGGCCTCAACTTCATTGGAAGAGAACCGGCGGCCGGACTCAGGCGACGAAGAGAGGAAGTGAGGGGAACTGCAGACTCCAATGTGTTAAGATGAACCTGAGGGCGAAGATGAGGATGCTTCGCAAAACATCGTTCAATGGTGTGTCCACCTTTCCTACAATGGAAGCAAAGATGTCGGCTACCCCCACTCCCCCCATAGCGGCCACCACGCCACCGAGAGGAGCCACAACCAACTGAATGAGCAAAATTATCATGGGGCAAAGGGGACACAAGAGGAGGCCGCTAAAGAATGGAAGTAACCACAGAGAAGCGAGAAGCAGTGACATCTAAGGTCGGAGAGTCAGTTTCTCCCAGAATTTGTTTACGAATCATATCATATGAGTTCCATAAATTGTCGATGCTGAGTAGCAAAGTCAGCAGAGAAAGGATAGTCTTGGAAAAGCTCCACGCAAAGAGATTGAACTTCTTGATAAGCAGCAGTTAGAGAGAGGATGGGATGGGCAAAGAGATCAGTATATAAAGTATAGATGTAAGAGGTCTTAGCACTCTTGGATTAAAAGCTACAAGATGATCTCAGACAGCTTTCATTGTATCATCATGACGAATGATAGATAAGCACTCATCAGAGAGATTGTTGGCTAGCCAGGTACGAACAAGAACATCATTGACATCCCAATCAACATAAGTGGTCGAGTCGAGAACAAGAGTGTCAGTGAGGTAATTACGTTTGCGTTGACAGCGCAAAATGAAGGTAAAGGAGACACTTCAATCAGGGTAATTTGAGCATGTTAACTTGGACGCAATGTTAAGGTTTTCGGAGGCACTAGACATAAAGGTGGGGACAACAATAGGGACGGGCAGACTAACCATAATACCAAGGCAGGTAAGCACAAAAAACATGCTCAGAAGCACGGGTGGTTACAAAAGTTCGTAAACACAGTGACCGCACAAGGTAGCAACAACAGAGCGGTTACAGAAGTTCGCAGACACAATGACTGCACAAGGTAGCGCAGTAGAGCGGTTACAGATGAAGGTGTTCGCCCAAGTTTGGTTGGACTACGAGCACAGAACAGAGACCGCACGAGGTAAAAAGCAAAATGTCATGAGATCGCAACAGATAGGGCGGGCGGATTAGACAATCGAAGTCCACACAGAACTAAATGCCGGAGTATGCGAAGCAATGAGGGTTGGACGAGCGGTTGGGCCACCGAAGTCCAAGAGTTAAGAGGGCGGTTAGATGACCAAAATCCGCTTAAATGCAGTTAAGGAGAAAGTTTTAGTGCAATAGGTTAAGGCCACACACAGAGAAAAAGATTAGTTCGAGCGAGGAGAATGGGAGGTTACAGGAAAGCAGTTCGCAGGATCCTTAGCTCCGATACCATGTGAGAAATTGAAAATAATAATTTTTTTACCAAAAAATCTGACTATTACATGGGGTGCCACACTTTATATAACAAATGAGGAGAGAGATTTACGGCTGACGATGTGCGACTAAAAATATAAACTGGAGGCAAAGGAGTTCGAGCAGTTACAAATACAAGTAACTGTCAGGACTATAACTATACAACAGACTAGGGCGGTTACACAATGAGTAACCGCCCAGACTCCAATATTCAGTAGTACAGACTAGCAACGCCGGGCGGTAACACAAAGAATAACCGCCCGTCCTTATCAACACTGTATGTTGTGCTTTAACATTTTAAATTTTCGTTATTTTTCAAATATTAGGAACATGATAGTAAACATAAAATTCTTTTTGAAGGGTGCATCTCCTCAGGTATAATTGCTCACTCTACTGATCATGCATTTACCTACTGAAACGTTTTAAAAATAAGTCCATGTATCCAGCTTATCAGCCATACAAGAAAAACAGGAAGTTATTTTTTAAATAGAAATTAGCAGTAATATTTCACCTGATTCTTGTAATAGAAAGTTCATATTACTAAATATTGACGCATATCCAGATGCATTCAGACGGCTTATGTGTGAGGTACAAGAATCTCGTAGACAAAGAAATCAACAGTCAATAAAGGGCTTCCCGGTGCATCTTTGGAGTTGGTAGGGCCATGGAGATCAGCCCTAGACACGGGGGAAGCTGTATCGGGAGTCCTCGAAGCTAAATGATACGGATTTGGTGGATTTCACTGGTCTAAGCTTTCAGTTTTAAAGTTTCTATGGTTCATTTTATAAACATCTATATTTATTATTTTGTTTTAAAACTTCAAGGAGGATTTTACATGTTAGGTTCGAATGCTTAGAGGGGTGGGTTTAATAATATAAAAACTGTGGGTTAATAGAATGAGCTCCCACGTGCCACGAACGAGAGAGAACCTTTGCCGGGGTAGGGGGAGCACCTAAGAATAGCACCTGGCATCGGTACAGCCTAAGAATATTCATTAAGAAGAACTTGCATGACAAAACTGTAAATGGCATAAAACATTAGGAACTCTCAATATCTTTGAGACAGAAAAGGATGTAAAACCTTTACATGAGGAAATAAATGCAAGTATATTAAAAATAACTCTTAAAGTTATATTGATCTCTGAACTGGAGGCTGATCTGATGGATGAAATGCACCAAAAGTAGAATTTGTGTAAATAATAGGGAGGAGAAGGCATTGATCATTATAAAATGCCTAGAAGATCTAAAAAACTCAAGCATGGATATAGTTAAAACCGCATGTATCCACTCGAAAGAATTAAGTACCCGCCTTGAGAGTAGCATTAAGGAAAAATGTACTTCGTGAATAACAACTTATTGTAGATATAAAATTTTCCTATGTCATAAAGAAGTTGGCATTCCTAACTTACAATCGTGAACTACCCAAAGAAAATTGGAGAAATAAAGTACCTGGGTGTATATCCACAGCAAAAACCTACATTTAAGATAATAAAAAAATGTCAAATTAGAATGGATGAAATCTCTAATATCTAACACAACAATTACTTGACAAGGGGATATTATAAAAGGAATATATTGCTCAAGGAATACCTCACTAATGCGACTTTGCAATGCCAATGCTAATACTTTGTGTCCATGTTTCCATAAAGCATGGGAAACTCGATATGATTGCAAAGAATGATAACCCTAGAAAAAAAGGCCACTTCAAAACAACAAGTTGAGCATGACAAACAAATATCTTAGAATGGGAACAAAGAATTAAAACTCAAAAAAGTTCTTGGTGTATGACGGGATTGTAGAGCACTCCAGCCACATAAGGCAGAAGGATTCTAGAGCTTGAGTGAGATTCTAGACCGTGATGTTGTAATTTTATTTTATTTTCAGTTAAGCTGCAAATTAAGTGCCCTTATTTTGTTTTAATTAATGCAATAGAAGAGCTAAATGATGTGTCATTCGACAAAAATAAGAAGGATATAAGAGGGAATAAAAGTAAACCAAAAGAACACATTTGTTTAATATATAGTATAGAAGACAGTTCAAGAATATGGTTTACAAGCTGAAGTACATTTGTAAAACATCTCATCTGCCAGAATGTCAGAAGTTCTATATATCAACATACCTTTAGGTACAATAATGCCCAGCTATAAGACGCACAAGCGGGATCCCTATCTTTGAATGCCTGTCTAGAACATTTATTTTGTTAGTTTGCGCTCACCAAGTCTTTCATAAAAAATACAGGAGCAAAATTCAGATAATTTTTTAAATTAAAAAAAGGATCACCTGAAGATCTAGGCGAATGGAGTGTTGAATTCCTCTATCATTCATAATTACATTGTCAAAAATGTCCAAAATCTGTGCTGCCAGTAATGTGGGATCCTGAAGCCTGTTCGCTAGTACAAACCCTAGTGCCCGCTCCAGACAATTATGAGATAAAATACTAGCAAACAAAAAACTGCTTAATATTGGCTCCTTTTCAGTCTGATGAAAATGCAAAAGGTAAAAGGAAAACGACAAAATTAGAGTTTTGAAAGTAGAAGAGTGAATAGCTACTATGACGAACCAACTAAGGAATGTAAAATAAAATTGCAGATAAACAATTAACAACAAACAAATAAAGGAAAACATCAGAACCGTGCTGCCTTTATAAACAAATAAGTTTACAAGTGCACATGCTATGTCGATTAAACAGAGAAAAGATAATTAGAGATACTTTAAGTGCTAATATTAACCTGGCACAACAACTAGAGAAATTTGGTCAAATATAAGATAATTATTTTCCCAAAACAGATCACCATAACTTTTGGCGTGCACTAGCATTACTTTGCAAATCGCATTATACTCTATATATAGCTAAATCAACCCCCATTGCTTTGTACTCATTCTTATGGGGCACAACTGACCTATCACCCGATGCAGTTATTGTTGGTATTTGGTGTGTAAATAGTGCAAAATGGTGTGCAACTAGCGGTTTCCTCCTTTTTGTATTTAATCTCACACCTCCAATTGGGTGTTTAGCTCTCCATGTTGTGTGTGTATATACAGGAAATATGTAATATGTTACGATCATAAATAATATTTCTTTTTTTTTACATGTTATCAGAGCTAGGTTCGCAAAACCGGTCAAACCCAGCTCCCGTGCCTGCAACCTTGCCTCTCTGGCATCCACACCTCCAGAGGGGGGTCGCAGTAACGTAGAGCAATGCGGGAGTACCGCAGTAGGAGGAGTGCACGAAGAGAGATTGTGCGCACTGCGGGACTCCCACACTATCACGCACACATATGGATTACGGGCACAAGGACTGCGATGCTACCGCGCACATCGGGAGGAGCGTGCAGGGAAAAGCATCAGGCGCGTCTCTTCGTGCTATAGAAGGAGCGCATAGGGAGAATCATCGGGGGCATGGCTCTTCCTGCGATAGGAGCGTTGTTCATCGTCAGGAGAAGGAGCGCGCAGGGAGAAGCATCGGGCGTAGGGGCTTCGTGGGATAGTATATCAACATAGCGTGTATCTGTGGAGAAGGAGCGTGTGACGGTGTCGCATGCGGCTGTGGAGGAGCGCACGGAGTTGCAGAGGGTGTAGGAGGGCATGGCGCAACAGCGGGAGCGAAGAACTCTTTCCGCACACAATCCGCGGCTATGGAGTAGCGCGCGACAGATCGACGCACAGACCCTTGCGAGTTCCGGAAGTTTTTTTTCGGCTAAGCCTTCGTCTCCGTAGAAGTGGCATTGTGGTGTGGGCGGCTACGGAAGCAAGTCTCTGCGGTTTACAAGAGGTGCGGCGCTAGGAAGAGGCACTACGGGGAATCTGGTGCGGCAGTGCGGTGCGACGATCAAAAGAGATTTGTGGATTACTCATGGAGAAATTGGTTGCCAAAATGGAGGAGGCGGACTTAAAAGTATTTTGAGTTCATGCAGATGTCCAAAGGCGAAGACTCGGGTCAGTCGTCGTCGCCTTAAATGAAGTTGGATCTTCCCCCTGTGGAGACGAAACTCGATGGATCGGCTACATACTTAAGCTGGCCTCATCGGGTGAAGAGGGCACTCTCTGGGAGGAACTTTGAGGGCTATCTGACTGGTGAGAAGGGGGGAGCCGGAGAAGAAATCAGATAGATACAATGAGTGGAATACCACACATAGCCTGATGCACACTATGGCTCCTAAACTCGATGGTCGCATCTATCGCTGTCACAGTGGATGGCATAGAGACTGTGAGTGATGTTTGGGGAAGTTAGGATTTATGCAAGAGACGACAATAACATGAAGGTTTTTCAGATTGAGAGAGAGATAGAGATGATAACGCAGGAGATCGATTGATACAAGAGTATGTCGTAGATCTGGAGCGACTGTGGGCAGACTATGGTCATTTCTCTCCAGCCGCATGTTGCAAAGATCCCGAATGCAGAAAAGGGGAGCGAGATGCTCAGAGGCGGGTTATGCATTTTATGAGAGGATTGAACCCGACATTTGAGCCAAGGTGTACAATACTGCTGGCTCAACAAAAAATCTTTTCCCTGGATAAGACGATCTCAGTCATGATGTAGGAGGATTGCAGGATTAGGCTCTAGTTTGGTGCAACCACTCTTCCGAGAGGGAAATCGACTCTAGTGGTTACCGATCTAGGGCATGCAGGATACAAAAGCGAGACGAAACAATGTTACAATTGTCGTGAGATAGGTCATCTCTGGCTGGTTTTCCCCAAGCAACCAAAGGAAGGGGATGCGGGTAGACTGGGAAAAGTTTGGAAGTCGTGGGGGCGGATGTGGAGGTCATAGAGGTGGTGGATGAGGAGGCTATCGGGAAAATATGATGATAACTGAGGAAGTGGCAGAAGGAGGTATCGCTAATACGGGTCACCCAGAGGAGCTGGAGATTTTGAATGCTTATCACCATCTGATGCAAAGGAAGTAGAAATGTGTGATTGATGACACATCCACTCCAGCTTCGTCTAGGGGTAACATTGCCTATTTTGCTCACTCCCTCATAAGTACTTGTAATACACATGCCCACATATATATACATCACAAAATCACCAGAATGGATAGTCGATTCAGGCGCCTCTCGACATGTCACTGGGAATGCTGGGGAATTTCTTTCGTATACTCCCCTAGTAATCTCAGAACATATTCAGACTGCAGATGGCACAGCTCAACCTGCGGTTGGTAAGGGTACCGTACAGTGTATCAACAATTTGACTATGTCCACTGTTTTGCATGCTCCTTTTTTCCAGTGAATCTCTTATCCATTAGTATCATTATATCTCAACTAAAGTGTGTTATCTTTTTTGATATTCTGAAGGTGATCTTTCAGGAGAATATAGAGGATACTGCAGAAGCTCGAAGGAGCATGGAGGACCAGTTGATACTTCATCATAGGCATTTGTGTCATCCTTCATTTTTTGTTTTGAGTCAAATGTATCTATTTTTATTTAAGAAAAACTTGTATGCGATGCGTGTGAACTGGGAAAACATACCAGAAACTCCTCTTCAAGTTCTGGTAGTAGGAGTTCTTATTCATTTGATCTAGTTCAATCTGATGTATGGTGATCATATCCCACACCTGTGAATGAATTTCGATATTTTGTAACTTTTATTGATTGTTTCTCACGTGTGACTTGACTCTACCTAATATAAAACAAAAGTGATGTGTTTGTCTGTTTCAAGGATTTTCATAAAGGGTTCAAACGCAATACGACGCAGTGGTGAAAGTGTGAAGGTTGAAAAATAGGACAGAGTTCACCAACAGGCATTTGGGGAGTACTTGTCGTCATAGAGAATCCAACACCAAACCACCTGTTCATACACACTAGAGCAGAATAGAGTAGTTGAACGAAAGAATCGAAACCTTCTTAAAGTGATTCGGAGTGTGATGATTTGATGAATGTGTTGAAGCACTTGTGGGGCAAGCTGTTCTGACAGCGGTATATTTGAATCAGATATCCTCACGAATATTAAATTGGAAATCTCTGATTAAGATGCTGCGAGGAAAAAGTGGAGATACTCTTCCCCTTAAAATCGTAAGTTTTGTATGTTTCATGCAAGACAATAGACTAAATAAGAGAAAGTTGGATTCAATGTCCCTAAAATTTATTGTTATTGGGTATTCAGCTACCCAAAATGGGTATGTATATTGGAGCCCAGTGGAGAGGAGATTATTTGTTATTATGAATGTCATATTTTGCGACTATGAGTCATATTATTCATCTCCAGTTGACTTACTGATGTAGGGTAGGATGCGTGTCGTGCAATCTACGCTAACTCGAGTGAGTGGACAGGTGAACACTTTATGATGATGCACAGAGTCCGTTCGACAATTAATTCAAATAAAATTCACAACTCACGCATTCAATAATATAAGCGAAAACAGTTTCAATTAGGGCGATTAAGCAAGGCTTTCCTCCAAACGGAGGGCCAAAATAAGCACGTCACGGATGGCTCCTTCCTGCAATCACAGTTCTTTACGGGGCAAAATTCCACATATAAATATCCAAGCAAATATGAATAATTCAAACAGCGTTCAAGTGCTGAAAATTAAAAGTTCATACAACAAAACAACTCACAAATAAGGGAATGTCCGAGGCGGGGAAGATCCGGCAATTTTGAAAGTAGATCCGGGTTTGCGTGTCGGGATGGAGGTCGTCCGCGGTGGAAAAGGGTTGCGGTGGCTGTCAACGGATAGATCTGACCAAATATGGAAGGATCCGGCCAAGGGGAGGGTAGATCTGGTGTGTTGACGGCGGATCCGGGCTACGAGAAGAAGGATACAGATGAAAATGATGGATCGGAGGATGGTAGCACTAGATAAAAATAGATATAGGGTTTTCGGAGCGGTGAGAGGTGGATCCACGACGGGGAAAGAGGAAGGGTTGGCTAGGGCAAAGGAGGCCCTAGGGGGGGTCGGTTTTGGGAGGGGAAGGGGGCTGTCGGTGCTGGGCTGATGGCGCCAGACCGGCGGTGGAATTCCGGGCACTGAAGGGGGCGGCGGAACAGGAAACGGGAAGGAGAGGGGAGGCTGCCCTGGCTGCATGTTGGTGGAGCTCGGGTGGGGTTTTGTAGGGTATTCGATGGCCGGATGGGGAAGGAGGTGGTGGAAGGGGGTTAGGGTTTACCTTGGGGATGAAGTTCCACCGCTAGGAGTCGGCACCTAGGGCTTCACGGCGTCGGCACCGTGGCTTGATCGCGGAGTTCCGGGAACGATTTCCTCCAAAACCAGCAATGATCTTTCCAAGCCTCTAACACTCTTATTTATAACATTCTCAGCATTAGGACACCCCGGAATCTACGGCTATGATTGGCCGAAGAGTCCATGTGCCAAATATATGAAAAACAAAACAAAAATAACAAAGTTATATATTAAAAAAGTTCGCGACGCGCATCCGGACGCATCCGCGGGATCGGATCGTCACTCCGATCAAGTCTTCCGGAGAGAATAGACAAAAGTGGGCCCTGATTTGTTATGGGCCGATGGTCCCCCATCACTTACCTTTTGGGGCCTCACTACGGACAGTACGAGGCGAGAAGGGGAGAATAGCAGTAGTGGTGAGAAGCAAATAATAAGTATCCATTATTCCATGTTGCCAAACATGTAATCAGTTGTGATACTAGTGCAAGAGCAGAATGCATTTGTGGAAAGTGAACCTCGTACCCAAGGGGAGCCGGGAGTATACACAGGAAGAAGACAGCAGAGTGAGACTACAATACCTACAATGTCTATGGAGCCACCCATGCTAAGTCTCTTGTCACTGCCTACTTCGTCTCATGCGTCACTAATTTCATCTACCTCAACCTCCGCTCAATCCACCTCAACCTCTGAATCCACATGTGATATAATTTCTTATCCCACTACTTCTACTCTCATACCGGTAAGGAGTATTCACAAGAATGCGGGAGTCTCACTTAATCGGTATGGATTTTCTCATGACATTGCTAAGTTTATTTTTTACTCTCATATATCACATGTACATGGGGGGTTTATTGGATCTTTGGATACAATCTATATTTCTAAGTGTTGGCAGGTGGCAATGGAGGTTCCACAATAAAAACTGAGTGCTAGAAGAACTTGGAGCATTGGAAAGGAATAAAACTCGGGATCTTGTGTTTGCTGCCACCAGGGAAAAGAGCAGTTGGGTGCAAATGGGTTTTCAACGTGAAACAATACCCAAAGGGACGGATCAAGCACTACAAGGCCCGATTGGTAGCAAAGGGGTACAATCAGACTTATGACATCGACTAAGATGAGACTTTTGCACCCGTCGCAAAAATGACCATGATGTGGACACAGATATCGTTGGCGGCAAATGGGGGATGGAAACTACACCAGCTTAATGTGAATAATGTCTTTCTTCATTGGGAATCTGTTGGAAGAGGTATACATGAAAGTATTGTCGGGCTTTGGCACAAACCAAACAACAGGGAAGGTGTGTAGACTCAAGAAGTCACTTTATGGGCTGAAGCAGACTCCTCGAGCTTGGTTTGACAGGCTCAGGAGAGCCATGGTACCCATGGGATATAAACAGACCAATGTTGACCATACATTGTTCTTTAGGAGGTATGGAGCTTGTGTCACAATTCTTGTTGTGTATGTGGATGATATGATCATCACAGAAGATGATGAGAGTGAAATTGTTTAATTTAAGAGGAAATTGGGCAAGAAATTTGAGGTAAAAGCAAGGTTTTGAAAACCGGACCGGACATCGAACTGGCGGAGGGAAAGGTTCAAGGTTGAACCGGTCCAACCGGGGTCGAACCGTATATATATATATATATATATATATATATATATATATATATATATATATATATATATATATATATATATATATATATATATATATATATATATATATATATATACCTATAAATTTAAGGTTCAAGATCGAACATAAAAATGTATGAAATTTCTTATATAAGGTCGAACGTTCAAGAACGACGGTTCATAACCACAATGTTGATGACCGCCACCTCCGTGCCAAACGAAACGTAAATTTTATTTGAATGATAGATGTATCATGTATATATATATATTAAAAAATATAAACTTTAATTTTTAAAACATAATTTAATATGTTAATATAATAATATATCTAACAAAATAAGTAATTAATATTTATATAGATATGTATATTAAATTTGGTATGGTTACTTTATACATGCGTTAATATTGATATGTATATAATATATTACAGCATAAAAGCAAACGAACCAAATGGCCAGGTGGTTTGCTAGTGAACTAATCTTGTAATGGTGGGGGGTTCGAAACCCCCTGCCTACAATTTTTCTAATATTTTATAGCAGGCGGGCCAAAGGCCCGGTTCTGAGAAACCGCGTCCAGTTCCCGGCCCACCGGTCCGCCCGCCCGGTTCCGCGGTTCTTGAGCGGTTCTTGGAGGGTGCAGTTTCCTTATCTGGACCGGACCGGCTGGGTCCCCGGTCCGCGGTTCGACCGGTCCGACCGGCCGGTACGGTCCGGTCCGGTTTTTAAAAGCTTGGGTAAAAGACTTGGATCAGCTAAGATACTTCCTTGTAATTAAGATAGTCTGCGGCACAAGGGGAATTGTTTTATCCTAACAAAAATATGTGTTGGACCTGCTCAAAGAGACAGGTATGCTGAGTTGCAGGCCTGCCTTCTCTCCTATTAATTAGAATTCCTTGCTCGGTGTGGAGGCGAGAGAGCCAACTAATAGAGAAAGGTACCAGAGGCTAGTAGGCCGCCTGATTTATCTGGGTTACACCCGTCCCAACATATCTTTTGTTGTGAACGTGGTAACTCGCTATATGCATGATCTTAGGGAGGGTCACTTGGATACCATTTATCAGATTCTTCGATATTTGAAGAGCGCACCTAGAAAAGGATTGATCTTCCAGAAAAAACGACATTTAAACAATGAGGGCTATTGTGACTCTGATTGGGCTAGTTATGCAGATGACAGAAGGTACACGTCAAGATATTGCATGTTTGTGGGAGGCAATCTTGTCTCTTGGAAAAGTAAGAAGCAGACTATAGTTGCGAGATCTTCAATCGAGACAGAGTACAGGACCATGGCCTTAAGTGTGTGAGAGATATGGCCGAAAGCTCTACTAGTTGAACTCAAGATAGATTAAGAAGGACAGATGGCATTGTGGTGTGATAGCAGGTAAGCTATTAGCATTGCAAACAATCTCGTCCAACATAACAGAACCAAACATATAGAGATCAATAGGTTTTTTATCAAACAAAAGTTGGATGATGAAACACTAAAGCTGGGACATGTTGTTACAAAAGAGCAAGTGGTTAATTGTCTAACCAAAGGACTTACCTCACTGGATTTATGTAGATTGTGTGACAAGATAAGCTTAGTGGATATTTTTCGCCCACCTTGGGAGAGTGTTGGTATCTGGTGTGTAAATAGCGCAAAATGATGTGCAGTTAGCGGTCTCCTCATTTCTGTGTTTAATCTCACACCTCAAATTGGGTGTTTAGTTCTCCTTGTTGTATGTATATATACCGGCAATATGTAATAAGTTACAAGGAGAAATAATATTCCTTTGTTTTTTACTGTTATTCATTGTGTCTCCTTAACCCATAGTTGAATTGCTCTTACCAAACAAATTCTGCCTCATGTTTCCAGGTACAAATTTATTTGAGGTTCCTATTTTTACATGCATGGGCAACCAATAACATAATAACATATGTTTTTCTTACTGCGTTGTGACCATTGTTCATCTTGAGAATATAATCCTCACATTGAAAACTCATGTAATTTTGCACGAGAACGTAGATCATAGACTTGCCACCAACAACCAATTTGTATTATGTTGGATACATATATTGTATTTGAGCGGGTTAGTCTCAACAACAAACTCCTAAATGACTCAATTAAAAAGAAATTCAAGTGTTAGAGGTCAAAGAACGAGCATGCACAGGAGGTGTGTTGAGAATATAATCTCTTATCGAGAAACTAATGTAACCATGCAAACTTAATGAAAGGTTTTGTTTGACTCGACTGCAGTGCTCACAAATTCAGTAGTTGGAAAATGAGCTGTTTGACACTGTAGTAGAAAAATTGATAAAATTATTTTAAAAAAAATTATTTGCAATGTTGTTTGGAATAAATAAATAATTTAATATTTCTAGAATAATAAAATAATTTCAAAATTAATGATTTAATAGTGTTGAATATTATATTTTATAACTCTATACTTTAATTTAAATTATCATTTAATATAATTTTATAATTTATTTATAAGATAAATTATTGATAATAGAGTAATAGGCTAACTTATTGCTGACATCTTGCTATTATATTCTATTTTTTCTCATTTCAATACAACCGTTCATCCCATTTTTTTTCATTTTTATATTCTATTGTCTTTGTTTCGCCATTTTTATGATTGTCAATACAACCGCTCAAGCATTCTGAAGCCTCGAATCATCGTTTTAGGGCCCCAAAACAGGCCACTGTCAGTCCCGCTTGACGTCATTTGCCCCCATGTCTTCAAGAGTGCACACACTGCCTGTAGACTACAAGAGATATGGGATTGGAGAGAGAAGAAGACGAAGTTGTACTAGTTCCAATCCACATCAGTATATATACACACCAGTCATTACAGATAAGCAATTACACGGCTATTGCTGCCCACTCCTAAATTTTTCTCCGGAATGCTCATAATGTGCCCTTCTTATATGAGATATTTAGGAATCCTAGCTTCAGTCGGTGACTGGCCCACATGTTCCTTCAACTGGGATATGTGGGAGGTATTATGGGATCACAAGGAACAAAATATTTGGGTAACAGCTTGTGATATGATGTTTCTCTCATACTTGTCTGTCTTTATTGCTAGAGTTTAATATGCACTCATTTTGGCGCTTCTAAATTTATCTCCCTTTTTTGTTTATCTGCCATCTAGGAAGCACCGGTACGGGTCCAGGTACCAGGTATGATACGTACCTGATACGACGACACGTCAAAATTTAAAAAAAACCTGGATACGGATACGGGTGCGACATAATACATTATAGCAAATATAATATATATATATATATATATATCTCACATGTGCAATAAATAGTTCTCAAAACATCGAAACATCAAACATAAATCATAACTGGAAGTACATGTCCACAAATCAATCCAACATAACATGAAATTTTCATACATTAAGCATTCATAAATAGGGCTTATTTACCGGGACCTCCCCTCAAAGTTTGCTAAGTTCAAGTGTGTTCACATATGTGTATCCTTCAAGTATCTGGTACGTACCGGTACCAGATACGTATCTGGTACGGGTACGCTGCCTTCGGGGAAGTATCTATGCTTCATAGTCTGCCACACACATCTTGTTGTGTTTGGCTAAGGTGATATTTTAGAGTTCTCATAGCGACTTTTATTGCTTGTAAACACTCGGCTTCCAAGTTCCACCAATGTTGCATCATTAATACATAAGGAAATGTGAGGGTGGAAGCTGACCGTGCACAACTTCATACAAAGTTAGTTGAATGGCACAATGGAATGAAGTGTTATACCGCCACTTTGCCAAATGCAACCACTGACTCAACTTCTTAGGTTCATGAAAGCATACACAACGAAGGTATTTTTCTAAGCATCTGTTTACAACTTCTAACTTAGGCACTCTTGCTAAAATGAGCTTAGAAATATAGTATAGATGGCATTTTATGTAGTTTAAACGCTTCAGTCATGAAAATTTGAGCCACTGTGGAAGCATTATATGGATATTTCATGGCTATGAAATGTGCATATTCGCTTAGTCTATCAGTCACTGCAAAGATCACTTCAACCACATTGGAGATAGGGAGTCCCTCAATGAAGTCCACGTACACATCCTTCCATACTCTATCTGGTATAGGTAGGGGTTGTAATAATCCCATGCGCATTTATCTGGTTTGCACAGTTGGCAGATGGAACATCCTCTAACATAATGAAAAATATAGTTTCACGTGTATTCCCACCATTAATTTCTTTCCTTTTTAGAATACCATTGACCATTGATAATGTGGTTTTGTGATCTGAGTGAGCTTCCTTCTCTTTAATGATACCTTGTATCTACTTATCTTGTAGCCAAGTTCCCTGGATTTTTTGGAGAATGTCAAGAAAGTAGCCAACTAATGAGGATAGAGTGCCTTCTTCTCTTGTGGGTTCCCTGGTAACCAGTTACAATGTCAATCCCCCTTTTGAATCTAATGATGTAGTCAAGACACATCAATTTTTCCATACATCATTGTTGTTGAGGGGTAGATAATTTGTGTTCCAAAAGAAACTTGAGATTTGGATCGTCAAGGTTGATCATAAAAGGTACTCCTATGTGATAATGTCACCACTTCTCGACAGTCATAACTATATCCATTAATTCCTTTTCATATATTGATAACCAAGCATGTTTGGTGATGTGGCACAGACATCACACCTGCCGCCACCTTGGAGTCCCACCAGGAGGCCCACAATGGCATCGCACCATAGCGTCTTTATCAGGTCCGCGAACCGTACACCTCAACCAACTCTCCACCATGGAGTCGGCACCATGCGGTAGGTTGTTGATGCCCGGGATCGAACACGCAACCTCCTGGATAAGAGTCTTTCAGCAGAGCTCTTACTTTTATAATGCAGCACAAGCGACACACCTGTCCGCCACTCTGGAGTCTCAGCAGTGGGGCCACCTTGGCGTCTCACTTGGGCGGCTTTCATCAGGTCCGCGGATCGTACACCCCAACCGGCTCTCTGCGATGGAGTCAGTACCATGCGGTAGGTTGTTAAGACTCGGGATCGAACGCCCGACTTCCTAAATAAGAGTCTTTCTCAGTTGGTGATGATAGCTCTGCAAAAAGACTCTTATCTAGGAGGTCGGGTGTTCGATCCCGAGCCTCAACAACCTCTCACATGGTGTTGGATCCATGGTGGAGAGCTCGTTAGGGTGTACGGTCCGTGGACCTGATGAAAGCCGCCTAGGTGAGAAGCCAAGGTGGGCCCCCTGGTGGGACTCCAGGGTGGCGGGCAGGTGTGACGTATGTGCCGCATCATAAAAGTGCATTTTTATGATGCGGGACAGACGTCACACTTGCTTGTCACCCTGCAGAGATACGAAACTGAGATGGGAGAAGACGAAGGTGAGCAATACTCAACATGTATTACTATTTACTCCCAATCCACAGGAGCGTATATACCCCATTCATTACAGGTAAGCAGTTACACGATCTTCTGGTAGCAAGCTGGAACATGTATTCAACGTACATCAATGAGCGGAAACAGGTAAGAGACGGGAAATTTAACTGACACTAACAGCTATTGCAGCCCGCTCCTATATTCAAAAACAATATCGCAATAATTAGACACATAGCATAAACCCTATTCAGTAGCGGAAGGCGTCAAGACTACACGGTCAATTTTAGAAATCGGGAAAGCAGATTCATGCAACACGCCAAAAGCAGAAACATCCGATTCAGTGAAGCAAGTAAAAAAAAAAACCCACCTCCGACTTAGCCTCGGCTCTGATAGCATCCCATATAGGATCAGACACGGAATCAGAAGCGGAATGGGCAGGAAAAGGGGTGTCTTCCAGGTTCGAGTTCCCCATCGCGTAAATGGGAAAAATCTTCTCTGAACGGTACCTCGAATTCTCCCGAGACTTGAAACAATTCGAAGAAGCAACAGTCTCTCCTCCGCCGTCGTCATCGCCATTCAGTTCCCTAAGGATGATGTTCCTACGGGACATCATACGGAAGATGATACACCCTTCTCTCCGTTTTTGGAGGAGGAAATCTTTTTAGGGTTCCGACAATAGACGGCGGGGAAGAGGACGTGGTAGAGTGGCGCGATTGAGCTCCGGCGACATCGTAACGCAAATGATCAACGCGGTGAAGACCGGAGATCGGACGGATTAGCGGGCGGACGAGCCGCCGAGTAAAGAGGTTGACCGAATGGGCCCCTGAAGTTGGCTCATATTACGGATCATGCCTCGATTTGGAGCCCTTCATGTTTGACTGCTTGGTGGCTAGCATTGACTAGCCGGTGGGGGCAAGAAGTGTGGAGAATAAACTAAGTTCATCCTCGCATAATCAAATTAATATATGATGTCTTAAAAAAATCATAATAGTGCACTGCGTAAATAAAGATATACAAGGGCAAAATTCACATATGAAGAAGTGTGCTAACGCTCGTTACAGAAATGTTGCGGAGAAGTCGGACTCGCTCGATCTATGAGAGAGAACAATCTTGATTGCAATTTGTTAGCACAGTGGACGCACAAGGTTCGTTGCAGAACGAAACTTTGTTGTCGTTAGACAACCAGCCGCCACTGGATGAGCACCCCACCAAGACTTGGCATTGTCGTGTCTATGATGTCTGCCACCGTCTCACCGCCCACCATAAACAACTTGTCGCACCCACTGCAGCGCACAGTAGCCTTGGAGCGCTCATTGCAGCTCGTCATGGCCTTGCCACACTTATTGAGGCCCGCTGCCGCCTTGCCACATATGTTGCAACCCGCTGCCGCCATGGCGCACCAACATATGTCGTCCTAGGCCCGCGGACATGTTCGGCGCTCGCTGACGCCAGTTGGCACCTGCCACGACCCCTGGCTGCCCTTGATGTTGGGATTGAATGATGACAAAAGGAGATCTTCAAGTGTTCTTCTCCAGATGGAACTATGGTTGTTCGCAAATAATATAATTCGGGAATACTTCGAGAAACGATTCGTGAAGATTCGATTAAAATTCGTATTTTTTGGATTCGAATCTGAATTCCAGATTCGAAATTCAGATTCGAATCCGAATTCAAGATTCGAATAGTTTTTGAATCTGAATCCGAATAATTTTCTTCATATTCGGAAAGATTCGAATAGTTTTCGAAACTGAATCCAAATAATTTTCTGCCTATTTGGAGGATTTGCGAATACTAAAATTTCATATATTTAAATAAATGTTAAATATAATTATATTTTGTTATTTTATTAAAAATAATATTATAAAATTCGAATTCGAATCTGAAATCGAACCCAAACTCGAATTAATATTTCATGACGAATCCGACACCGAATATTTGATCGAATCTGAATTCAAATCTCTGCATTCTATGTTAAATTTTGATTTGATTGAAGAGTTATTCGGTTCGATTCGGTTCATGAACACCACTAGTTGAAACTGTCGGCATTACTTCGCAAGAGAGGTTTCCCATGATATTTAAAACGCATGTGGGTTGGGGGAGGTGAGAGGGAAGATCTAACTTTTCCTCACCCTTTTTTCTTTTGGCGTGTAGGTTGCTGCATATGGGAGGAATCAAAGGTTCATGATTCGTACGGTTGTCTGGACTGTTGAATTTTCAAACCAAAAATAACAATCACCGCATTTGTTAAGATTTCAAACACCACGTTTTGCGCAAAATCATTATTTACACGAAAACGTAGTCTGCACGAAGCATCGGTCTGCATGTTGCACCAACCGCACAAAGCACAGTCTACACATAACATTGACTGCACGAATTACAACCTCAAGGTTGAGGTGTTAGCCGACTTACTACAATCGACATCGTCTCTATTATGGTTTTCCTACATGATGTCGACACAACCGGATCGCAAAAGCCAACTCGTTAAACCTGAGACACAAAAGGGAGATCCACTACTATGAGGTCCCTGACCACAGTCTGGCGCACCAACGTTGATTTCGTCCAAGGCTCGTGATGAGTACAATTTGTACATATATTTAGTACATGATTTAGGTTAATATCATAATTAATTAGTAAAACTTTCATTTGTTTTAGTTAGTAAATTCTTTTTTTTTTTGCATTTTCTTCCCTAATGATGTTTTTTTTGTGTTTTGCAGGTTTTGCAATTTTTTTGCTGAATTTTTCCAAGCGTACGCCCCCCAATCACGGGTGTGACCCCCTAGTCACGGGCGTGATCTGGGGACTGCAACCCGATCACGATGCAGTTGTGATCCCGAGCCCAAAATCCAGTCAACTTATTATTACACGCCCAAGTGTCACGGGTGTGACCGCTTGGTTAAGGGCACGTTCCGTCAGCGTGTCCTCAGAATCTGTTCCCAGTTCACACCTCGATCACGCCACCTTCAGCCGTGCATGTCACGCCCCCAAGTCACGGGCGTGACCCTGAGGCATGTCCCTCATTTTCTGTTTCCAGCACAATCAGAGCCGTCGATTTCAACCTCCCGTAACTTACACGCCCTCAAGTCACGGGCGGGACCCTGGGGCGTGTTCCTTCAATTTCGAGCCCGACACCTTCAAGTCTGCCGCCACGCCAGAATATATTCCCACTGCGTCATTTATCATTACACGTCCCCAATCACGAGCATGACTGAAAACCGTGTACCACAATTTTCACCTATAAAAGTAGCCCCCAGCAACAAACCCTCTTGGACTGCTCTCCTCGGGTGATTTTCCACTCCCCCTCCTGCACTTACGTACTTTATTTTTTATGTTTATCTTCTTTTGTGTAATTTTCATTCTTGTAATTTTCCTTATTAGCTAGCTTCCCTTCTTGTAATTATTTTATAATGAAATGAAAATTTTGTTTCCATTTTATATCATTTTCTTATTTATTAATGCACTTTAATTCATAGGTTTAGATTTTTATTACTAACATTTCTCATATGCAATTTTAAGTTCTAGCTTAGCTTTACTTATTCAGTTATTTCTCATCCACCCGTTTGGGTAGAGATTGCGCTTATCCCATTCAATTATGTAATTACAATTTCTTAATATAATCGAGCTTTATTTTGAAATTATCCCACTTTTTTATTTTCATTCTTCTCTGCATTCCATTTATTCCGGATTTTTATTGTTATCAGGTCCATATTTCAGTTACGGTCCGTTCGTTTGCACGGAATTGGAATTCGATATTGAAATTGAATATTGGTGAATATTGTGAAATTAAATATTGGTGACTAATTCCAATTTCAGTGTTCGCATAATTAAGGATATTGTTGAATATTGTGTATTTGATCAAATCTTTTGTTTCTTTTCTTGAATAAATTTCAATAAGAAATTATTATAAACAAATGTGCGTTATAGTCATGACTTTTTTTGCATGGTAGCGATATTTTTGTCGAGGCGAGATTTTTTTGGCTCGGTCGTGATTTTTTCTCAAGAGCGCGATTTTTTCTCACTGGTGAAATTTTTTCACATGGCCGCCATTTTTTCGTCCTGTTGCGTTTTTTCGCATGGGCGCCATTTTGTCGCTCGCGCGTGATTTTTTCGCCCCGGGGAAAAGCCGAGACTGGGTGAAAAAATCTCACCCGAGCGAAAAAAATCTTGTGCGTGCAAAAAACGCGTCTGAGCGAAAAATCGCTACCAGGCAGAAAAGTCCGCCCGGGCGAAAAAATGTCGCCCGGGCGGAAAATTCGCGGTCGGGCGGAAAAATCGCGCCCAAGCGAAAAAAAACGAGATCGGGCAAAAATTTTCGCGGTTCGGCGAAAAAATCGTGCCCACGAGAGAAATCGCGCCCGGACGAAAAAATTGCGCTAGAGGGAAAAATTCGTGCGTGGGCGAAAAAATTGCTCCTGAGACAAAAAAAAAGCGCGGCCGAGCGAAAAATTTGCTCCCCGGCAGAAAAATAGGGCTTAGGCGAAAAAAGCGTGGTCGGTCGAAAAATATGAGGCAGGACGAAAACTTCGAGCTCGTGCGAAAAATCGCATGGGTGAAAAATTCGCGCTCAGGTGAAAAAATCGCGCTCGGGCGAAAATATCGCGCTCGTGCGAAAAAATCGTGCCCGGGAGAAAATAGCGCGGTCGGGTGTAAAAATTTGCGCCCCAATAAAAAATGCGCGCATCGGCGAAAAATTCGCGATCGGGCGAAAAAATCGCGCTCCGGAAAAAATCGCGTCCGTGAAATAATCGCGTCCGGGCGAAACATTCGCGCCCGGGCGTAAAAATTGCATCGGGGCGAAAAATTCGCGTCGGGGCGAAAAATTTGCGCCCGGGCCAAAAATTCGAGCTTGAGTGGAAAAAAACGCCCGCCAGGGCGAAATACGCCGCCCTGAAGAAAAATGCGCGCATCTGCGAACAACGGGTTCACAAGCGAAAAACGCGCACCCGTGCAACAACATGAGCTCCCGGGTGAAAACCGCGCACTTAGCTTAAAATGTGTTTCGGCCGAAATTGTCCAATTGTTATATCGATTGGAAAGAATTGTTTTTAGTTCAAAATGAATTCGAATTCATTAAAATTTTAATCCCAACGTCAAGCGAGGAAACGAACGACGAAATTGAAATTAGACCTTCAATTCCAATTCCTGGAGCTCAATTCCGTGCAAACGTACGGACCCTTATGGATTTTGGTATCGTTTTTGTACTTTAATTATCCGAGAGACTCGTGCGTATGAATTAATCGCCCGGGAATAAAAAAAAGTTCCGTGCACCATCGAGAGAGGACGACGTAAATCTTTTGAATATGTGTCAAATCTTACAGCGGGATTCACCTCATTAAAGCGAGTATTAGGTTAATAATTATAGAATGTGAATTATTTTTATATTTTCCTAAACTCTGGTGAGCATAATTATTGAGAGAGGTACATTCATAATTTGTGGAGTTTGTGGAATCTTCACGGTCAAAGCTTAGTTTAAAAAGATTAAAGAATCATCTTTCATATTTCATTTCAATGTGAACTTAGTTTTATTTTCATGTCTTTGTAAATTTATTCAAGTTTTTAGTTTTATTTTTATTAAGGCATTTAGTTATTAATTTAGCTTCGCTTTTAAATTTGCATTCCAATAAAATTATAGTTAGTTTTCTCAAAATAGAAGTACTCGACAAAGCCGTGGATTTATACGCCCTTGATATGTCTTTTCATATCCTATGATATACATGATATGTACGCTTGCCTTCATCGCAATTAATGCTTGGAGAAACATCGTTTCATCTAATTTTTCTTATCAGCCCTCATTAATGGTTGCAGCCCATGCCACCCCAACTTCTATCCGTATTTGTTTCTCGGCCACGACGGGTTGTTGAGTGCAGGACTACCCCTGACCTCCTTGACAACTTAATTGGTGATGAGCAGTGGTTTGAAGGCTCACTATCAAGAAGGTCAGGGGGTTCGAGCCTTGCCCTCAACAACCCGCTTCGATCGAGAAACATGGATGGAGAGGGGTTGGGGTGGCATGGGCTGCTGCCCCTTGACGAGGGTCTCGGACGAAATCAGCACTGACGCAGCAAGTTGTAGTTGTAATACTCTGACCAAAGTCTGTGTAACACCCCAGTTTTTGCTTCAGGGTCAGTCTGCAGTTCTGGAAAATTTTTGGATTTCTGGAAGGAGGCACACGGCCTGCGACACGGGCGTGTCGCAGGGCGTGTCGAGGCCGTGTCGACACTCGGCCCAAGTGTCGACACTTTGTGCTCGACAGAGTGTCGAGAGTGGGGCACACGGCCTGCGTGTCGCAGGGCGTGTCGAGGCCGTGTCGACACTCGGCCCAAGTGTCGACACTTTGTGCTCGACAGAGTGTCGAGAGTGGGGCACACGGCCTGCGACACGGGCGTGTCGCAGGGCGTGTCGAGGCCGTGTCGACACTCGGCCCAAGTGTCGACACTTTGTGCTCGACAGAGTGTCGAGAGTGGGGCACACGGCCTGCGACACGGGCGTGTCGCAGGGCGTGTCGAGGCCGTGTCGACACTCGGCCCAAGTGTCGACACTTTGTGCTCGACAGAGTGTCGAGAGTGGGGCACACGGCCTGCGACACGGGCGTGTCGCAGGGCGTGTCGAGGCCGTGTCGACACTCGGCCCAAGTGTCGACACTTTCGCTCGACAATGTGTCGAGACTAGGGCACACGGCCTGTGACACGGGCGTGTCACAGGGCGTGTCCCGCCTGGTCGACGATCTTCGCTCGACGTTTTTTCCGCGGTGTCGACACAAAGCCTGTCGACGGGTGTCGAGACTTGGCACACGGCTTGGGACACGGGCGTGTCCCAGGCCGTGTCACCTCTCGGGTTGGTGTTGGGGCCGTGTCGTTGGAGACACACGGCAGGCCACACGGCCGTGTCGCCGGGGACACGGGCGTGTCGGATTGAACACGGGCGTGTCGAATGCCCGTGTCTGATTCCAGGCGCATCGATTTGAGACGGCGAATGAGGCACACGGCCCTGGACACGGGCGTGTGCCAGGCCGTGTTCGGCCCAGGTCTTCTGTTTTCCAGGCGAATCGCAGCCATTCTTTTTCTGGTTTTGGGATCTAACGGTTCAGGCCATCTCCTGGGGATTTAAGTCCGAAGTTAGGGTTGCAGATCCTCACTTTTTTTTTCCAAGTCCTCTCTTTCTAAGATCTTGAGAAAACCTAGAGCAAGGAGGAAGAAGAAGAACTCTTGGGCTGTAGGAAGGGTTTCGGAGCTCCGAATCGCGAGCCGAGTCCGGATCCGTGAAGCTTGGAGCGTTGCGAAGTTTTCCATCTGGCTAGTTTGTCATGGCAAGGAAGAGGAGTCGGAAGGTAACGACATCTCTCCTCTCGGTCTTTAGGATGCACGTTTTAGCATCATCTAGTTTTCTTTTCTCTAATTTTTGGGCACCAAACTCTCAAATGAGAGGGGTTTTGGCTTGCCAAGTTTCAAGAGGAACTTCCGGGTCGATTGAGTCCGTCCCCGGCATATCTTTGCATTAGAGATCCGCTTCGCTAGTGGATTAGGCATGGTGGGTGAAGCCGTAGTCGCGATCGTTAGTCCGACTCGGTGATGTTGCATACGAACTAGGGATTCGTAGAGATTTCCATTGTGGCAAGATGCCGTTTGTGTTGTGGTGGTGATTGTCCCGTTTGCTTGAAAAGAGTACATGTAGTCGAACCCGGACAAGGCTAGCTCCTCGTGGTGGTAGATGGTTTCCTTGACAAGGTTAGCTCCGTATGAGAATGGAGATGGTTTCCTTGGTGGACAAGGTTAGCTCCGCACGAGTTGGAGATGTTTTCCTTGGTGCGCGGGAACGCTGCGGTACAAAGAGGGATTGCGATGTGTTTAGTCTTGGTTGTGTTTTGCCAAGGCGTGGCTATGTCACCGTGGTCGGCTGACTATCCCGTGACATGTGCGTCATGTGTGGAGGGTGTCCCGGCGAGACTAGTCCCCTTCTGTGAGACTGACGAGAATGCCAAGCTTGGGGCAAGCCCGGGCAAAGAGGCCATGAGCGGGTGGGGTCCAGCAAGGCTTCTTAGAATCGGTCAGTCTGTGGTTGTTGGAATCCTGACATGAGACGTCAGAGCTTGCAGGCAAGCCCGGGGCTAAGCCCACGAGCGGGTGGGGTCTTGGCAAGAATTCCATGTGGCGGCCTGTGCGCCGTGTGAGGGAGTTGTGTCTCCCTCAATGTTTGAGGCTTTATGCCAATTAGGGAAATGTGAGTACCCAACTGATGTGATGTTGTGCTAAATGCATACGGTGTAGGGTACCTTGGGTGAAGCCCGGATGTTGCATTCATGTTGCATAGTAGGCCCTTTCTTTATATGCTCAACCAGTAGAGAACATGTTTGTTGATTGAGACATCCAAGCCTGTTTTAATGTTTTTCTATTTATAGAAATTTATATTGCATATGAAGTGCTGACTTGCAGGTTGGAGGGTTCCCCGGGGTCCGTTAGGGGCGGCCGGGAGGAGATGTGTTGTTACACAGTTTGAGGTCAGCCTTTGCTGACCCACGTTACTAATAATTTTTACAGGGCAAGGATCGCACACAGGAGCTAGCACGCCGGTCAAAAAGGCCTAAGCCCATGAAGTGTTTTCTCTTTTGTAGCACTACTTTTTGATGATGTATGTTTGAGACTATTTTGTCCGGCTTGCATGCCGAGGTAGACTAGGAGTGCTGAGCACATTCATGTTTGATTGTACTGTTTACCTTTTGGACATTTGATGTAAGGCCTTAAGGCCATTTGTTTACTCTTTTTGGGTTAGTGGATAACTTCTAGTTGTGCTTGGTTTTCCGCTGTGTTGTGCAAGTGTTTTGAGTTTGGGTAGCTATATCAACTTTTAATACTAAAGCTGTGGCGTTCGTATGTTGTGGGGCCCCGGCCGGACCCATATTATACGTCCATTACAGGGGAGGTGTTACAATTTGGTATCAAAGCGAGGTTTGATTCAAGGTCAGTGCGTAGAGAAGTTATCCACATAAGAGTAACGCGGGACCATGAGTGTCCTTATGTTTTAGTCTTGAGATTGGAGACTAATCCCTTATTTCTTGTCTTCCTGAAGAGTGCAAGCAACGAGGCGGGCACTTCAAGAGCAAGGGATGATCTCTCAGCGAGCAGTGCTACTGCTCCAGGTCTTTTGGGCACGGGTGTAGACCCGGCCGACTTCTGCCGCATGCTTGCAGAAGCGATGGTGGCAGCTCAAGCTGCAGCAGCAGCTCAGGTGGCAGCCCCTGCCACACCAGATACGGCAACGGCCGTGCCAGGAGCAGAAGCCAGGCGAGTGGAGCCTTTGGCGGAGAGGGTAGTTGTCGGACATGGAGACCGACACATGAAGTATTTCCTGAGTTTCCATCCCCCGTCTTTCAAGGGTGTTGGAACGCCAACGGATGCGGAGGACTGGTGGGTTCGCATTCAAGAACTGTTAAGGGCGGCAGAGACGCCAGAGGAAAAGAAAGCTGAGTATGCGGCGTTCATGTTGGAAGGAGACGCCAAGTTGTGGTGGGTGAGCCATAGCGGCCGCCAGTTTCCGGGACACACCCCGTCAGTGGAAGAGTTCGGGGACGCTTTTCTTAAGAGGTATATCCCAGTTTCAACTCGGTTGGCCCTGCAGAGGCAGTTTCTGCATCTAATGCAGCGAGACAAGACAGTGGATGAGTACGTGCAAGAGTTCACCCGTTTGGGTCGTTATGCGGGAACGACAATGACGGATGATGTAGAGAGGGATAACCTCTTCTACCAAGTGTTGAGGGAAAATCTGAGACAACCCCTCATCTCCATGAAGAGGGCGGGATTTAATGAGCTAGTTGAAGCCGCCAGGAGTTTGGAGAATGATCTGGAGCGAACCCAGCGCCGTAAGGGTTTTACTCCCAAGAGCGGGGAAGGGAAGCCTTCCCAATCTCAAGGAAAATCTGATGGGAGTAGGTGGAGGAAGAAGCCTCACACTCCCAGATCTGGTGAGAGGAGCAATTGGACGCCTGGGGGTTCCCACTCTAGGGGACCGCCGACGTGCTACAACTGCGGGAAGGTTGGGCACATAGCCCGTACTTGTCAGCAAGGGGGAGCGGGGCAAGAGTCAAAGCAGGAGCAGTCTGTGCGCTCGGGCCCCAGTGTTGCAGAAAAAGGAAAGATGGCGGAGTCGAGCGCTTCTCGGTTCCAACCAGTGCAACCAAGGGCTTACAACCTTGGACAACAAGAAGCGATCCGCCAAACTGATGTGGTGACAGGTATGAAGAGAATTTGAGTTTAAACTTTGTGCTACATCCTTTTAGACTTTTGTGTAATGTCTATGTTATAGGCTTCGTGTTAGTTTCCGGATACCCCGCTAGGGTATTGTTTGATACGGGAGCATCACACTCCTTTCTTGCGGAGAGCTTCATCCGGAGATTAGGAGTTGAGTCTTTCTCGTCGGGAGCAGAGCTGAAAGTGCGCATGCCCAATGGGTCATCTATGACCACCGGGGCTAAAGGGCGCATTTGTTGGGAGCTTGACGGAGTTGTCTTCGCTCTGGAAGCGGCAGTGTTACCATTAGTGGAGTTCGATGTCATTTTGGGCATGGACTGGCTTGCAGAGCAGCGCGCCAGTATTGATTGCCTTTCTAAGGTGGTGACCTTAAGGAGTAAAGGGCAAGCAGAAGTCAAGTTTGAGGGCCTTGGTGGAGTGGCCTGTTCCCTGATATCGGCCATGCAGTTGGTGCGGGCGGTTAACCAGGGTGGTGTAGCGCTTGTAGCGTTACTGGAGGTTCGTCTCTCCCAACTGTCTATTGAGGAAGTGCCTGTGGTGACAGAGTTCAAGGATGTGTTTCCGGATGAACTTCCTGGAGCGCCTCCTCGGCGGGAAATCGACTTCTCGATCGAGTTAGTGTCGGAGGCTAGACCGGTATCACGTCCTCCTTTTAGGATGGCACCAAAGGAGTTAGCGGAACTTAAGGTTCAGTTACAGGAACTGTTGGAGCAAGGGTATATTAGACCCAGTTCTTCACCGTGGAGCGCACCGGTGTTGTTTGTTAAGAAGAAAGACGGTAGCATGCGCCTGTGCATAGACTACCGAGAGCTTAATAAGTTGACCGTCAAGAATAAGTATCTAATCCCTCGGATAGACGACCTGTTTGACCAATTGGTGGGGTCAGTGGTATATTCGAAGTTGGACTTGAAGTCAGGATACTATCAGCTACGAATTCGGGATGAGGACATACCCAAAACTGCCTTTGGTACAAGGTATGGGCACTTTGAGTTTACGGTGATGCCGTTCGGGCTGACGAACGCACCATCGGTGTTCATGGATCTGATGAATCGGGTATTCCTGGGAATACTTGGATTCTTTTGTGGTTGTTTTCATTGATGACATTTTGGTGTATTCCAAATCGGAAGTGGAGCATGAGACCCACTTGAGAATAGTTTTGCAAGTGTTGAGGGAGAATGAGTTGTATGCAAAATTCTCCAAATGCGAGTTTTGGTTGGAGAAGGTGGCATTTTTGGGTCACGTGATTAGTGGTGATGGGGTGGCAGTGGATCCAGCGAAGGTGGAGGCCATCAAAGATTGGCCGGTGTTAAGGACCGTGGCGGAAGTCCGAAGTTTTCTTGGACTAGCCGGGTATTATATGAGATTCGTGGAGAATTTCTCGAAGATAGCTCTACCCCTCACCTCTCTCACTCGCAAAGACCATAAATTTGTGTGGACCCAAGAGTGCGGTCAAGCATTTGAGGCCCTAAAGGAGAGGCTTATGATGGCTCCGATCTTGAGTTTGCCGCAAGGGACCGATGAATTTTAAATTTTCAGTGACGCATCGGGATGCGGTTTGGGTTGCGTGTTAGTGCAGCATGGCAAGGTGATAGCTTTTGGGTCTAGACAGCTGAAACCTCATGAGAGGAATTACCCCGTCCATGACTTGGAGTTGGCGGCGGTAATCTTCGCGCTGAAAATTTGGCGGCATTATGTTTATGGCGCAAGAGTGGAGATCTTCACGGACCATAAAAGCCTGAAGTATCTCTTGGATCAAAAGGACTTGAATATGCGGCAACGCAGATGGGTTGAGTTTCTTGGAGACTACGAAGTGGCGATCCAGTATACGCCGGGTAAAGCCAATGTGGTGGCGGATGCGCTGAGTAGAAAGTACTCGGGGCAAGGAAATTGGATCGAAGCTCATGATGAGCGGTTGGTTCGGGAATGGGAGTCCCTTGGATTGGAATGTGTTGCGAGAGGCGAGTCTAGCGTGGCTCGGTTGAACTGGATTGAAGTGCAAAACGACTTGTCCGATCGTATTCGGGAAGCGACTCGATTAGATGTGGAGTTTCAACCTTTTGTGTTGGAGGCTCAAACGGGTGAGAGCAGCACCTGGGAGATGATCGGGGGAATCTTGAGAAAGGATGGATGGGTTTGTGTACCGCAGTTTGGCAATCTCCGTGAGGAGTTGATGTTTGAGGCCCACTTCTCAAAGTACTCCATTCACCCGGGCAGTACAAAGATGTACTTGGATATGAAGAAATCCTTTTGGTGGCCGGGGTTGAAGCGAGATGTAGCTTTGTATGTGAGTCGTTGCCAAACTTGTGCCTTGGTGAAGGCCGAATGTCAGAAACCGGGCGGGCTCCTGAAGCCCCTTCCAATTCCTGAATGGAAATTTGAGGACATCTCCATGGACTTCGTGCATGGGTTGCCTAGATCGCAGCATGGGAATGATGCTATTTGGGTGATCGTGGATCGCCTAACCAAGGTGGCTCACTTCATCCCAAATCGGAAAGAGGACAGCGTGGAGAAGCTGGTGGAGTTGTATGTTCGCAACATTGTGCGACTGCACGGAATTCCTAAGAGCATAGTCAGTGATCGAGATGGACGGTTTACGTCCAAGGACTGGAGGTTGGTACAGAAAAGCTTGGGCACGAAGCTAAGGTTTAGTACGGCGTTCCATCCTCAAACTGATGGGCAAACGGAGAGAACGAACCGTACTATGGAGGACATGTTGAGGATGTGCGTTCTTGATTTTGGCAAGAGGTGGGAGGATCACCTCTTCATGGTAGAATTTGCGTACAACAACAGTTTTCAAGCTAGTATAAAGATGGCGCCTTACGAAGCTTTGTATGGGAGGCGGTGTCGAACGCCAATGTCTTGGGCAGAGGCGGGAGACACCAAACTTTTGGAAAGGATGCGGTAGTTGACGCTTGTGAGATGGTACAGACCATCCAAGAGCGTATGAAGGTGGCACAAGACAGGCAAGCGAAATATTTTAATGCTCGTCACCGGAAGTTAGAATTTGCAGTTGGTGATTGGGTTTATCTGAAGGTCAAGCCGTTCAAAGGCGTCTCGCGGATTCGCCGACTCAAGAAGTTGAGTCCGAGGTTTTTGGGCCTTTTGAAATTGTTGAGCGGGTAGGAGAAGCAGCCTATCGTCTGGCATTGTCCGCAGATTTGAGTGGATTACATGACGTCTTCCACGTCTCCGTGTTGAGGAAAGCCTTGGTGGAGGCTAGCGTGGTGATGGAGCCGGCATCGGTGCCGATTGACGAAGACTTGAGGACGCGAGTCCTTCCAATCGCTATAGAAGATTCGGAGACTCGGCAGTTGCGGAATAAAGAAGTCAAGCTCGTGAAAGTTCGTTGGGACAACTGCGGTCGTGAGGAGTTCTCGTGGGAGCGAGAACAGGCCATGCTAGAAGACTATCCAGAACTATTTTTTGTCAGGTACAATTTAAGTTTTGTACCCTTTCGTTTTGAAAATTTCGGGACGAAATTCTGTTAAGTGGGGGAGAGTTGTAACACCCCAGTTTTTGCTTCAGGGTCAGTCTGCAGTTCTGGAAAATTTTTGGATTTCTGGAAGGAGGCACACGGCCTGCGACACGGGCGTGTCGCAGGGCGTGTCGAGGCCGTGTCGACACTCGGCCCAAGTGTCGACACTTTGTGCTCGACAGAGTGTCGAGAGTGGGGCACACGGCCTGCGACACGGGCGTGTCGCAGGGCGTGTCGAGGCCGTGTCGACACTCGGCCCAAGTGTCGACACTTTGTGCTCGACAGAGTGTCGAGAGTGGGGCACACGGCCTGCGACACTGGCGTGTCGAGGCCGTGTCGACACTCGGCCCAAGTGTCGACACTTTGTGCTCGACAGAGTGTCGAGAGTGGGGCACACGGCCTGCGACACGGGCGTGTCGCAGGGCGTGTCGAGGCCGTGTCGACACTCGGCCCAAGTGTCGACACTTTGTGCTCGACAGAGTGTCGAGAGTGGGGCACACGGCCTGCGACACGGGCGTGTCGCAGGGCGTGTCGAGGCCGTGTCGACACTCGGCCCAAGTGTCGACACTTTCGCTCGACAATGTGTCGAGACTAGGGCACACGGCCTGTGACACGGGCGTGTCACAGGGCGTGTCCCGCCTGGTCGACGATCTTCGCTCGACGTTTTTTCCGCGGTGTCGACACAAAGCCTGTCGACGGGTGTCGAGACTTGGCACACGGCTTGGGACACGGGCGTGTCCCAGGCCGTGTCACCTCTCGGGTTGGTGTTGGGGCCGTGTCGTTGGAGACACACGGCAGGCCACACGGCCGTGTCGCTGGGGACACGGGCGTGTCGGATTGAACACGGGCGTGTCGAATGCCCGTGTCTGATTCCAGGCGCGTCGATTTGAGACGGCGAATGAGGCACACGGCCCTGGACACGGGCGTGTGCCAGGCCGTGTTCGGCCCAGGTCTTCTGTTTCCAGGCGAATCGCAGCCATTCTTTTTCTGGTTTTGGGATCTAACGGTTCAGGCCATCTCCTGGGGATTTAAGTCCGAAGTTAGGGTTGCAGATCCTCACTTTTTTTTCCAAGTCCTCTCTTTCTAAGATCTTGAGAAAACCTAGAGCAAGGAGGAAGAAGAAGAACTCTTGGGCTGTAGGAAGGGTTTCAGAGCTCCGAATCGCGAGCCGAGTCCGGATCCGTGAAGCTTGGAGCGTTGCGAAGTTTTCCATCCGGCTAGTTTGTCATGGCAAGGAAGAGGAGTAGGAAGGTAACGACATCTCTCCTCTCGGTCTTTAGGATGCACGTTTTAGCATCATCTAGTTTTCTTTTCTCTAATTTTTGGGCACCAAACTCTCAAATGAGAGGGGTTTTGGCTTGCCAAGTTTCAAGAGGAACTTCCGGGTCGATTGAGTCCGTCCCCGGCATATCTTTGCATTAGAGATCCGCTTCGCTAGTGGATTAGGCATGGTGGGTGAAGCCGTAGTCGCGACCGTTAGTCCGACTCGGTGATGTTGCATACGAACTAGGGATTCGTAGAGATTTCCGTTGCGGCAAGATGCCGTTTGTGTTGTGGTGGTGATTGTCCCGTTTGCTTGAAAAGAGTACATGTAGTCGAACCCGGACAAGGCTAGCTCCTCGTGGTGGTAGATGGTTTCCTTGACAAAGTTAGCTCCGTATGAGAATGAAGATGGTTTCCTTGGTGGACAAGGTTAGCTCCGCACGAGTTGGAGATGTTTTCCTTGGTGCGCGGGAACGCTGCGGTACAAAGAGGGATTGCGATGTGTTTAGTCTTGCTTGTGTTGTGCCAAGGCGTGGCTATGTCTCCGTGGTCGGCTGGCTATCCCGTGACATGTGCGTCATGTGTGGAGGGTGTCCCGGCGAGACTAGTCCCCTTCTGTGAGACTGACGAGAATGCCAAGCTTGGGGCAAGCCCGGGCAAAGAGGCCATGAGCGGGTGGGGTCCAGCAAGGCTTCTTAGAATCGGTCAGTCTGTGGTTGTTGGAATCCTGACATGAGACGTCAGAGCTTGCAGGCAAGCCCGGGGCTAAGCCCACGAGCGGGTGGGGCCTTGGCAAGAATTCCATGTGGCGGCCTGTGCGCCGTGTGAGGGAGTTGTGTCTCCCTCAATGTTTGAGGCTTTATGCCAATTGGGGAAATGTGAGTACCCAACTGATGTGATGTTGTGCTAGATGCATACGGTGTAGGGTACCTTGGGTGAAGCCCGGGTGTTGCATTCATGTTGCATAGTAGGCCCTTTCTTTATATGCTCAACCAGTAGAGAACATGTTTGTTGATTGAGACATCCAAGCCTGTTTTAATGTTTTTCTATTTATAGAAATTTATATTGCATATGAAGTGCTGACTTGCAGGTTGGAGGGTTCCCCGGGGTCCGTTAGGGGCGGCCGGGAGGAGATGTGTTGTTACACAGTTTGAGGTCAGCCTTTGCTGACCCACGTTACTAATAATTTTTACAGGGCAAGGATCGCACACAGGAGCTAGCACGCCGGCCAAAAAGGCCTAAGCCCATGAAGTGTTTTCTCTTTTGTAGCACTACTTTTTGATGATGTATGTTTGAGACTATTTTGTCCGGCTTGCATGCCGAGGTAGACTAGGAGTGCTGAGCACATTCATGTTTGATTGTACTGTTTACCTTTTGGACATTTGATGTAAGGCCTTAAGGCCATTTGTTTACTCTTTTGGGTAGTGGATAACTTCTAGTTGTGCTTGGTTTTCCGCTGTGTTGTGCAAGTGTTTTGAGTTTGGGTAGCTATATCAACTTTTAATACTAAAGCTGTGGCGTTCGTATGTTGTGGGGCCCCGGCCGGACCCATATTATACGTCCATTACAGGGGAGGTGTTACAGTCTGACATGCTAGCAATGATTTCGTCCATGGCCCCCATCAAGGGTTGCAGCTCATGCCACCCCAACCTCTCTCCGCGCCTATTTGACCACAATGGGTTGTTGAAGGCCGCAACCTTCTTTTAATGAGAGAAACTCAATAGCTAAGCGGGTAACAAAAAAACTTTCTAGAAGATCACTCATCCCAATAATGCTCTTGCCCAATCCACTTCATGAGGAACAAATTTTAGGTGAGTTACTCTCACCTAAAAATAGATGCTTCGTTAAATATTGACTGTTGATCTAATATCTTACGACTCATATGATATTAAATACTGACCGTTGTTCTGTATTTCGATCAATCAAGTTATTTCTAGGTGAGACAATAGCCAAATTGCTCTTGATTTTCAACTCTCCATTTAGCGGGCACGGCTCCTCTGTTATCAGTCTCTCCTTTCTCTTCTGCCTCTCCAAACCGGCGGCGAGGTCCGCCTGTGTCCAACCGGCGGTGAGTTTCCAAAACCCTAATGGCGCAGCTGAAGCGCTTTCCCTCCTCCACCTCTTCCGTCACCTCTCTCATTTCTCGTTTTCCCCGGACCGCCAAAGTCAAATCCAAGCCTCTGGGTCCTACATCCTACTACTCCCGCGTCCAATCCTTTCTCAAAACCGGCGATCCCGCCGCCGCTATATCCGCTTACAAGGATATGACCCGTGCCGGAATCCGCCCCCTCCACTCAACCCTGACATCTCTCATCCAGTCTTTCTCCCTCACCAACAACCCTAAACTTTCCTTCTCCGTCGCCGGTCTCATCATCAAATCTGGCCATCCCGTGGATACCCTTCTTCTAAATCTCCTCATCAAATCCCTATGCCGAACCCACCACCTCCATGAAGCCCTCGAGCTCTTCGGACAAGTTGCTCCGCTGCTGATCCCTCCTGACGTCGTTACTTACAACACACTCATCCATGAGTTAATAAAGGGGAAGATGATGGAGAAGGCAATGAAACTGTGGGCAGATATGGATAATGTAGGTTTCCAGCCAAGTTTGGTGAGTTATTCCATCTTAATTGTCGGTTTCTGTAGGAATGGCTGGGTGGAGAAGGCCGGCGGGCTGTTTGAGGAAATGGAAACCAAAGGCCTAGTCGCAGATGTAGTGGTTTATAGTGCCCTAATTAATGGTTTCTGTAATGCCGGGAAGGTGGATAAAGGATTGGAGCTTCTAAACAGGATGACTGAGAAGGGAATTTTGCCTAATGTGGTCACTTTCACTTGTTTGATTTCTGGGCTTCAAAATGCCAGGATGTGGGCAGGGGTCAGGGAGTTGTTGAAAAAAATGGTGGAGCAAGGTATAAAGCCTGATGTAGTTACATATACAGAATTAATTGAGGGGCTGTGTGATGATGGAAAGGAAGAGGAAGCCATTAAAATATTTGACCTAATGGTGGAGAAGGGAGTGAAACCGAGCATAGTGACATATAATGTATTGATTTATCACTTGTGCAAGGAAGGAATGGTTGATGATGCTTTTGCTTTCGTGGAGAAGATGAATGATAGTGGCACGACCTCAGATGTTGTGACATACAACACATTGATTCTAGGTCTTTGTAAAGTGAACAAGATTAGGGAAGCAATTAAACTGCTAGATGAAATGCTTGAGGGTAAGCTTAGTGTTAAGCCTGATACCAAGACTTTCAACACAATCATACATTGGCTATGCAAGAGAGGAGGGGTTTCTAGGGCTTTGGAGCTCCAAAAGACGATGGTTGAAAGAGGGTATGCTTGCAATTTGATGACTTATAATGTGTTGATTGGTGGACTCATCAAGATTCGCGAGTTTGATGCAGCAATGAAGATGCAAAGGGATTTGTATGGTAAGGGATTGGAGCCAAATGCGATCACATACAGCACTATGATTAATGAGCTGAGCAAATTAGGAAAAGTTGACGATGCTGAGAGGCTTCTGCATGAAATGGGGATCATGGATTTCCTCCTCGTTTGCTGGATTATAACACATTGTTGAAATCTTTTTCTGATTGTGGTATGAAAGAGAGAACGGCAAATTTATTCCTTGAAATGAGCAAGGAGCTTACACCTGATGTGGTATCTTTTAACATTTTAATTGATGATGCTGGTAAAAATGAGGATTTTGAAACCATGAAACAATTGCTTTCAGATATGATTCACAGTGATGTATGCCCCGACCTGATTACATATTCTACAATAATAAATAGATTTGCAAAGGCAGGAAAGCTGGAGGAAGCTAAGGAGTTGTTTGAGCACATGATTAATATTGGGCTCTCTCCCGATGTTGTTGTTTATCAAGCACTACTTAATGGGTTCAAAGAGAAAGGTGATATGGGAGTGGTTGTTGACTTGATCGAGCAGATGGAGAGCAGTAACATTTCTCTTGATGTAAAAATGATTCATACTATATTGGATTGCTTTGGCTCTGGGAAAGATCCTGAGCTCCTACAGAAGTTACGTAAGTTCGGCAGAGGATTATCGGACACATTTTCAGGACACAAGCCGCCCGTTGATGGGGAGCGCCACTCAGAGCACATTCCACTGGAGCCTACTAGAGTACATACACATAGGAGATGTTGATCAGAGTTTTCCTTTTTGACATATTTTCAGGAAACAAACTGTCTATAGAACTCCAAAAATCGTATTCCAAGTCACAGTTAAGTACTACTTCAAATTTGGGCGGAGAGCTTCTGAGGGGGGTCATAAGAAGGCATGGTTTTTCCAGGGCCGTGCCTTTATTGTGCTGGAAGTTTCGTGTTTTTCAAAATCTGTGTTCATTTGTAAGTTCATTGTACAATTTGAAATATCTTGCCAGGCAGCGTTGTTGAAGAGGTATTTTATAGTTGGTAATACTTATCTTTCAGCTTCGAGGATTTGGAGCAAAAGTTTTGATTTTCGAGCTTCTTTTCCATCCCTCTGCAACCGGTCGTCACCCTGCATCCGCCGAATGCTTGAATGCAGCCCTAACTTTTGTAAGTTTTTGGTCTTGCTATTGTCCGCATTCGGTATTTGTATTATCTAATTAAATCTTGATTCATATTTTTTTTTCAATTAATCAGTATGGATTGTTGATTATATTTGCCTATTGTTCTTGTTTGTGCAACTCTGAATAGGAAGGATTAGAGCCTGTTTGTTTTCGCTTTTATCTGCGAGCCTACACAAATATTACTAATTGTTCATTATTTCACACTAAAATTGCTCTTTTGCTCAAAGAATACTCACAGTGCATTCATTTAGCCTCATGTTGCATTCATTTAGTCGTGGGTTCGAATCACATGCTAATTTTATCAGCCATTGCATCATAAGGAATCCAAATACATCACCAATTGAATTCTTTAATTCGTATTCCAAGTTATAGTTAAGTACTAAAACTCGCCTACCCTGCCCTGCATCACCTATAGAACCCTTTAATTCGTATTCCATATTTACGCGTAGTACTTTTGATGGAATCATAAGGCATTGTCTTTCTAGGGTCATGCCTTTATTGGGCAGGAAGATTGTGGCTTTCAAGATGTGTTCATCTGTAAGTTCATTTTAGGAATTGAAATATCTTGCAAGGCAGCTTTGCTGAAGAGGCATTTTACAGTCAGTATACTCATCTTTCAATATCGAGGATGATGCAGGACAAGCGTCACACATGCCTGTCACCCTGGAGTTCCACCCGGGAGCCCATCTTGTCGTAGCACCAAGGCGGCTTTATCAGGCCCACGGGGCGTACACCCCAACCCGTTTTTGGTCCCACCACAGGAAGCCAAAAGTTTGTTGAAGTTGAGATTTGATCTCGAGTCCTCTTTGATAAGAGCTCTCAGACGGGTTGGGGTGTACAACCCGCGGGCCTGATAAAGCCGCCTTGGTACGACGCCAAAGTGGGCTCCTTGGTGGAACTCTAGGATGACAGACAGGTGTGACATTTGTTGATGCAGGACGACACGTATGATTTGCGCGTCTGTCGGCTTTTTCTAGAAAACCGACAATGTTCGATGAAATGCAATGTTCGATGAAATTTGCACTATGAAATTTGTGTGAAATTTGCACGAACTTTAAGAAATGAAACAACTAAATTATTTGTAAAACACAAAATCGCTATTTTGTTTTAAAATGATTTCCTTAATAAAATGGTTCAATTTTAAATCCGGAAAAGGAAGTTCGCAACTTTCGTTCCCTTCCCCTTGTCCTAGCAAAACGAAAATCGTGAACTCCAAATACGTATCCGTTGGAGTTTTCGACGTAGTGTTTGCTGACAAATTCAGGCGAAAACCCAAAAATGAGTCTAAAATCCTAAGAGAAAATGTAAACACACAAAGGAGGGATAAAAGCAAGTTACCCACGAAAGAGACGTCTTTCCGTATTCGAAGTCGACGGCGATCACACGAGGAATTCCTCGTAACCTTCGATCTCCCTTTCTGAGATCGGCCGCTATCGCACATGACACCAATGCGAAATTTCACTCTCACACGAAAGTGGTTCTGTGGGATCTCAAACACTCAATCGTGTAAGGAAGACACAAACTAAACAACCTACAATTCACTCGCTCTCACACTCAAGGTGGATCCACGGACTCTCTTTCACTCAACCATCAATAGAACTCCTCTTACCCACAGGTGGCTCCAACGGAAAGAACAAAGCAAGAGAACACCAAACTAGAAATCACATTCCAGCCACTGTTAAAGGAACCATTCAACAACAAGCCAAAGTTTCTCACAGATTTTAGTAATCAAAATCTCACACAAAAAAATTCTAATGTCACTCTTTTCACTCAAATGTTCACACCAACATTAAACGACAAAAACTGTAAAATCATCAACATTCCACTAAAACAGGAATCTAGCAGCTAATCTCACAACAACAATATCACTAAGTTCAATTTCAACAACAGGAATCCCATCAACAACATCAACAAGACACACACATAGGAAGCTAATCAGCATTCTAATCAACGGGAAAGAAGAACAACAAACTCATTTTCCACAACTCTAACAGGAAGCTAGAAGAAATCCTTAACCTAATCACACTATTCATCATCTTCTCAACGAAGCACAACAAGCAAATTTCAACATTCAGCCTAACACTAAAATCCTACAACTACAGGAATCAAATCTCACGACAACCACATTTTTCACTCAATACATTCATCAATCACCACCTGAAGAGGTAAACTCTGAGATGCGTCGAGTTGAACGTGGTCAATCGAGTCGTGGAAACGAAGGGAATGAACCACCCCCATGGTTTCTTCCTTTCGCCCACCAAATGGCGGCGTTAGTCGAAAATATACACAAAGTGCGAGAAAGGTTCGAAAACCTTAGTGTTAGGGGGAATAGTCTAGAAGTTCCCTCTCGAGTTTCAATGCCACCTCTATTTCGAGATGAGCATTCTGTTCGTCCACATTACGATGTTCCACATCACTACGTGGAAAGATCTACATTTAGGAGGAATCCTTTATTTGAGGATCACGAATGCACTTGCACCCACTCTCATAGTGCCCAATTATGGAGATCTTTACAATACTTCGATGATTATACTTGATCACCATACATTACTTCAAGAGATCGTGTTGATCCACTAATACGATCTCATTATGTTAGGGACGATCAGTATGAGGATTGTCGTCATTATTATCCTCGCACTCGAGTGGAACCTATTGGTCCTTCGACACAATATTATGATAGAGTTCAGTATCGCTCTAGTCACCGATACTACACGTCTCCTTTATATGAGTAATCTGAGTCTGTATATGTGCGACCTCCACCACATGTTCGTAGGACTCATGACCACTCGCGAGCACGCCATGATTATGTTCTAGACGATCATCATGATGACCCTCAAGATACCTAGAAAAAGCCGACAGACGGGCAAACCCTATGCGTCGTCCTGCATCAATTTGATATCAGAGGGAGGTTCCAAAATTTTCCTATGTTTCAGAATCTGCCATACATAGAATAGTAAACCCTGCATAACATTTTAATTTAAAAAAAAGAATTTTTTTAGCATAATCATACATTTGCATTTTACTTGTTTGTTTGCATGCATCTGCATAGTGGTAGGTTAGTGAGTGTGAGTTCACCCATCACAAATCACCACCTGAACACCCTCAAGAGGTAAAACTCTGAGATACGTCGAGTTGAATGTGGTCAACCGAGTCGTGGAAACAAAGGGAATGAACCACCCTCATGGTTTCTTCCTTTCGCTCACCAAATGGTGGCGTTAGCCGAAAATATACACAAACTGCAAGAAAGGTTCAAAAACCTTAGTGTTAGGGGGAATAGACTAGAAGTTACTCCTCGAGCTTCAATATCACCTCCATTTCGAGATGAGCGTTTTGTCCGTCCACATTACGATGCTCCACATCACTACGTAAAAAGATCTACACTTAGGAGGAATCCTTTATTTGAGGATCACAATCCTACTTACACCCACTCCCATAGTGCCCCATCATGGAGATCTTTACGATACTTCGATGATTATACTCGATCACCGTACATTACTTCCAGAGATCGTGTAGATCCACCAATACGATCTCATTATGTTAGGGACAATCAATATGAGGATTGTCGCCGTTATTATCCTCGCACTCGAGTGGAACCTATTGGTTCTTCGACACAATATTATGATAAAGTTCAGTATTGCTCCAGTCACCGATACTATACGTCTCCTTTATATGAGGAATCTGAGTCTGTATATGTGCGACCTCCACCACATGTTCGTAGGACTCATGACCACCCACGAGCGCGTCATGATTATGTTCTGGACGATCATCATGATGACCCCCAAGATACCTAGAAAAGGCCGACAGGTGCGCAAACCCTACGCGCCGTTCTGCACCACCTGTCCTGCATCATAAAAGTGCATTTTTATGATGCGGCATAGGCGTCACAACTGCCCTCCACCCTGGAGTCCCACCCGGGGCCCACCTTGGCTTCTCACCAAGGCGGCTTTATCAGGTCCGCAGACTGTACACCCAACCCATCCCCGGCTCCACCACAGGACCGATAGGTTGTTGAGGCCGGAGCTCGATCCCTGAGCTTCTTAATAAAAAATCTTTAGGCAGAGTCTCATCACCAACTGATGCAAAAGTGAATGGGTTAAGTGTAATAATGTAGTATGGTGATTGTCAACAAAGTTGTCCTCCTATAACTTTGACTATACCTTTATGTGTTAGAAGGATGTGGTTGAAAAGACTATTCCTCCTCTCGAGTGTTAGGGTCGAAGATTGAGGCAAAGCAACTCATAAGTAAATTCTAAGAGAGGTTGACAGTGCGGTTGACTAGCGTTTTGAAAGCTAGTTGCTAATCCGCAGTAGAAAAAGTGAGATGCCAGAATTTGCCTCCACAAATCCATTAATATATCTTTCAGGTTCTAGCTGGTTTTTGTTCTCTACTCAAGACCATCAATCTCGAGTCCTTTAGCACGAGAATAATCAAGCTGGAAAAAGGACTTGTGTGTTGGCTCGATGATGCTCGCACGCAACATCACCACCATCGTCTCCACGGGGGCCTTCTGAGTATGATTGTAACAGCATGTGCGAATGAAGAATGCTATCACTTTGGGCTAAAGGATGATGTGATGGTCCAAGAGGTGGCTCGATGGTGTCAGCTCAGCCCTCCGTGTGCCATAGTGCACTGAACTCGGGGTGGACGGACTTGAGTTGAGAATGTAGACCGGCTAGTGAACGAACAGAGGAGCCCCCCTGCAAAAGGTGGGTGACACCCCATGTCTCGAAGGCAACAACGAGTCGGTCCCAATTATGCTTGACGTTGCCCAGAGTACGCAGCCAAACCACCCCGAGAATGGCATATTAGCCACCTAGTCCGAAGACATTAAAATTTATTGTGCTCGAATAAGAGCCAATCATTAGGAAAACGCCCGTGTGGCGACCTGTCGTGTGGACATGACGACCTTCGCTTGAGAACACACACAAGTTTAGAGGTTGGAGCTGATGTAATCGGAAGCTATAAGTCCTCGAAATCGACCGTTTTGGTCTTGAAGTTGAATATAAGACTGAACGAAGCCGAGGGATGTGATATGTTTAACCTGCTCCAACGCGACCGGCCATGTCTACTAAAGAACGGGCGAAAGCATATATTGTCGCGAGAGGACCTTCACACGTGTCATGCACATTTGCATTTAGACTTGGAGTTAGAGACAGGACTCTTACAATGCTATCATGTGACAGTGCATATATCATTTTACTAAAGTGATATCATTGCATTCGTTTTTTTATTGTAGGGGTATCATATATGATATTTCTGTGTTAATTTTTGCATGCATGAATATCATAAACGATATCCAGACAATCAAAATATACACGCAAAATAATCTAAAATAATCGCATTTCGATCAAAAAATAATCACATTGCGACCAAAAAATAATCCATTGTCCATTACTATCATGCGACAGCATCGCAAGAGTCCCGTCTTCAAGTCTGAAGAAGAGATTAAACACACAAATTTTCTAACATACGGTCATCTATGTGTGGGATATAAACCTTCGCTTGAGAACACACACAAGTTTAGAGTTTTACCTCTTTTCATCTTTTTGCGTTGGGTAATGTTAAGGGTAACTGTTACAGTATCAGTATCCATATTTTAGTATTTCAGTCTTTGAGCCCGATCCCTTGGGGTCTACAATGTGCAAATCAGTACGTTCAACACACGTCTATGCCCTTCGGCCGACTGATTTGACAAACATCAGTATCCTTTATGCGCATTTACGTTTAATCGTACCCTTTACATAACCATGCATCGATGCATTTTCATTTAGGTTAGCTGTACTCAATTCTTTAATATACTCAGGGTTTGTTTGTCTATGAATCCTCAAAATAGTAATCGCTTGTTTGCCTTCGTACATGGCCATACATAATAGCGATAATAATTATCAGTTATATAAAATGAATCCATGCTATCACAGACAAAATTTAATGTAACGGTGCACATAAAGAAATAAAACATAATTGAAACAGGTAGCTCTTACTCTCACCATCAGTTGTTCCTTCTTTTACCACAACACATGTCGGTCACGTGTATTTGGAGATGTCATCCTTTGCGATATCTCTATAGAAATCGTATTATTTATCGGGGTTGCATCTCGCTATAGTTACAAGGGTTGCACCTCGCTATAGTTACAACGTTAACTAATATGATGACATCATTTGAAATTTACTAACCCAACCATTTGAATTGCATAATCATGATTCAAAAGCATAACTAAACTCCATGTTAATTTATCATGCTTAACAACCAATAACCCAAAAATAGTAAACAGAAGGCAAAACCCAAACTCAAAAACAAAATCAGTAAATAGGAACGGCTATCCCAACAGATGAACACTTAAGTAAACCATATAGCTTCTTAGTTGAAATCATTCGACCAAGAGTAAACCCACCACAACCACTGTCAATTAACTCAAAGTCGGGAAATAAAAATAAAGTCGGGAAATAAAAATAAAGGTAAGATAAAGGCAAATGACGAACCAGCAGATACCCAACTTGTCGGCCAAAATGCCCAAACTATATCTTATCCCTTCCCATAAAACAAACCAACAGTCAGGCTTGCAAGGTACCCTTCCAACGAGGCCTCAAGGCGCTGGCCAAACGTTAAAGCAAGGCAAACCCAAAACCCCCTCTCAATACAGCTAGCCGGCCAACCATTAATTTGTCGAAACAAGTATCTTAATAACAGAGATTAACTAAAACCCCTCGTTTCATGTTTCCATCAAAATCTGCAGTCAACAGTGAAGGAAAGAAGAAAAAGGGAAGAGGAAGAGTTGCTCATAGTGGACGGTTTGAAGTTGAGATCTGCCGACCAAAAGTACAAATTCCTATTAAAACTGCAACAGCACCACGAAGAGCCAAACTCCAGCCCTTGCCGGGATTTTCCAACCCAATCGGCGAGCGGAAGAAAGGTCGTCGAGCAAAGAAGAGAGGCCGAGCAAGCCCTAGCATCCACTCTGAAACTCCATGCGGTGAAAATGAGAGTCTGGGGGTCGGGATTGTGAAACAATTAAATATCATGTCAATAATCACCGCTTACATCAATCCACCACTTTCAATAAGTGCCCACTAAACATAATTAATCAAGGCCTCCTTAATTAACTAAGCCGCAAAATCCATTGCTTGCAATACTGAAGCCTACTCATTACTCATTTTAACTCATTCCCAAGTCAAGGTACAGATACCAATAAATATTTATATACATATAGGTATATACATATAGTTGGATATCTAATAACTTACACCAATATAACAATAGCAATATGAGCATTCCACCGAAACGAATCGAGTGACGCTAAACTTTTAAGAAAAATGTGAACTCAAACGTTCAAAGCGAAGCCGAAACGACACTGATTATGTAGCATCATCATAGGGGATATATATAACATTTTAAATTGAATTTTATTATCTGTTTGGGTAATTTCACGTTTTGGGCCGTTACAATTTATTCCCCTCTTATAAAGATTTTCGTCCTCGAAAATAGGACACGATACCACTTTTATTATCCTTTTGTATAGCTGTTAGCAGCTAATAATCATATGATGGCTAAGGACTCCCTTTATTGCTTTATATATATATACATGTGCACCTTATGCCATCTTACTTTTATTTACATGTCGTGCTAAAGAAGGTAACTCCTCGCTTAGTCTTTTATTTAAAGACTAACTCTTTTATTATAAAAATGTTTTAGGTACTAAAAGAAAATCAGAGTAAGCTAAACTCTATCGAGCGTGGTATAAACGACTAGTAGACACTTTTGAAGTGACAAACACTCGAGAGAGTTGTTGAAATGCTAAACTTTGCCTGCTGATGAGTCCGATATTTATAGGGTTTTTCGGACACATATGGGCTTGTTTTCGCACTCGTGCACCGCGTTTCAACCGGTATTCGGTTATATTTGCATCGTCCGGTCTATGACCATTTTGTGCACTGTTTTGGCCCATTGGTGTGCAATTGCACATTCTGTTGTTGGGGGTACGCACATGGTGCTCCCCACGGCTCTTTTCGGCTGTTCTTTTTGCTGTGTATAGGTGCTGGGAGCTTGTGCTCCAGTTCTGGTTTTGCTGTGCAGGTGGTGCGTTTTCCCCAAGACAAAAATTCTGATTTGAGGAAAACGCACGGTCGTGCGTTTCCTTAGCGCACGGTCTGTGCCTGATCGTGCGTTTTTGTTGAGCAGGAAAAGAGTCGAGTCGAGCTCGACGAATTTTGTCGAACTGTGCTCGACGATCTTCACGCACGGTTAACACACGGTTCCAAAGAAACCGTGCGCAAAGGAAACACACGGTTTTCCTGTAGCTTTCTTGTTTGTACCAATCTGTGATTAATCGTTCGATTTGTTCACGCACGGGCGGAAGCGCCCGTGCGCGAGTAAAACGCACGGTTCCACCTGCTTGCCTCGAATTCCAGCTTTTTGTTGTTACTCGTGCGATTTCCTTCACGTACGGGCGGAAACGTCCGTGCGCGAGTAAAACGCACGGGTCAACGCTTCTCCTTCCGCAGGCTTGTTCTGAAAGTTAATATCGCACGGTTTGCGCACGGTCGTGCGCCAAACCGTGCGTGACCATTTTTTCTGACTTTTCTATTTAAGACGCAGATTTCATCGTTCCAAAAGAGAGTCTGATCCAGTCACGCCCAACCCGCCATTTCTGCTCCTTTGAGCGGGAAGACATCCCTCCAGCCACCATTTTCTCTCTCCTCCTTGGAGAGTTGATCCGGCCAGCATTCCTCCTCCAAGAGCTTCCAATAGCTTCATCTCCGATCATCATTGTCATCTCCAAGCTCCAAGCTTCGTTTCAAGCTCTTAGGGTGCTGCATCTGTGGAGTTCTCCAGATAGATCCAGCCCAACAATTATTCACGAAGAAGACGGGTTATTGGAAGGAAGTGACAGCCCTTCTGGACCCCGGACGTCATCCGTAGACCGAGCTCGGACAAGGCTCGACAACCCTTGACTCCGGCCGCGAATCTCGGAAAGCCTTCGTGCGTTTGGTTGTTTCTCTTCCCCTTCACTTGTAGTATTTCTTTTTCTGCATATTTGGAAGTTGGAATGATGTGTAAGAACATTGTTAGCTTGAGTATTTCAGCATGTCTATGTGGTTATATATTTTAGTTCTTGATTCTGTGTTGAGCTCCGGATTTTCTCTTGTGCAAGTTGAGATAGTGCCGTTCTAGCGATTGCTAGAAGCGTGCATTGTGAAGAGGTGTTTGCGACCCTCATTGACTCATCCATCTTCTGTATTACTCTCTTGAGTAATCCACCAAAGAGACGCGGTGACGGCGACCCGCGATAGGATTATTAGTGTTAAATTTAGGAAACCCCAAATCAAAACCCCATTTGTTTGCGTTACCACTTGCAATGACTTTTTCAAATAGCGAAATCACACTCCCTACTTGCACTCCTCTAGAGATCGATATACAGGGATTCAACTTCTCAACTTTATTACTTGACAGCGATCGGTACACTTGCGGACGACGCATCACCTGCTTACCAAGAAAGACTTTTAATTATTAGTAGTAATTATGTAACTATCCTAGACTTGTAATATAGATATGTAATGATATATGTAAATTATGGAATAAGAGTTTTTTTCTGCACTGTTATTTCAATACTCTTGTGGCATAAATATCATTTGGTTTTTCAAATAAGAAATGTATACTATTCCTCTGTGACGAACATGGGCCGTTACAGAAAATGGTATCAGTTGGTGATGGGAGATTGCAGGAAAGTTTTTTATCAAGGAGGTTGGGGATCGAGCTCTGACCTCAACAACCTATCGACTCCGTTGTGGGGCCGGGGATGGGTTGGAGTATACGGCCCGCGGGCCTGATAAACTGCCTTGGTGCGACGCCATGGTGGGCCCCCTGTTGTGACTCCAGGGTGGTATAGCCGATAGGTTGTTCAGGCCAGAGTTCGATCCCCCGACCTTCTTGATAAAGAGCTTTCCTGCAAGATCCCATCAGTTGGTGATGGGAGCTTGCAGGAAAGCTCTTTATCAAGGAGGTCGGGGGATCGAACTCTGGCCTCAACAACCTATCAGCTCTGTTGTGGGGCCGATGATGGGTTGGGGGGTACGGCCCGCGGGCCTAATAAAGCCGTCATGGTGCGACACCATGGACTGCCCGGCGGGCCTAATAAAGCCTGGATTGCTTCATGCTGGGGTGCGAATGAAGGTAGGGCACGGCAAGGGTTACATGATTGTGTGGGCTAAAATACCCTTCCTGATTAGATTTTGTGAATTATTAAAATATGATAAATTAATATGGGAGTGCATGTTGCCAAATATAACGCCTTTAGAGATGCAAAGTGCCTGAACTTAAATATTTAAGATGCAAACTGCTAAAGCCTCCTAATTGGAGGGTGCTTAGTGCCCTAAATCCTTAAATTATGATACCAAAATCAAGCAGCATTGATTTATTTCTCCTCATTATCATGTTCTAGATTTCCCAGTAAAACAATTGCTATTCTGAAAGTAGATATGACTGAAGTTTAGAAAGATGAGAAAACAGAGATAACTGCAGTTTATCATCTCCTCATTTCTACTATTTTCTCACCTTATGAGTTCCACTCAAAAATGTTATTGATTGATGCCATAGATAACTGAAATTTCCAGGGATCTGAAATCTTAACTGGGATGATGGAAAAAAAATATAATAATTGTGGAGAACTCAGAGCATGCCACACTCTTCCAACATTGCAGCACGAAACCAAATATCCGCCAACAAATGGAAAATTTCAGAGCAATGTCGTCGACAAGATTTCAGATGTTCCGAACAAAAAAAGATTTCAGAATTATGTGGAAGAGGAAAGACGAGGAAGAAGGTTATCAGAGCCTTTCTTGTATGCTCCAATGGGGAAGAAGGTTGCCAGTAGCAGGACATAAGCAGAGGAAGAAATTAGATTGTGAAATCGCAAGCGGCGGAAATGGAATAAACGGGTGATCAGGACATTCATGTTCGGCGGTTTCAAAAAAGAGAACACAAGCTCGACGGCAGACGATGTCGATGAGCTCGCAGAAAGGATGGCGTTTGCTCCTGCATACCTTATTTGATGTCCATGAGCTCGATAGCAGAAAATGTGGATGAGTTCACAAACGATGGTTCGCTCCCTCGTCGGAGCTCAGCCGCCGCCGCCCCAAAACAAAGTCCTAGGCTCCGTTTGGGAGGACTTATTTTCACACCGGTCATGCGGTTACGACTAGGTCTGATTCATGCGGTCGTAACCGCTTGACCGGTGAAAATAAGTCCCCCCAAACGGAGCCTTAGTGTTGGTGTTGTTTATTATTGTGTAATCTTATTTTGTAGAGTTATGAGTATATTGATAACCTTTATTCTATTAATTATTCAAATCTTCTCAGGAAGTTAGCATAATTACAGGTTGTACTCCCCATTTCTTGAAATCACCAATATCTTTCCCATAAGTTTGCATTTCAAAACATGAATTTTATATGTGCATATTAACATAGTTTTATAATGTGTTGTGAACATTTATGGGGTTCTCGACATTATTTAAAGCTAAAAATTAGGCTGCTACAATGCATAAGCTACAAGAGAGAAAAAAAATATCATTAAAAATATCATTAGCTTAGATTAAGTGGCGGTCGTAAACGTATGGGTTAAAACGTCATTTATTAAAGATCACCCGACAAACATCATCCATTTGAACATAAAAGTAGATGAAGTTCCTATAGGTGTGGGCGTTAACAAATGACAATTTAACCCTCTCGTTCATGATCGCCACCACCGGGCCAAAAAACTCTGTTATATATGGTACCCTACAGCATGAAGTTCCTATTTTATCCTTATCTTTATTGTAAAGGGAGAGCCATAGGACCTGATTTTTTTAATCTCACAACAATTATCAAGGCAAATACTATCAAATTGAAAACATGGTGATGAGCTGAATAGAACATCTACTTTGGGACATGGAAGCTTCTATTAACTGGGTAGAAGGAAAGGTTAGAGATAGAATGGTGGCAGAGACATGGAAGCTTCTATTAATGGAACGTCCGGAGTGCATAGATCAAATGGTAACATGAATCTGTAAACCTTTTCTGGATAACCATGAGGATGAAGTGACGCCATAGGAGGGACGAACCTGTGGGGATATGAGAGATGGTGCGCGGATTCAGTGGGGGGCTCGAGGGACACTGGTCCCCTCATTATTTTTCAAAATGTTTAGTGTATTAGAATTTCTCTCGTCGAGGCAATGAATTTTGACTACTGATACGTTAAAAAAGGTGGTCAGACGAGGGAGAAACATCTCTAATAAGGTGGAAATGTTCAAAAAAAATTTTGAAGGAAGTTGATGACTGACCCTCATGTTAAATTTTTTATAATCTAGTGACGCATACCTCCAATGGATGGCGGCATGAGTGAAATTCGATGAAAAGTGATATTTTCTTGCGGCTTGCTAGTAATAAGTTAGTTTTCAAATAATCTTTTTTTTTGTTATGATTTACTGATAGTAATAAATTGTTATGGACGAAAATGAGTTTGCTAATAACAAAACTCTAATTTGGATATTACTCATATTAGCACACAAAAAGAAAAAGAGCATTGTTAAGTGCACTGCAGTTTTCGCTATGTGCACTACAAAGTCACTTAATTAATAATTCAAACTTCTCCCTAAATTTATAACTAAGGGCAAGCATGTTTGTGCACCGCAATTTCTTCTCTCAACCCTAGCCCCGTTCGCGACCCTTCCGCCTGGCCGGCCCCAACGCTTCCGCCTGGTCGTGCCCAGTTCTCCGCTTCAACCCTCCCCGCCAGCCCCGACGGCAGCCCCGACACCAGCCCCGGCGCCAGCCCCGACCCCAACTCCGACGCCAGCCCCGACCCCAACCCCGACGCCTTCTGGTTTCTCGACGCCCCCTGCAGCTATTTTCGTCTGGGCGTGCCTCTCCGCTGGTTGGCATGGAAGTTTGCCCCTTCAACCCTAGCACAATACTCTGTTTGCCATTTTTTACGAGTTCTTAGTTCTCCAAAAATGATATTTGTGTTTCCATTAGTTATACATTTGAAGACAAGAGATATAGATGTTCTAATTTTATTGTGACTTGTGAGACGTCATTTTGGAGCAATCTCGTACAATGTATGCAAACATTAATCGTAAAAAAATTCATTACTAAATTTCATTCATTAAATGTTAATTTTTATGCTTAAAATTGTAGAAATATGAAGAAATACAAGAATCAATGGAAGAAAAGTATGGACAAAGAAAACGGAGATCTGTTTATTTTATTTTGGGTTTTCTCATTTTGATGAAATCATATTTTTGTTAATCCATGTTATTTTTTTGTCGGCCGTTTTCCAAATTTGAATGTAATCTATGGTGTGTGTCTTATTAATCTTTTATTTTTATGAGAAAATGTTGTGCTTCATTGATATATCAAATTAATCTTGTTAGTTTGCTATTAACAAAAAAACGGTGCACATAACAATTATGTGTGCACCTATCGTAGTGCGGTGCTCTTAACAAAAAAGTGCACATAGCGAAAACTATAGTGCACTTAACAATGCTCAAGAAAAAATATTACTGAATTATTTTACCGATATGTTTCCCTATAACGCGCGCACCCTCCCTCTCATTTTCGTCGTTCTATAGTTTCCCGTCAAACCTAAATTGTGTGAAACCCTAAATCCTTTCCCCCTCCTCCCAACCTCGCTAGTGTTTCTTTCCTCCAATTCCGACGCCGCGGACCTCAGTCGCATCCCTCCAAGCTCGACGCCGACCTTCCCGATTCTCACTACAAGACTACTTTCTTCCTCCAAGTCCGACGTTGATTGCCCAGATGGCCGATGTTTCCTTCCTCCCATTCTGATGCCAACCTCAGTTCTAGTGCATGGTGTCATCTACCTCCAAGTCGGCTATTCAGATTCGTGGGTCCCCGTCTGGTTTCTAGAAACCCTAGATCCATGGGTTCTCTTCATCCCGACCACTTCGGGGTATAACCCTAACTCTTTGAACATCTCTTTAGGGTCTTGTGGTGTACGTTGGATTTATAAGTGGTTATTTCATGTAGATTAATTTGCGTGTTAAAAAACTTTATGATGATATAGTTAATTTGGTCTGTAAAAATTACTTAACTTGTAGTTTACTTGCTTATTTAATGCAGGTTAGGTTACAGATTAAACCACAAGTCCAAATCCACATTTTGGAGAATTTTACATTCATGTAAAAAGATGACCTACGATGACCATCATTGGATTTATGTTTTGCATTTATTGTTTTTTTTAATGTTTTTGTTGTTTTATATCATGGTTGTCTTATGTTTTATTTTTATTTTGAGTTTAATGTTTTGCATCAATATTCTAAAATTCTGAGTACCAAGTTATGTTTTATGCTTGTTGCGGGTCAACATGTTGCGCTCTTAAACCCGCCGAAAGTCGAACCGCCTTATTTTGAGAGAGGTCTAGCGTGCAAATAGTCAAAGTAGAATCGGACGGTTGACACGAGAATTTTTTACGCAAAAACTCTAAAAATGAGAAAAACCATGTGGCGCAATGTGCGCGACGCACGGTACAATCCTCAAGTGATATCACAGAAAATCTTCCAGAGTCTTCGAAAGATTCAGAAATCTTCGAGGATTTCTTCGAGTACACAGAGATTTTTGAAAGATTCTTCGGGAGCTCTCTCTCTCTCTCTCTCTCTCTGTAGAAGGCAAGGTGGAATGAAATGAATGCCTAAGAGTCATTTTATAGATTTTGAGACGACATTTTCGTAAATAAGTGGTTGGGGTATTCGGCTATCTGCACATTGTAATCAATTTATGTACCACAAGCATATTCATTATGTGTAATTTTATGGCTATACGCACACTCGTGATGGATGTGTTTATGTACACACCATAACTATATTATTTGCTATACACAGACCACTATGCATATTTTGGTTATACACACACCGTAATGCAATTTTCTACTATCTGCACCGCACCATCTTATGTTTTATTATACACGACCGAGGCGGCATGATGACAAAAGTTAGGCGGCGGCTGAGGGACCAGCTAGTGGAGGACGACCGACTGCGAAGGTTGGCACGGAGCTCGGCCGGCGAGGGTCGGGCAGTAGAGGGCCGCCAGGTGGCCGACCGGGCGCCCTAAGATGGTTAGTGAGATGGCTGACCGAGGGAGTCGACGCGACTGAGGGGGTCACCCGGGCACGGGGGGGGGGGGGGGGGGGGGGGGGCATGACCTTGAAGCAGTACAACTATAGCCGACCGATCGATCGCAAGGTGCGCGCGACCGGTCACTCGTAAGGAGGGCATGACGGTGGGGCCGCACTGTCTCCGGGTCGCGCAGTGGCAAGCAGCCAGTTGGCCGACCGCGCGACCTTACTTGCCCGTGCAGGTTGTGCTTGACTGTGCGACGGTGCGGCCGGTCTGCCAGTCGTATGACGACATGCAGGGGTGCGACTGCGTGTTGCGGCGTTGTGCGCGTGACCTAGCTGTTCGGGCAATCATGACATTAGTGGTTAACCCCACTCTGCTACACTTTCTCCGCCAAAGGAGGTGTGTGTGTGTTACGTGGGGGGGGGGGGGGGGGGGGTTAGCGTCCATGCGCGAACACATGTTTCAACGTCCATTTGGAAGACTAAGCAAACTCAGAGTTGCATGAGACCGGTCTAGTTGGAACCGCGTCGGCTCGCCGATCAAGATACCTACAAAAAATTTTTGGTTCAACCGAACCTATTTTTGGAACTCATCAATGCACATGAAAGCAAAAATTTTGTAAGATAATTCATACAAGGGTCCGTTCGGCATGAAGATATTGACTTTCTGGAATTGGCTTTGGTCAGAAAACCAATATCTACAGGAATTGGTTTTTTATAGAAAACCAATTATGTTATTCGACTGCAGTATGATATTCAGTGAACAGAATTGACACTGATACCTAAATATTGTTTGGCTGCACGAATGAATTGATATGCAAGAATTGTAATAATTTTTAAAATTGAACAATTTGAACAAAAAAATAACATTTGAATAAAACTCTCAATTTACAAATTATTTTTGATGACAACAACACATAAGATGGAAGGAAAATGAGTAATCAACTAACAAGTACACACACTGATGACTGAACACACAACACTATCCAATTTTGATCTATATGTCCGCCACAATCTTTGTGATGATTCTCAAATATAATTCAAAAACCAGATTTTTTTTGTTAATTTGCAGCTCAAAAGCCAAAAATCATTTCACAAATAACATAGATTTTAGAAAAAATAATTTTCAAATCTAAAAACCTAAGGATGTAGAAAAAAATCTAAAGAGGAAGAGGAAGAAGAAGTGGAGAAGGAATATGATTCCTAGAGGCAAAAATTCTGAAGCAGTCGGCGTCGGAGTGTCGGAGGAGTATGAAATATCTGATATAGGGCACGAGGGAGGAGTTGGCGTCAGAGCGTACATATATTACAGCGGTGTCAGAGGAGTCGGCGTCGTAGCGTCAACATCAGAGCATCGGGGTCGCGCAGTCGGCGTCGGAGCGTCGGGGTCGGGGCACGGGAGCGGGATCCGGGTCGGGGCACGGGAGCGGGAGCGAGGTCGGGATAAGGGCACGACAATGACGAAAATCTGGAAAACCTGCCGCGGGAGGTAAGTTTCGAGGGACTCGATTTTTAGGTATATAGGAAAACCCATTATTTTTAAGTGAAAACCAATGCCCATCTAATTCTGGAACGCCGAACAAAAGAGTTGTCTTTCTGGAAGGCAAAACCATTTCCAGAAAGCCAATACCTGCGCGACGAACATACCCTAAGTGTTTTCATAAAAAAATGAGTTGCAAATAGAATTTTGTGGCGTGCCAATATCAAAGATACAATAATATCCGAAATATGTGTTCTAATATCAATGTTCTTTATATATTATACAATTCTTTATGCTCATAAAAAAAGCAGTTGTTATTCGCGGAGCATTAATGTCTATCTACATACTAACTTGTTCTCATTTTATTTGAGTTTACAAATTGTTATTCACAGATCAATTATAAACTTGCAGTCAATGCCTTTGTTCTCCTGATCAGGGCCCGACAATGAAGGAACATCTCCAACGACTTTCTTAGCACTAGGGCTGTAACAGTTCGGTTTTGTTCAATTTTTTATCAAAACGCTAACCGAACCACCCGTGTGTGGTTCTAAAAATCTGAAACCGAACCAAACCACGAACACCATTGGAACCTAACCAAACCGTTCTTGTTCGGTTTGAGCACTATTTAGCTTACAAGTATGAAATGAAAATGACAGATCAATAATTGTTACGCTTATAAAGGAAAATCGAACAAGGTGTTTGTCTTTCAATTGAAGAGACCAATTTAAAACAACATAAATTGAAGAGTAATTGTGTTTTTAAATAACTTGAAACGTTGATATGTAAAACTGAAATAACAAAGTCAAATATTAAAACTGTCATAACTAACATTCACCCTTGGACAAATATAAGATCTTTTGAAAAAACAACAATTCCTTCGTACCAGCTTTCAGTTCCCGTGGACTATTGGTTTAAATGTTAAAAACTAAAAGAGCTGCTAAGTTTTTAGCCCTCCCTCCTAGAATCCCGGACCCGCTCTGCGCTCAGTCTTAAGTAATAACATTTAGTCTTAGTACTTTAAATAATATTTATTTTTAACAACGTTGGCTTAGCTGAGCTTATGAAATAAGCAATCCCTAATAGAATAGAATATTATTAAAGCTAATATGGTTAGGTTCGGTTCGACTTGGTTCGGTTTGACATTTCGAACAGCGAACCTAACCGAACCACACGGTTTCTCAAAAAATGAAACCGTGACCGAACCGTAGACAACTAAAACCGAACCGAACTGTGCGGTTCGGTTCGGTTCGATTTGACAGTTCGGTTGGTTTTGGCTTACACCCCTACTTAGCACTTCCAATGTGTGCACGAATCATGATTCATAAAATGAATTTGTTGTAAGAGATTGAGTTTATACAAAAGAAGCAATTTATTCGTTGTTCATGCAATTTTCGTTTGTCTCGGAAGATTCTGATAGCTAGTCTAAGAAAATTTAGATAACTAGGGTACTCTCTAGGTCCGGGGGGTGGTGCAGTGCAGGAAATGCACAGCACCGTGCAGTGCGCGAGATCTGACGGGTGCGAGTACATCTCAGCTCGCGCGGAGATGTGTGCACGCTTTGATCTCTGGCGCACTGCTTTGAGATATGTGCGCTGAGATGTGCACGCATCTCAACGCACTCGCATTCATTAGATTGCACTTTACGGTAAAGTGTAGCGGATCTCGTCCGTCCGATTTCCTGCACTTTACCTCCCCCGGACCCGGTACTCTCTCCCTTGATGCGGAAGACTGCTGATGAACTGTTGCTGATTGAAAAAGTGATGATTCTGGAAAACAGAGTTTTGTTAAAAAACTGTTTGGGTGAAACAGAGTTTACAAAACGGAGTTTTCAAAAAGTTGTTTGGATTCAAAACGGAGTTTTTAGCAAAATTTTTTTTTTCAGATATGAAAGTGATATAACCTGCAGTGTCAGTACATGTCTCTTGTGGAACTTGTGAGGACATCCCATGATCTTGAACTTGGTGTGGGAATGAAAATAAAAGAAGTTCTGAGCTTCACATAGTACAAATCATGCATACCTACATTTTATTGGAACATGTAAAAAAATCAGGCTCCTTAAGTACATGATTAAACTAGGGCCCTCAACTTGTGAGGATCAAATACCTTAGCTCTAATTTTGTACAATGTACAACATATTTGTCTTTTTTTTCTGCACAAGGAACTTGAGGTAACAACAGATAAGCTAAGTATCAAAAGTGGAGAAAGAAATACTACACACTTACAACTTGAGAAGCTGCAAAAAGGATAAAATCATATTGTAAACTACAGAAGTACTCCAGTTAATAAATATTGTGCTAAACACTAGTGTGAAGGATCTCTATGCAGTATTTTGAGATTCATAAGCTGCAAAAAGGGTAAAATCATATTTCACATGCTTAATCTGAACAACTTAGGATATATCAGTGCAAATTTGAGAGGTTTTTAGGAGAAGGAAGTTGGAATGGAAATCAAAGAAGAAACCAAGAGAAAAGAATCGTTGTGAGACTTACGACCGATCCGCTATCGAGCAGCGAGCATTGAGGAGGAAGAGGACTCCCAGTCTAAGAGTCACAGTCGGCGACGATTCCCCCATTGGTGAAGCTTCACAGACTTTGTGGAGGATGAACCGTCGGAGGAGGAAGCGTCTTTTGGCGATGGTTTCTGGCAACGCGGCAAATAGCAGAGATGAGATGGGTACGACGAGGAAGGAGTGCGAGAGTGGCGCGGCGCTGGGCGAAAGCTATAAATACGGCCACCAACAACGCCGACCAGAACCACGCCCTAGTAGAAATCGCCATTCGGGGGAGAAGAAGAACGACGCGGAATGTCGCGCGGGAGAGGAAAAGCCGAACTTTTACGGGAGACCGGAGAAATTTGCTGAGGATGGGTTATAGAAGAAAAGTGCGTCTCCGAATAAACGGAGGTTTCAAAATAACCTAAACCAAACACCACTTTTTATCAAAACTCCGGTGCCTTCCAGCCGCACCGCAGCCTAACAGCCGAACCAAACGCCACCGAAGAGGAGGATCAAATTTTTATCTTTATTTTTATTTACAAAATACACATATAATCAAAATATTCAATAATAAAGGTGATTGTTATTAGCACTACAGTTTTGGCTAGTCGCAAAATGTTTTCTTCTAATTTTTCGCGTCTTTTAGAAATATGTCTTGTATATGCATTTTTAGGAAAATTGTTCAACACGAAAGTTGTAGATCTCGTCGAGATCTACAACTTTCGTGTTGAACACTTTTCCAAAATGCATGTACAAAGAGTACTTTGAAAAATACAACTAGATTTCACGGCTTTTAGAAATACGTCTTGTACATGCATTTTAAAGAAATGTGTTCAACACAAAAGTTGTAGATCTTGTCGAGATCTACAACTTTCATGTTGAACACTTTTCCTAAAAATATACGTGCAAGACGTATTTTCAAAAGACGTGAAAAAATTAAAGTAAACGTTGTGCGAATAGTCAAAATTATAGTGCGAATAACAATCACGGTAATAAATTTAACTTTCTTTAAAATTGCGTAAAAACAAAATCCAGGAACAACAAAAATAATTTTCCCATTTTAATAGCAGGCTGAAGGAAAGCATCTCTCAGAGATATCTCGCTCCCTCTCGCCGGTTCTTTGCCGTTTCTCTATTCTTCTTGTTCGGTAACCTCAATCGGGGAAGAGAGTTTAGAGAATTTTTTTTTGTTCTTCTCGAAGCTCTCCTTCCCCTTCCCCTTCCCCTTCCCCTTCTCACTCTGATTCGGGAGCCTTCATCCATCCCTAGGGTTCGCTGCCCTTGATCTTCATCTTCTGATGGGCGCAGACGGGGATTCCCGCGACTCGAGCGTATCCGCTCAAGCGGAAGGACACGCTACTATGCACGTACGCTGCTCCAACGGATCCAAGTTCTCCATTCAGACGGCCCTCAACGCCACCGTCGGCTCGTTCAAATGCCTTTTGTCCGAGAAGTGCGACGTGCCAGCAGATCAACAGAGATTGATCTACAAGGGCCGGATCTTGAAGGACGAGAAAACCCTAGAGAGCTACGGTGCGTCAATTTCCTTGTTATTTTCGTTGATTTTGATGGATTTGGGGGCGAGGTTGAATTTTACTTGTTTTAATTTCTGCTGATTGCTGTTGGGACCTAATTCCAGAATGTTAGAGCTAACACGGTGAAGAAGGGGGAATGCCCGGGAAGAGAGGAGGCCAGGCTATGGAAGAAAAAGAAAAACCTAGAAGATGGCCAAAAGAGGGAGAGATGAGCTGGGGAGGGAATAGATGAAACTAGTAAAACTTTATTAAGCATATTTTCATCCTTAGTACAAACAGTAGATTTTATTTATAACTCCATTACGCCATTACAACCTATTCCTATCAACAGCTAAACAGTCATCTTTGAAGATGTTAACTCGTCGTTTATTTGTCTATTTTTGTCATCATTGGGAACTTCAACTTTGCCGCCTCAATAATTCCTCCTGGGTGATGTGACAATGGATTTCATCACGTGCCTCCCACGGTCCTCAGGGTACGACTGCATCCTGGTGGTGGTGGACCGATTGTCCAAGTACGGTCACTTTATACCCTTACATCACCCAATTATAGCTCCAACGGTGGCCGATGCGTTTATTTCTGGCGTCGTCCGACTACACGGGTTTCCTCGATCCATCGTTAGCGATCACAATACGGTCTTCATGAGTTCCTTCTGGCATGAGTTTTTCAAACTCCAAGGCACACAACTCCGAATGAGTTCGGCTTACCAGCCTCAGACGGACAGGCAGTCCGAGGTTATGGACCGCTGTTTGGAGACATACTTGCGCAGTTTCGTCTCCAACCGCCCCTGCGACTGGAGCAAGTGGTTGGGGCGGGCCGAGTTCTCTTACAACACGTCCTTTCAGTACTCGACCGACATCACCCCCTTCCATGCGGTCTACGGCCGACCGCCACCCACCGTCATCCAACACCTTCTAGGAGAATGTCTCGTCGGGGCAGTGCGCACCCAGCTGTTGGACTAGGACGAGATTATCCGGATCCTGAAGACCCACGTTCTCCACGCACAGCAGAAGATGCTCAACCACGCAAACAAGCATCAACAAGATATTCAGTTTCAAGTGGGCGACATGGTATTTGTCAAACTTCGACCTTACCGCCAGACTTCAGTGGCGTCCCAATATCATTCCAAGCTATCAACTCGTTTCTATGGCCCGTTCGAGGTGATTGGCCGCATCGTCGAGGTGGCCTATCGCCTCCGCCTGCCCGCCCATAGTCGCATACATCCCGTCTTCCACGTGTACCAGCTTAAACGGGTGGTGGGAGACCACTCGGTCGATGCGACTCTTCCACCGGACACGACATCTGACGGCTCTACAGTTTACCTTCCTGAGGTGATCTTGGACCACAAACCTATCACCGCGGAGGGCCGGGTCCGCGATCCGATTCTGGTCGCATGGTGCCAACGACCCCACTCCGAGGCGACTTGGTTGGATCATGACGATTTTCGTAGCCAGTTTACGGAGTATTGCCTTGAGGACGACAAATTTTCCAGATGGGGGTATTGTTATGGACACGGAGGAGGGCGACCTAGAGGAAGCAGTATCATCGACGTGGCGCGTGTATTCTCGAAGGCGTCGACTGGCGGATGAGACCACCATGGGACGAGTGGCGTGATTGTCGCCGCTATGCTATTTTATTTCCCGTTATGTTATTGTATTTCTATTGTCGTACTTTATTTCCCGTTATGTTATTTTATTTCTATTGCCACACTTTATTTCTGTTTCTCTTTGGGCGGGAGAGGTTATATAACTCCCGAATCCCCCCTTGTAGTTTTTTTGTCTTGGATTTGGGATTGAAAAGAGTTGGAGCCTAAGGGGTGGCCAAGAGGGATTTTTCTCTTGGAGTGCTTCTTTTATTTAGGGCGTAACAAATAGAAATATAGGAATTTGGGGATGGGTGGAAGGATCTACTGGGAGGAATGTCGGGAATTAAGGCTGCACAGGATTGGCCTGTGGCAATTATCACAAAGGTGAAAGGGGTGGTGGTTGTCTGTTTGGGAAGTGAGGACTTGACTATTTTTCCTTGCTGGAAAGGGAATTTATCGGTGGTTACAGGCTGTTATGAATGAGAATGAGTGGTTATTCGGTAGTAATGCGAAATGAGGGTAGTTATCTTGGCTTCGACTCCAAGAATTCATGAATGGGCACCATGGGATCATCGTGAGATCCAAGAATTTGTCCAAAATTTGTGATACTTAAAAATCAGCCCCTAGCGCCAATTTATAGATTTTGACTCCACTATAGACGACCATGATCCTCTGGAACATTAAAGCACTAAATTTACATGATAGAAATATAAAAATACATTAAAAATGTCTTCATCGCTCTGAACGCAGCCACTGACTCAGATCATCTACCCTGCAATATTATCTGTCTTTGCCTATGTAGACTTGCGCGGGCTTTGGTAAGTGTCGCCCGCCCTCAATCCGTGATCCCATCAATATGCCTATCCGAGACCCAACTTCTCCATAAAAAATAAATCTATAGTATGATATAGTTAGATGAGAAAATGAACAATATTATGATTAATTTAGTACATGTATTCTGTCGTTATTACAGAGTTTCACATAAGGAAAGACAAAACAAAACATATCATAGTAATCAAAAGAAGATGAATGCATGAAGTCCTGTTGAACTTGTAGTCTACAATTGTCATCAGGAAGGCAAACTCTTTTGCATTTCGTCTATCTTTCGTTAGTTATATTTGAATCTAAAGGTGGTGTTTGATTGTATATTTTCACCATAGCCGCAGATGTGTATCAGGTTCCTCAAATTAATATGATGCCATGTGACAAATTTTGCATATTTTGGTTTTCAAGATGTGATAACATATGCCAAATTAGGATGCTTTTTTTGCATTGCTCTGCCAGTTCTGTACTTATGTGGTTTTTACAAATGGGTAAATATTGCCAAGAAATAGTTCCCAATTGACAAATTTAGGTTTTTACCACAAAGTTACCTGAAACAAAAATATCTCGCATACTTAGATTAAAACTAAGGAGGGAGCTAATAATCTTGTTTAAGGATGCATTTTTAATTACAGCTTGAATTACGATGTAACAGTGAAAATTTATTAACGACACTATGATTTTCTCTATCCAAAATCTCAAGGAAAGAGAACAATGTAATAATGTGTGGGGAAATCCGCTTTTGTGAGTCCTCTTACTGGAAAACTTAGGACTTCACTACCTATTCACTTTAGTATTATTTGCTCCATCTCCCCTGCTCGCAGCACACCCTGGAGAGTGCCGACTTCACACGCGCATGCGCACAGTTAAACTAGTTTTATGATGGGAATTTTTCACTTTACCCAATGCAACACACGCATTGGTGTAATTGCCCAACTCTTTTTTTTCAGCTAATGCTGAGGGATGGTTATCTCATGTTTTTTTCCATACTGTGTTTTTATTTCTGATGTTTATATAGGCTTGGAGTCGGATCACACAGTCCACATGGTTCGTGGTGCTGCACCATCTACTGCCTCTGACAGTACTGCATCCAACCATAGAGCATCATCTACTGACAATACTGTACCTGCGGCAAGATCTAATCTTTCTGGTGAGGGAGGGGGATTAGGTGGGGCTGGGCTTGGAGCTTCACTTTTCTCAGGGCTTGGATCTAATGTGCCTTTTGGTGCCGGGGCTCCTAGCTTGTTCGGAACAGAAATCCCAGAGTTTGATCAAGTACAGGAGCAGCTTATTCAAAACCCAAACATGATGAGGGATATAATGAACATGCCTGCAATTCAAAATTTGATGAATAATCCCGATTTGATGCGTAACTTGATTATGAGCAATCCTCAAATGCGGGACTTACTCGACCGTAATCCAGATCTCGCACATGTGCTAAATGACCCCAACACTCTTAGGCAGACTCTTGAAGCTGCCAGAAATCCCGAATTAATGAGGGAAATGATGCGTAACACGGACAGAGCCATGAGCAATATTGAGTCTTCACCAGAAGGATTTAATATGCTTCGGCGAATGTATGAAACTGTGCAGGAGCCATTTCTTAATGCAACCACCATGGATGGAAATACGGGAAGTAATGCTGGTTCTAACCCTTTTGCAGCCCTTTTGAGAAACCAAGAAAACACACAGTCAACAAATTCTTCTACTGCTGCTTCAGATTCAGCAAATGGATCTCCTTCACCAAATACTAATCCACTTCCTAATCCTTGGAGCAGTACTGGTATGCATATGCACGTTGTTTATCATATTTGAGCTTTAATCTATTTTAGTATTCATTCTATTTATATCGAGCAGCCTGGCATGAGGTTCTCCTATGCCCTGCAGTGTCAATATCCCGCTTGCTGTCCCTTGTGCGCAGTGCTCGACTGCAACCGTAATCCCGGCAATTACTGAGCCGGCAGTCTCTGAGCTGTCAGGCGCTTGTAGAGCTGACTTTAAATAAAACCTTAAGCTGCTAGATAATTCACTTATTTTTGAATAATGTTAATAAATTATACGTCTATATTATTTACTTAATTTTCAATTTTGACATTATATAATATATATGCATTTGGAATAAGTAGTGTCTTCAGGCTTCTTCAACGTTAGTGTCATGTGCATTCCCCACAATAACAGGCTTTCGACAAGAGCCTGGCCATGGCACACTGATTTTTTTTTAAGTCATATTCAATGCAAACTCACAAATGATTAGAAAAATTGACATGAATAGTACAATTAAGATGATGCTTTTATATTCTGTACGGATATTTTTGCAGCTGGTGGTACACAAACTACTAACACCAGATCAACCGCGGGAGATACAAGAACTGGCGGTATTGCCGCACTAGGTGGCTTTGGTGCTCCAGATTTGGAGAGGATGGCCGGTGGCTTGCCAGACGCCTCTGTCATGAATCAGGTTTTGCAAAACCCAGCCATGTCACAGATGATGCAATCTCTACTTTCAAACCCACAATATGTTAACCAGGTCACTATTTGGTGCATATCGTATGAGAATCACTGAGCTTGGCATTTTACTTATCACGTGATCACTTCCTGTCAGATTTTTAATATGAACCCACAGTTGCGTAGCATGATGGAGTCGAACACCCAATTGAGAGAAGCGTTGCAAAATCCAGAATTTCTTCGCCAGCTAACATCACCAGAGACACTGCAGGTTTTATCCAATTGTAGAAGATTACTACTGATATTCAGGCACTTTGTTTAATCTTTTACTTCTATTACTTGTAGCAAATTCTGACATTGCAACAGTCTCTTTCCTCAATGCTTGGACGACAACAATCAAGCCAGTAAGTACAGCTTCTCTTCAGATCAATTTTGTGTTCTTATTTTCCTTTAGTGTCATGGATGTATGTCTCTTAATAATTTTATCTCACGTCAAACCAACTGAAGATCAAGACTGAACCGGTGGTAATTCGATCTAAACCGAGTCAAGCCAATTATGGTTGTGTAATCTGTCTCAAAATGATCTTGATTGAAGCCAAGCATGACTAGTTGACTTCAATGTGATCTTGATTGAAGTATCATGTGAGCAAATATGTAGGAGTTCGAGTCTGTTAATAAACATTCTAATATCAATCAATTATCAATTTTCCCAATTTTCAATCCAATATTAAGAATAAGTGTCGTGTCTCCTTCCACTGTAACTACAATCATGACATTGAGGATTGCGAGTACCTTCATTACTTCATAGAGTCGTGGGTGAAAATTGCAGTCTTAATTTCCTCCATATCTTGATCCTTGGGTAGCAATAAGTTACCTTCAGAGTTGATTATAGGATTATCCATGGAGCCCATTTCAGGGATTCCCCTCTCTTGGTCTCTCTCTTCTCCTCAAGTTCTAGGGTTAGGGTTGAGCTCGGCTCCCTTTCTTCCTTCTCCATCACATTCTCCGCGGGTTGAGCTCAGCTCCCTCCTGTATCATTGCCCTCACCACCATCTCCGACGAAGCACAAAAATAGGCTTGTAACAGATGGTTGGGAGGGTTGAAACGGTAGCATCCCAACCTAATTTAACAGCAAATTAACAGTCCGGTCGGGGCTCGCGATAAGAAGTAAACTAAGCAACGATATTAAAAACTGGTACATAACAGACATAATGAAAGAAACTAAGAAAAATAAGCTCACAGCGGAAGGAAGAAAACGGTTATGGGTAAATAAGAATATCTTAAAATCTGATTCACATAGCTAACTAGTATGATAAAGAGCCATGAAGTTGAATAATTGAAACCTTAAACATAGTTTGATACAGTGAAAACAATATACAATCCCGATACATGCTCTAAATAAAAGTACAATCACTGAACTAAGAAACAATTGAAATGAAAAACAAACAAATAAGAACCGCGACGCATCCTATGCGCATCTCCCCTCCGGTGACCCCTGAAAAATAAATTCCCGAAAACGGGTCAGCCCAACAGGTGAGTAAGAAAGACTACTTCTCACAGTAACACTAAAAAATACATAATTTGTTCGTACATAAAAATAGGAGTTTTGACTTGTTAAGGCAATTTTTTGTACAATCTACCTGTAGAAATAATTATCATTTTTTGTAAATGGGCATTAGGGATTCTGTCTTATTATTTGAGTTCTTGGTTCCGATTTTTAGGTGTCCTGTATTCATTTTTAAAAGTCAAATTTTATGATTTATGATTTCTTGCACTTAAACTAATTATGGAACCCAAATGATGACTCGAAGACGCCCAAATCTGAACTGAAGCGCCCCCTGAATGGGACATGACTCGCAACTGAAAATCTCCAAGTCTGGAACCGAGTCTAATTACCCCACGTCTGAGGTTCATATGAACTGCAGGTCATATGAGAATGAGGTCTCTGATCTAAAATTTTACTTAATTAAAGTTGTTCTACTTCATTAAAGTATGTCTAGATTCTTAATTATAGTATGTTCTTCGAGTAGGTGTGCGCAAACGTATTATACTATGTAAATTACTTCATACTCTTTCACTGTCTTTGTCATCAAGCATTACCAAGTTATGGGATTGTTGTTTTCTGGGTTTTATGGAGTAACTTAATTATTGATACTGACATGAATAATTAAATTACGTAAACATTTTTGGATAACTTAGAAAATGTATTTATATACTATGATATGCCTACCCAAGAGAAGTCGAATTTCTTACCTCAGTGTTATAATGTTTATAGACGCGGTGCGACAACATGATTTCTCTGGAGTTAAAATGAGTTTCACGCAAATAAAAAAAATTCTTCCACGCTCTTAGGATTACGATGAACATTCATTATTAACCTTTAAACGTTTGGGAGAGCTTCTAACACATAAGAACATAAAGGCTTGACACTTACGCTTACTGAGGTCTGAGCACGAATATCACGAGACGAGGTTGATTTGGGATCAATCCAGAGTTTCAGGAGCAAAAGTGTTAGAAATTTTGAAACTGAGAGGTAAACCTCTCACAAAGAGGCTACAAGAGAGGTATCAAGGAGAACTTGCTCAAAAAAGTTGTACAGAGTTGGTTGTGAGCTGGAAGAAACTGAACCTCGAAACCGAGTCGCTTAAATTTCTGCAGGAGGAAGAACTAAACTCAAAAATGTTTGAACTTGTTCATAATACGTGGGAGAAATCATTTTCCCCAAGGAAATAAACATGGGACGGGAGAGGAGGGCCTTACCTAGCCAACGAGATGGCTGGGAATACTAAACGGGTGCCAGGACCCGGTAAGAAGAGCCACCGATTTCGATTGAGCGACAAAAAGTCGGGCGTGCGCTGGAATAGCCAGCAGAGGGGTCATCAGATCTCCTTAAGAAGAAAGGTGACATCGCCGAGGGTTTCCGCCGACAGCGGAGGAACCAATGACGACGGGAAAAGGCGAGGGAATCAACGCGCCGCCGGAGGTCGAGAGCGAGAAACGGGATTGCCCTAGCCTCCTGTCAATCAAGCCGTGAGGGAAATAACGACTTTCATTTATTTATCAAGCACCTGAGGGCTATGGAAATTGAGAGGGCAAGACATCAGTTACCAAAAGGAAACTTGTGTGCTACAACTACTCCTACGAGAGAAAAGAAACAAATACCTGTGTGAAGTTCTCGTTGCCCTAGGGGGGCGCCGTATTCCCCCCAAATACCCAGCTACAAACCGGCTGGGCCCGCCTGATTTGATTAGGAGGATGGTGAGACTGAACCGGTCGGTTCAGTCTCCTTGTTCTTTGGCCCCTTCCGGTGATAGACGGCTCCGAAGCGGCTCCGGGTCATCAAAAACCGATTGATGGGAAAAAATTGCGGCTTGCGGTTACTAAAAGAGGGTGTCCGTTTCTAATTGGACCCATGGAGGGAAAAAACGTGGGGGAAGAAAGGGGTGAAATAATGTATTGGTAAATTAGATTATTCCGCTTAATTACACTTATGCCACTCCCTTCCAAAACTAATAAATTTAAGTGCTGCTCCCTCGCTCAAAAAATGAAAATGTGACGACACTAAAATTCGTGAAAATAAATTTAAAATAAGATTTATCTTGGGTCAAAAACTGCACTGAACAAACGTACCTAAATTCGGCGACTACACGCACGAATGTTTACTAGTGTTCAGAACCAGAAATTGAATTTTATCTTCTAATTAATTTACGGATGTTGCAAATCTTTCCTCGTAATAAAATTTTCGTTCTCGAAAATTACAAACATACTTTTTTCGAAAAGGAAGACATATTCTTCGTTGATACAAAGATCATCTTCTCTCTCCCAAGTATACTTTTGTCATCCAGAATTCATCCAAAGAACTTTAATAAAATGGATCTCTCTGTTCCCGAGTTTCTGAATCTTTGAGTCCACTATCCTGACTGACTTGATTTTGATACTAAGATTTGAGTTGATTGGTGCTTCCTTAGTTCTGATTATCTGACTAAAATCTTTGATTGTTCTTTTCAGATAGGAGACGTGAAATACTTCATGTAATCCACTCATATTCTCGGGTATGAACAACCTGTATGCAACCTCCCCTAAGCGCTCCAGTACTTCTAATGGACCAACTAATCTTGGACTCAATTTCTTCATCCGCTTGATTCAAGAGACACCCCTTGACTGGTCTGACCTTCAGATAAACATAGTCTCCGACGCTAAATTCTACTGACCCGTGCTTCTGATCATAGAACTTGACTTTCCTGTCCTGAGCTATTTTCATACGCTCCTGAATAAGTTACTCAAGTTGTGGTCTTGTCAATTCAAGATTCCTTAATATCAATTCTCTCTTCACTTTTAGCCCAATATAGAGATGTCTGACAACGTCTTCCATATAGAGCCTCAAAAGGTGTCATCCTAATACCTGCATGAAAACTATTGTTGTAGGAGAACTCAATTAGAGTGACATACTTTTCCCACTTACCTCCAAAGTCTAGGATACACATTATGAGCATATCTTCTATGGTTCTATTGGTGCGCTCCGTCTGCCCATCTGTTTGGGGGGTGGAAGGTTGTACTGAAAATTTGCTTAGTGCCCAAACGCCCCTGAACGTATTTCCATTCCTTAGAGGTAAATCTGCCATCTTTGTTTGAAATGTTCGTCTTTGGAACACCATGCAGTCAGACTATCTCATCTACATACAACTGAGCCAATCTCGGACCCTGTTTCATTCTTTTATTAGGAATAAAGTGGGCAACCTTGGAGAGACGGTCGACTATGACCCATAAAGAGTCATTCCCACTTTGCGATTTCGGAAGACAGTGAACAAAATCCATCAATATGTCTTCAAAATTCCACCCTGGAATAAAAAGTAGTTGCAATTTTCCCCATGGTCTTTGACATTCAAATTTAACTAGTTTGCAAATTTCATACTTTCCAACATGCTTTGATATATTTAGCTTCAACCCTAACCACCAAACCGACTTAAGATCCACGTACATCTTTGTACTAAAATAAATAAAAATGAATGTATAGCTCAGTACATCACTTGAATAATTGATGATTAATTAATTAGAATAATTAATATAATCACCTTCAAGAGACCCAAGAGCTCGTGAAGAGGCCACAAAGAAGGTAGCTGTGAGAGCCACTTGGAGATGAGCGTTGGTTGGATCTGGCACACACCTCGCTCAGTATGGATCCCAAAACTAGAGACAAGATGGACGACGGGCAGTTCTCTATTCCCCAACACCGCATAATTAACGGCGGCACAAATTTGTATCCTGTATAAAATCATTGAGATTCTATTGATTATTCAATTGGATTTTTTTTTTTGATTCAAATTCTGTACTCCATAGACCCATGATTGGAGGGAGATCTAACAAGCTTTGCGCAAGCTTATGCCCTGCATAGTTAAAGAAGATAATGAATTAAATAATAAACTCCTAATAATAATAAACACCATAATAATTGTATCATGTTTTGATCTCCAATCCAATTGTAATGAGAGCAGTCTAGCGGCGAAAACAGCAGACGGTGAGTATTAGCCGTGGCGTTAGAGCCGTCATGTACATCAATCTCCAATGTAGATGGCTGGTTGAAGTGCTTCCTGCAATCATAAAATTAGGGGACTGATTTCAGATTTTGATCATAAAATTATAGGGTCTAGTATATAATGCTCGAACAGTGTCGCTGCTAGGGTTAACTTTGAACTCGATCGCCACCATTGTATGCGGCACATACTCTACTTGATCTTCCTGTTCTGTTCCTTGCTTTTGCACATGGCTGTTGAAGTGCTTCCTGCAATCAAATATGCTAAAAGTAATTCAAGCCACATGTGTTGTCTACATGTGTATAGCTTCAGCTGCTTGCGCCATATATAGGTCTTATGGCAGCAATTTTGAGATATGCTAAAGATTTTTTTCCTTTACCTCTCTTGCTCTTCATCATGATGGCCACCACTATAGCACCAGTGTCTACAAATCTTCAGTGCTTGAACCAGACTGCTACTCATCTTTGAGGATACTTACGTGATAAAACAATGAAGATCTATTTCCTCTCACTGGGCACTTTTGATGTTTGGATCTTGCGAAAGTGGCTATCCACAGCCACTGCGACCCCTCTAGCGGCAAGATATGTTGTCGTCATGCAACACTGGCAACCCAAAGCTTGAGACGCTGAAGCCCTCCTCTGTATCCAGCAGGTCTCAGGATGTTGGCGGGCATTCTTCCTCTATCATTGACGCAAACAGGATTGGCGTCTCCTCGAAAGTAAACACAAGATTGGCGCAATCATAAAATGGGTCTTCAGCTCCTCAAACGCCAAATCGCATTCCACAATCCAAATGAAGGATTTTTCTTTCTTGGTAAGAGAAGTCATATGTAAAGCAATTTTGAAGAAATCCTTAATAAATCATCTGTAATAACCTGCATGACCAAGGAAACTGCAAAGCTCAATAACTTTCTTCGGCCTTGGCCAATCTTTGATGACTTCTATTTTCTTTGGATCCACTGCAAGACATTTCTAACTGATAACATGTCATAAGAATGCCACCTTTGAAAGCCAAAACTCGCAGTTCGAGAATTTTGCATACAGTTGATTCTCCCTGAGTGTGCTCAAAATAGTTGGAAGATGAGTGGTATGTTCCTCTTTGCCATTGAATACAACAGAATGTCGTCTATGAAGACGATAACAAATCGATCCAAAAACTCTCAGAATACCCGATTCATCAGGTTCATGAAAGCTAACAACGCATTAGTCAACCCAAACGACATGATCACGAATTCAAAGTGCCCGTATCTCGTGCAGAACGTTGTCTTCTAAATATCCTCGTCCCGAATCCTCAACTGATGGTAACCCGATCTAAAGTTTAGCTTGGAATAAGTGCAAGACCCTTCGATTTGGTCGAATAAATCATCTATTCTCAGGAGGGGGCACTTGTTCTTAATTGTGAGCTTGTTCAGCTCGCAATAGTCAATGCATAACCTCAAGTTGTCGTCTTTGTTTTTAACGAAAAGAACATGTGCGCCCCATGGAGATGTGTTGGGTCTGATAAATCCCAAATCAAATAACTCCTGCAACTGAATCTTTAACTCTGCTAATTCTCCGAGGGTCATGCGATAGGGAGCCTTGGCCACTGGTCGAGATTCTGGGAGAATGTCGATTTGGAAGTCAACCTCTCTTACGGGAGGGGCCCCAGACAGTTACTCTGGGAAGACATCTGGAAATTCTCGTACTGCCTCAACTTCCTGGAGAGTGCTACTATGCTTCTGTAGTCAGCATTGATCATAGTCATCATCAGTTGCCTTAATGAGTCACAAAGGCCATGACGCCATCAACAAACCGGTTGCACTTCTCGACCCCATTTTCTTGCATTGAGCCCACATAACGAGATAAGTAGGTGAGTTCTCACTCATACTCCGTAACCGTTTTTTCCCTTGAAAGAGTCGAGGTACTTCTCCTGGAAACTTTTACGTGCGGAAGGAGGTACAAACCAGTTTGCGAGTGCCGTAGAAAAGTCCTTACAGGTGAATATATTTGCTGGACGACCTGATATGAATAGAAGTTGCATTAACATTGCGCTAGAAAGATAGCGAGTTCTAGTGGAAGGAAAATTTGAATTTGATTTCTTATCGGCAGGATCATCCGCTAGGTGCTTGGTCCACCAAATTTTAACCTCACCCTGAAGGAGGAAAGCTGCAAGTGATACCTCTTTTTTCTCAGGGCACTGCATTACATTCAACAAATCTCTATTATTCATTATCCAATTATCTGTTTCCATTGGAGTTTCTTCTCCACTGAAGTCTTTAAAGTCCATTGGGGTGAAAGTCTTTAAAGTCCCTCAAGTATCGGTCCATCCCGACCTCCACAGCTGCAGGTGCAAGGATTGGTGCTGGAATCCCTGTAGGTTGTCCTTTTTGAAGCTCCAACAAGGCTATGGCTACTGCCTTGGCAATTTGGGTTGCGAAGTCAGTAGATTTTGGTACCGCTGGCGTTGCTGACATTGTTGGCGCATTAACGTGGCTCATGGCAATTTTAGGAGCAAGGCTCTAGCGCGAGGGTTCGCCCGCCTCACTGGCTCGAGGTGTCTATAGGACGCAGAGAGAAATTATTACTACAAGTGACATAACTGTAAGATCTGATACGGAAGGTATTTCCATACACAAGCATAATTAAAAGCTAGACAAATTTGATGACTCTGCTGACGATGGAATGATTCTGATGCAATCCTATGGATCTGTGAATTTTTTTGGTCATGTGATCCTAAACCTCACTCTGATATCAATTGTAACACCCAAACTTAGTTTAACAATAAATCAGCACCCCGGCCATGCCCCGCGATTAAAAGTAAACTAAGCAACGATATTAAAAACGGGTACATAGCAACCTAGCAGGCATAATGAAAGAAAGTACTAAAAATAAGCTCACAATGAAAGTACAAAAAACAATTATGGGTAAATAAGAGTAACTTAAAATCCGATTCACAGAGCCAACTAGTAAGATAAAGAGCCATGAAGTTAAATAATTGAAACCTTAAACATAGTCTGTTACAAAGAAAACAATAGACAATCCTGATAGATGCTCTAAATAACAGTACAATTACTAAATTGAGAAACAAATGAAATAAAAGACGAATAAATAAGAACCACGACGCTTATCCTATGCGTAGCTTTCTTCCGGTGACCCATGAAAAATAAATTCCTGAAAAGGGGTTAGCCTAACAAGTGAGTAAGAAAGACTACTCTTCCCAGTAACACTAAAAAAAATAAATACATAATTTATTTGTACATAAAAATAGAAGTTTTTACTTGTTAAAGCATTTTTTTCTACAACCTGCCTGTAGAAATAATTATCATTTTCTGTAAATAGGCATTAGAGATTCTGTCATATTATCTAAGTTCTTGGTTGTTTTGATTTTTAGGTGCCATGTATTCTTTCTAAAATTGAGTAAATCAAATTTTATGATTTATGTTTTCTTGCACTTCAACTGATTATGGAGCCCAATTGGCCACTCGAAGACGCCCTGATCTGAACTGAAGTGCCCCCTGAGTGGGACATGACTCGCAACTGAAAATCTCCAAGTCTGGAACTGAGTCTAATGACCCCACATCTGAGGCTCATACAAACTATAGGTCATATGAGAATGAAGTCTTTGATCTGAAATTTTGCTTAATTAAAGTTGTCCTTCGTTAGAGTATGTCTATACATTCTTGATTACGTTCGTTCTTTCTTTCTGTAAGTGTGCGCAAACGTATTATACTATATAAATTACTTCATACTCTTTAGCTGTCTTTGTCATGCATTACCAAGTTATGGGATAGTTGTTTTCTCGGTTTTCTAGAGTAACTTAATTATTTATACTGACCTTAATAATTAAAGTACGTAAACATCTTTGAATAACTTAGAAATTGCATTTATATACTGTGATATGTCTAGCCAAGAGTAGTCGAATTTCTTACTTCAGTGTTACAACATCATAGATGTGGCGCGACAACATGATTTCTCTCGAGTTAAAATGAGTTCCACCCAAATAAAAAAATTCTTCCACGCTCCTAGGATTACGATGAACATTAATTATTAACCTTTTAACGTCTGGGAGAACTTCTATCACATAAGAACATAAAGACTTGAGACTTACCCTTACCGAGCACGACTATCGCGAGACGAGGTTGATTTGGAATCAACCTAGAGTTTGCAGGAGCAAAAGTGTTACAAATTCTGGAACTGAGACGTAAACCTCTCACAAAGAGGCTACAAGAGAGGTGTCGAGAACGACGTGGAGAACTTGCTCAAAAATGCTGTACGAATCGGTTGTGAGCTGAAAGAAACAGAAGTCGCTGAAATTTTTGCAGGAGGAACTAAGCTCAGAAATGCCTGAACATGTTCATAATACAAGAGAGAAATTAGTTTCCCCAAGGAAATAAATATGGGACGGGAGAGGAGGGGCTTACCTAGCCAACAAGATGGCTTGGAAGACTAAAAAGGAGCCAGAACCCGGTAGGAAGAGCCACCGGCTTCTATCGAGCGGCAAGAAGGCCGGTCTCCTTGAGAAGAAAGGAGACAGCGCCTAGGGTTTCTGCCGGCAGGGGAGGAACCAACGACGACTGGAAAAGTCGAGAGGGAAATAGCCCTAGCCTCCAGTTGGTCAAGCCGTGAGGGAAATAGCGGTTTTCATTTATTTACCAAGCGCCTAAGGGCTATTGAAATCGAGTGGGAAAGGCATCAGTTACCAAAAGGGAAAAAATTACGGCTTGCTCTTACCAAATGAGGGTGTTGATTTCTAATTGGACCCCTGGAGGAGGAAAAAACTTGGGGGAAGAAAGGGCTGAAATCAAGCTTGTCAAGGCGACCAAGGCGACCAAGGCGTTAAAGGGTGTACCAAGGCGACGCGAGGCGTCGCCTAGGCGATCAAAGCGTTTAACATGCTCAGTAAAGTGTAACTCCCTTTTAAACCACAACATGCAAAATAAATTGGAATGGTTATTTTCACATAAAATATAGTTTTGACTTGCACCTAACCATGTAGAAATTTTGTCATTTAAATCTGGCCAATAGCATAGAGACTTCCATCCAAGATTTGGTTGTTTGATTTTGCATGTATTCTGTGCTAAAATTGAGATCAAATTTATGATTTATATGTTTTTGCACTTAAATTGATCATGGGCCCAATTGAACATAAGCTGCTTAAATGAAGTGCCCCCTCAGATGGCTCGCGCAACTGAAAACTCAAAGTCTGAACATTGAACATCTTAGCTCCTTTCAAGGACAAAAGAAAGGTCTTTATCAAATTTTGCTAGCATAAAAAGTTGTCTATGTACTCACTGAACGTTTCGTTCTTTCTGTAAGTGTGCGCAAACGTATTATACTGAAATGATTGAACTATACTTTTATGTTTGATGCTTAATAGATAGTTGTTTTCTGGTTTTTTGGAGTAACTTAATTAAATACCAATTTAACATTAAAACATAATTTAGAAAGATTTTACTAAAGGTAATGTCAGAAGAGTAGTCGGATTTATTCTTAGTTACAACATAGGAATAGTAGCAACGTGGCGTACAGAATGATTTCTCTGGAGTTAAAAAGTTCCACCCAAGATAAAAATGGCTATTCTTCCACGCTCTTTATGAACATTAATTATTAACCTTTTATTTATCAAGAACTTCTAACGAAGAACATAAAGACTTGAGACTTACCCTACTACCGAGCACGCTATCGCGAGACGAGGTTGATTTGCGAATCGATACCAGGAGCAAAAGTGTTACAAATTTGGACTGAGAAGTAAACCTCTCACAAAGAGGCTACAAGAGAGGTGCAAGGACGAATGGAGGACTTGACTCAAAATGTTGTACGAGTCGGTTGTGAGCTGAAAGAAACAGAACCTCAAACCGCTAAGTGTCGTGGGCTGAAATTTTTGCTGGAGGAACTAATCAGAATGCGTGAACATGTTCATATACAAGAGAGAAATCAGTTTCCCCAAGGCAAAAATTTACCTAAACAAGATTAGGAAGAAGAAGAAAAGAAGAAGACGAAAAGAAGAAGAAGGGAGAGCGAGCCTGCGAGGGACGGGAAGAGTCGGAGGGAGCTAAGCCTGCCCCCTGGAGGCCGAAAAGCGAGCCTGGAGGAGAAACGGGAAGAGGAGCTGAAATAATGTATTGATAGATTAGATTATTTTGCTTAATTACACATATGCCACTCCCTTCCAAAACTAATAAATTTAAGTGCTGCTCCCCCACACAAAAATGAAAATGCGACTACACCAAAATTCGCGGAAATAAATTTGGAATAAGATTTATCATGGGATAAAAACTGCAATGAGAAAACATACCTAAATTTGGCGACTGCACGCACAAATGTTTACTCGGAACCCGAAATTAAGTTTTATCTTTGAATTAATTTATGTATGCTATACAGACCGTGATTGGATGGGTCTTTGGAGGGGTCCTGGCAGCAGATCTAGGGTATTGGGGTGGACAACTACTGTTTGGGAAGGTGCCTGTAGAGATATGGCTATGGCAGGGGCAGCTATGCAAGGGGAAACAAGGAAACAATGAGGATAATACCTAGGAGTCAGACCCTAGGATTTTGTGGAATCGACACAACAAGAAGACGGTTGGAATTCATGAAGACGCTCTCCAAATTCTGCGATAGCCTCTAAAACCCGCCCCTTCTCTTTCTTTATGATAAAATATGCTTAGGACAACCATTTTGAATGGCTATGACGGCGTTCACGATGATTGTCCAATTTCATTAACTAAGGCTTCGTTTGGTTCGGTGTTTCGCCGCCTCCGTTTGGAGCGAACGCCGCCGGACGGCGGGCTAAACAAACGATCTGCGGCGGCGCTTGCTCCGTTTGCACCCAGAACAAGGAGGAAACGTCCCCGATCTGCTCCGTTTCGACCCCCACCTCTCCCCCTCCGGTTCCAAAGTGACGTTTCGACTTACCGGATGCACCCGCCACCGCCGAACCAAATATATCCTAAATCGCATAAAATAAAGCAATTACATAAAAATATTGAAGCATCGTTTTTAACACAACTGCGCACTCGGATCGTCTGTCTGGCAATTCCAAATATGACCGGTTACAAATCAGCTCCAAAGGAGCTCCGAACTCGTGCTGATCCCTATCACGTCTTGAAGGGGAGCTCTCTAAAAGAGGTTGTGAGTGAGAGCTCTTGAGCAAGAAGTCTACTAACCTTCTATGTAGTTGTTCATTTGTCATCTTCTCTATAGTTTCTACTTAGAAGTTAGGGTGATTAATAAAGGAAAATATTTCTTGGTCAGTATTTTGTACTGTATTTTTTCTTTTCTTACCATCTATTTTTCAATTTTGTTTCAACACATACTTATTGCCGGGGAAATCAATGATTTCAGACTAATAGATACTTCATTTTCTCTGCTATTTGATAGAACTCTATTGGGATCGGACCATCCCCCTCTATCCACGCACTCACATACTTATTTGTAATTGAAAATCACATCTGTATGGTGAATCTGTGGATTCTTCTGGTGAAATCAACACAGTTTAAGAAATAATTTTCTTCAGTATAATTTCTCCCATCCGAATCTTTACCCGTCGACCAGGATTTTTCCACAGCTTTCATTCAAGATATGTGCCCTTAGAACTTTTTCGAAGCTCCTATCCTTTCCTAAATCTTTACGTTTTATGGTACAGGGGGCAGAACCAGAGCACTGGTGCCACAGGTATGACTTACCCTTCTCATTTAGGCTTTGTTTGATTGGACTTATTTTCACCGGTCAAGCGGTTACGATCGCATGAACCAAACCTTAATTAAGGTCCAGTTCATGCTGTCGTAACCGCTTGACCGGTGAAAATAAGTCCTCCCAAACGGAGCCTTAATCTCACAGAATCTACCGTTTTGTAATTTCAGAGGAGCTGACTAGATATATCCTGATATGGAGATCATTTTATAAACACATTTCAAGCCATATTTTATTTGTTCAAACTTACTGCCGTGAAAAACAGATCGCGGTCTAGGTTATCAATCCTTCATTGAATCAAATTTCCTGCAGTAATCGTTTGATTTGAAATGTTTTGTTGGTGTCTTTTTCCTGATTGATGAACTTTTGATCTATAAAGATTCATTCTGCTCATACTTCTAACTGCAATGGCAGGCAACTCCGGAATGGAATTTTTGATGCAAATGTTTGGCGGACTTGGGGCAGGCGGTACTCTTGGTATTCCTAACAACCAGAACGGTAATTATTACTCATGTTTAAGAATTTCTTACAATTACGAACTTATCCCAATCAAAATCATCATCATCATCATCAGCCTTGTTTCAATTATATGGAATCAGCTTTATAAATTCATTTTTAGTCATCCTTGTCAAGGTCATTGAGGGGAGCCTTGGCGCACCGGGTTAGGTGTTGCTATGTGACCATGAGGTTACGGGTTCGAGTCCGGGAAGCAGCCTCTTGCAAAAATGCATGTTAAGATTTGCTTACATTTCACCCTTGTGGTTGGATCCTTCCTCGGACTCTTGCTGCACGGGGATGTTTTGTGCACCGGGCTGTCCTTTTCCCTTTATCCTTGTTAAGGGTAGTTATATAACAACTCTCAGCCCTTTTCCCTTTATCCTTGTTAGGGGTTGGCTATATGGATCCTTTGTAGCCATTGTGCTCTATCTTTAGTCATAATCTCACTATTTGTATCCTTGTCAAGGTTTTAAATACAAAAAATGTCATGATTTTACAGAAGTCAATTTTAAAAATCGAGTCAAGTATATGTAAATGTTTAGTTATATCCCAAAATAAAGTCAAAGAGCATCAAAAACATAATATTAGTGAAAGTATGACTACTACTAGCAAGTATCCAAAATAAGTACAAATAAGTTAACCAAACAATAAAATATATTAACTAATAATGTGTAAAATACTTTAATATTTTGTTTAAGATAAATTAGCAATGTACAATGTGAAGTGATTATAAAAAATTGATTTTAAGAATAACACCAATGGACGAGAACAAAACATGATGTTTAATCATGCAAACCTAAAATAAAATAGTCAGCGGTATTTTCGAAAGCTGCGTCGACTAGTATATGAGAAAAAATCAGACGTGTTGACATATATTTTACTAAATTACGCAACTTTTAGGGAAAAATATCGCCGTGCACTCAAAACCTATATCTCGGACATGTTGGAGGATATTTCAAACATTAATCCTTATTGAATATTATAGGAGTCATTAAACTTATTCTTTTTAGTGTTATCTACTGAATTGTTGCATTTTTTTTATATTCCTTTGCAAATATTCAAACCACCCAAGAATATTTCTTCTACACATTCTTTTTAGTATTTTTATTTCCCTCACTCTCAATTTAGATATCAATGATTGATAATTATTAACATGGTGCGAGCTTGACTTGCACATCATATAACGTGTTTTTATCGAGTCGGCGCTCTATAATCTTAGTGCATGAACTTGTTTTCCTTAGCCCTGCCAGAGGAGCTGTACGCAACTCAACTCGCTCAACTTCAGGAAATGGGCTTCTTCGACACGCAGGAGAATATTCGCGCGCTTGTAGCTACCGCCGGCAATGTCCATGCTGCGGTGGAGAGGCTGCTGGGGAATTTGGGTCATTAGAATTCCATCTGTATTTCTCTCCCTCATAATATATGACATTGAATTAACTTAAAAGAAGGTATTTTTCGAGAACAAATTTACTTGATGATATCTCATGTGGAAGTTGAATTATTATTTCCAATTTGACCTTTTCTTGTAAATATTTATTTTAAAGACCTTCTGAAGTTCAAACTTTCAATATATTTTTATGCCTACTCACTTATTTTGTAATGTTTTAACTCATCGTTATTAAATAAGTATATAAAAATGTATTTTATCGAGCTCTGTTTGATAATGCGCCCACCTCCTGATAACGCATTATGAATACGTGTTATAACGTAAAGCTGTGTTCGGTGTGGTTTATTGCGGCTTATTTGCTCCGGTGAGGTTGGACAAAAATGTCATTGTCATATAATCTATGCTTGGTATGACAAATGTTACTATCGTTACCAAAAAAAAGAAACTAGTTTGAGACAATTTTGATATGCTCAAATTTTGGTATGACAATGATATTTTTGTCCAATCTCACCAGTGCAAATAAGCCGCAATTAGCCACGCTAAACACTACCTAAATTTAGGTGATGTTAAATTTAGGTGATGTTTGGTGGGCTGATTGGAGCGGTGGATGAAAGCCCGGGTTGCTCAAAAAGTTGGGTTTGGGTTGGCTTTCTCTAAATCATGTTTATTGAAAAATGCCGGTTTAGGTTATTTTCGATCTGGGGCTTCCGGGCGGTTAAGTTCAGCCGCAGCTTTCTGCTTTTCAGGATTCCCAATCTCCCTCGACCCGATCTCTATCACCGCGCGGCTCGTTCTTCTCTGGCGATGATTTTGGCGACTATCCAGCCCGCTCCCATTTACTGGCTCGCCGTTCGTAACCCTAGCTATTGGTAGCGATCGGAGGAACAGCCGCACTCCCGTCGAGTTCCAGCAAGTTCCAGTCCCGCCAAACGAGCGACAAACCTTCATCCTTCTTGCTGATTCAGATCTCTTCGTTCTATATATCCCAATCTACAGCTTTGAGGGTTTACTTGGAGCACCTCCTTCATCTCCAAGTTGTGACCTAGCTGAACACCTCCATCTTCTTCACGCTGCAGAATTGAATTCTTGTTTTAGATTTTGGAAAATGTCTGGGCTTCATATTAATTTTGTATGATTTGCATTTTTTCATATTAATTTTGATTGAGCAAAATTAGTATGATCTGATTGTAGGATTTTATAATATCTGTTGCACTGTGTCTTGGTAGTTATGCGAATGTTCATGGGACTCGGATTTGTTCAAATTGTGTATATTGTAATTTTATTGTGTTTTTTAGCTGATTTGATGGCTGTTTGAAAAGAAAAAAAGAATATCCAAAATTCTGTTTTGTGCCCAACTAATTTTTCCAAATTTTTGTTGTGCAAATTCCATTTAATCCAAACAGATTTTTTTTTAATAAAATTTTATTTTTCAGAAACATCACTTATCTCAAACTTCATTTTCCTATCATCAGTTTTTCATCAACAACAACCCAACAAACAGAGAAAAAAAGGTTAGTTACTGGAACCTCCCTTAGGAATTTGCATAATTACTGATTGCACTCCTCTAACTTTCAAAATTACATTTATCTCCCGCTCTAAGTTTTCTCAGTTTACAAAAATCTCTCCTGTTTGAAATATGAATGGAAAATGTTAAAACCATCAAAATTATTTTTTGATATTCCATTTTAATTCGTTTGCAATGATTCATTACAAATGGTGAAATGTAACATGTTTGAACGTAGAGTTATTACAAAGGGTAAAATTGCAATTATTATAACATAATATGACAGATTTTATCATTTTTTCATCCATATTTTCAATGGAAGAGAAACTTGGAGAGATAACTGTAATTTTGAAAGTTATAGGGTGTATTCTGTAATTTTGCATACTCTCGGGGGGGGGGGGGGGGGGGGGGGCGGGGGTCCCATCAAATATCGTAAGACATGAAATACTTAGATATTAATGAGATTATGACTAAAAATATGACACAAGGATGACAAAGGATCCATATATCAGACTCAACAATGGTGGGATAAGGTTTCAGTCTTGTTATCATACATTCTATGGTCAGATTGAATTTAATAATTTATTTTAGGAAATATATATGGTAAAATAAGAAAGCTATAACTAGGGGTGCAGCTTGGTCGGTTCGGATCTGTTCCTTTCAAAACTTAGAATCGACCTATGTAGGCTCAGTTCTGACTTTTGGAAACCAGAATGGATCAATGCACCCAAGATGTAGAACCATATTTGAACCTTAAATTTCGGTTCGGTTCCGGTTTAGTTCTTGGTTTTGCTTAATACTTCATAATTTTTTTCCGCATACCCTTGTACATATAAACATTCCTAATGATTAAACAAAAAAATTATAAAATCAAATAATGTTAAAGAAATTATTCAAATGCTATATAGTTGCATATAAATTTAATTAGTATAAAAGTGCTCACAAACTAGTGAATCATCTTAAATAATGATTTAACTGAATCAGTTCTCGGACACCCGAGTATAAGAACCGAGAACTGAACCGAATTACTCGGTTCTAATTTTTTTTGGATTCGGAACCAAACCGAGACCCTTGAGAATCAACCCAAACCGCTTAGTTCGTTTCGGTTCACAATTCTTTGATTATTTTTAAACACCCCTGCCTATAACTACTTACTACATTTGAGTTCTTTAAATTTTAAATTGAAGGGTTATGTTAGTCTAGTAGTCTTTTTAAATCTTAATTAGAATATTTACAGTTATAGATGGAAGATGCATAAATTTATTTTAAGAAAAATAATTTTTTTTGTAAAAGAGTATTTTAATAGGAAAATTAATTATGAGCATTTTTCATGCTTATTTTGGCTATTAAAAATAGTTTAAAATATTATTTTTGATACATAAATTATTTTAATAAGAAAAGAATTATGAAATAACATTACTTTTTTAATTTTTATACAGTTTTTATTAAATTTAGAGTTGACTTGATGTGTGCGAGCGTTTGATACGGTTCATGATTTTCTTTGTCTCATCTAAGAAAGACAAGGATAATAAATCTAATTTACACCATGAGCCCATCTTATATTGGTGATGCGCGAGTGGAAAAATTTGAAGGTCCCCTCGGCCAATTAAAACACGTAAATTGGTGGGGCCACAGTGCACAGATTAAGAAGAAGGATTTTTAAAGAGAAAATGTTCATGAGACCTCTAAATATAAAACTATTATAGATAAATTATGAGTGGAAGAATCAAATTTTTAGAGGGAATCCTTGAATTTATAATCTTTCATCCTAATCCCTCATGTTAACTCCCCATCCTTTCATTCTATTCCACCCACGCCCCATCCATTACATTTTCCCGCGCAGAGCACACGCCTCTTTGTTCTTGGCGACCGCCGCCTTTTCGTCGACTCGGCAATGACTCGCCGTAAGTCACCGCCGCTTTATTTGTGATACAAACCTTTCCTCTTTCTCAATGCAGCAACTTGTCACATTTCTTCTCTCTTTTCATCTTTGCAAATGTGAGATTACGGTTATCATTTCGTGTTAGGAATTATCGTAGGCGGAGGTACTGTCACAGGTGCACGACCCGCGCACCATCACTCATTTGTTAATAAGAGTGGGTTGACACACCGTTGAAGTTGTTGCAACCCTCCGACCATCGCAGTAGGGACCACACATGATTAGCCCATGCATAGCCACTAGTTAGTTAAAAAAAGTTCATGTTACAGAAACAAGAGTAGAATGAAAAACAAAACAAAACAAAACAAAAGAAGCAAACAACACCGACGATAAGCACTCACATCCATTGACAGCAACAGTCGGATTTTCACTATCATGAAAGAGACGGTTACAGTAAGTGAACAAAATTTTGTTTTTCAGAAACCCTAAAACGGCAAGAAACTAATATATAACTCTGGATCCCACGGTTCGTGATCAGTGCCAATCGTCATCTTTGAATTAGGATTCGAACCATATAATTAACTGTTTGCACGAGACATACTCTGAGAGCGAAAATATGCACCATATATATCACAATCCGAATGATTTCGGATTATAAATCTATGTCCGGATTGCCTGCAAATAAATTTATTTGTTCCAAATTGCAGCATTATTTGAAGAAATTAATTAGTTGGAGCATTCTCGGGGTGGTGGCGGTCATGAATATGAGGGTTAAATTGTCATTTGTTAATGCCCATCTAAAAAATTCATCCTTTTTTGTATTCAGATGAACAATATTTGTTAGATGATCATTAACAAATGACGTTTTAACCCTTTGCCTTTTCGATTGCCACCACAGTGCCAAACGTAACCTGTGGTATCTAGGTGCTAAATGCGTTTCTAGAAAGCGCGTTGTGTGAGGAAAGTCAGCGTCAAGCTGGGATTAATTTATTTACAGATTAATGCAGATTTTCTTCTTAAAATTTGTCCATCCAGATGCTGTTAGAGATTTGTCTTTGACCTTGTGCTCCTATTAATTGAGGGTTGACGAAATATATAATATTATCATCATGACTACGTCATATTTTAAGAATCGGTTGTCGTACATTTAAATGAATAATATATTACTATTTTATTAATAAACAAATAAAAAAATTTAAAAGTCGTATTACTCAAATAATACTATATATAGTAGTTTTAATTTTTTAAAAAATTAAGTTCTCATGCATACAAGGTGATGTAGGGAATATTATTAATATTTACGTACTGAAGGGGACTTGTTTGCTGAAGACTTCTTCAGAGGCGACATAGTCACTTGAAGTTGGTTAGTCTGATTTAAGGTCTATTTCGTGTGGTTTTTTTGTTATCGTGTTTGGGCAAGACATATGACAAAAGTCTTCCGTCGTTGTAAAAAAGCCTTGTTTTAAACGAAATGTGAACGCGGTTTAGGATACGAGATCGGGCGTCCTCGAGCCACAATTCATGACGAAACAGGACCCAGTTGGGAGAAATGCTGTCCTTTTGCATTAGAGCCTCCCAATGGTTGCCAATTTGCACCATTTTGAGTTTACATTTTATACAAAGCTAATGGGAAGGGTAAATTGGTCAATTGAGTAGATCTCATGTCGTGCATTCGGTGGCCATTAAGCTTGTTGGGACAACTCTAAGGCTCCGTTTGGCACGATGGTTCGGTCGTGAACGTATGAGTTAAATCGTCATTCGTTAAGGACCACCTAACAAATTTCATCCGCTTGAACAGAAAAGTGGATGAATTAAGTTCCTTAGGTGGTCGTTAACGAATGACAATTTAACCCGCATGTTCATGACTGTCACCACCGTGCCAAACGGAGCCTGAAGTTTAAATTTTGACGGCGTAAAACCGCAGAAGTACGGTGGTGGCGGCAGTGGCGGATCCAGGAATTTAGAAAAGGGGGTGCACAAAAAAAAAATTTTTAATAGCATAATATAGAAAATGAAAAAATTCTGATATTATAAAGGCATACACCATTGGTCCATTACATATAAATGTCTTAATTGAAAATTACCAAATACCAGAAGAAATTACAGTTGTCCGCGACGAGTCTTCATTTTTTGAAAACGATCAATAACATCATCATCTGAAACTTTCAAAAATGCGTCTCTTTCAATGAATGTAACCAAACAGTCATTCAATGTCTGATCGCCCAAACTATTGCGTAATCTGTTCTTGATATAATTCATGTCTGAAAAGACTCTTTCAATACTTGCAGTGGCCACAGGAAGAATTAGTACGAACTTCAATAGCTTGTATAATTGTTGATAAACAATATGTTTCCCGGTTTCAACAAGTTTCATAGAGAGATGACCAAGGTCGTTCAAGTCAAAAAACCTCTCGTCGTTTTTCATATCCACAATGAAATTGTCTAGCTGAAATTCAAGATTAAACAACTCCAAATTTGAAAAATCACTAGGATAAAACTCTGCAAGTCTGAGTATTTTTTGCTTGTCAAAATAGCCAAAGGAGTTAATGGGATTCAAACAAGCCATACAATGGAGCAACTCCATACTCACCTCATCAAACCTGTTATTAAGCTCATGCAATTGTAAATCAACCACATTTAAGAAAATTCACACCCGATAATGATGCAAATATGTGTAGTCTTCAACAAATCGTCTTGATCTTCCGCGCGGAACATACAGATCATCCATTTTAGGAATATGAATACTAAATTTATCACAAAAAAGTAAGACCTTGTTGAACAGAGTGTCCCAACCATCATCACGCAAATTTTGCAATTGTCTTTTCGTCAAACTTACAAAAGACATAGCATTAATAATATCCTGATCTTTTCTTTGCAAAGCAAGATTTAATTTATGTGTATAACCAAATATAGTTGTCATCACATGAATCATCAAAACAAAGTCAAACGGCTATAATGCAAACAGTACACCTTGTGCCTTCACCCGATCATTTGCCTTACTCTTACCAATCTTCAAAAGTGTAGCAACCATATCAGGATATAAAGAAATAATATGGATTAATGTCCTGTGATGTGAGCCCCAACGAGTATCCCCCGGCCGACCCAAAGAAAGTGTCTGATTTAAACCCGACCCTGTTTGTAGTTCACCATCTTCTAGTGCCTGAGCAACCTTTTGCACTTGACTTTCTCAAAGCATCTCATTTCGCTTGCAAGAAACTCCAACCACATTTAATAGCGTCGAAATTGCTTCAAAAAACCATTGACAATCATCATTTATTTTAGCAACTGCAATTACGGTTAACTGAAGCTGATGAGCAAAACAGTGAATGTAATAAGCTGATGGATTTTCTTTCAAAATTAGACTCTTGAGTCCATTTATCTCACCACTCATATTACTTGCACCATCATATCCTTGACCACAGATTTTAGACAAATTCAGGGAATGGTCAATTAACAATGATTCAATTGCAGTTTTAAGAGACATGTCAGTAGTATCGTGAACATGCACAATGCCGAGAAAACGCTATATTAATCTTCCGTTCCCATCAACATAACGCAAACAAAGGGCCAATTGTTCTCTGTGTGACACGTCACTAGATTCATCAGCTAAAATTGAGTAGTAGTCATCTCCAAGCTCTTGCATTATAATTTTTATAGTTTCTTTGGCACAAGCATTAATGATATCTTTCTGAATTGAAGGCGCAGTCAGTTGATTGTTTCCCGAGGCATTTTTCAGCACATACTTACCGACTTATTCATCTATATCGGCAAGCCACTGCAAAAGCTTGAGAAAATTTCCCATATTATGTAAATGATGACTCTCATCATGCCCACATAGGGATAATCCCTGTCGCAAGGGAAATCTCAAGCATTTCAAAGAAGCTTGTAATCGTGATTTGTTTTCAAACTTTGTTTTATCTGATTGTTTATTAAGAGAAACAATGATAGACTTTTGGGGGTTTTTTAAACCTTCAAATTTCTGGAGTGCTAAATGATGAGAAGTATTAATCTTGCCAACATGTTTTGTAAATCCGTCAGGTTTATTTCATGATCTATATCCTTCTCCACTGACAAAAGCATCTCCCCTGACAGCAGTACTTGCGGTTTCATTCTTGAATAAGTAACAAACTAAACAAAACGCAGCGTCCTTTTCAACACTATATTCTAGCCACTCAAACATATTATACCATGTGACTACAAACCTACGTTCTCGGTCACCTATCTTTTTTTGAGGAAATGAATGTAATTTTGGTTGGCATGGACCTCTTAGTATATAAACCGCAGTCTATTCCCATTTTTTTTATAAAAAAAGGGGGTGCCAGTGTCCCTTTGGCCCCCCTTTAAATCCGCCCCTGCTACACATGACTCTCAACGTGCATGATAACATACAACCCTATGATACATGATCCTATGGATATTTTTTTGCAAAAATACTGGTGTCATACGGTCGATTTTTCGATCAATCACACTTAAAAAAATGTGCTTGCAGAAAGTGACCGTTTAATATCGTATCCCGCATAATGATCTTTGATTGTTTTCCCTGCCTTGTAAGTAGAAGTTGTTGTCGTCGCCGCTGATAAAGCGGGGGCTGAAGCAATTGTAGAGGGTTTGGCTGCTCAAGATAATCTATATGGCATATCAAGTTTAGAATTTTGTTTATATATAATTAATATCTTCAATATAAAGTCTAGCCTTATGATGACACGAAACCCATTAATTAATCACTCCAAATTAATCACAAAATGCACATATAATTAAATATTCAAAAACAGCTACATGCAGCTACATCGCAGGCCATTGCAACCCGACTTCGTCCCCGCCCAAAGCGGTCCGAGGGTGTCATAGATTATATTATGGACAAAAATTTGTAAGAGAAAAAAAAACAAGAGAATGATAAGGACAAAATTACTTCAACTTGTGCGTTATATTTGGTCTGCAAATAACGTATGAGTCTAACATATAAATGCCCCTTTTAAGTTTGGATAATTTATATATTAAAATGTTTCATTACTAGCATCCACTCTATGAAGTGTGGCATAAGATTGGAGGAGAGAAAGAAGCATATATAAGTCAAGAACACGAAGATGATCTATACATTAATGCTCGATGAATATGCCAATCATTAGATTCATTTCTCACTAGCCGCAAAATCTTCTCGCCTAATCGTCTATTCGGCGACGCTAAAACCGGATGCAACATGCGACAGATACTCCTTCAGGCGGCTTGGACGACATTCCCTATTTTCAGCATACTCCACGTCGGCTTTTATCACAAGATATAATTTTTAGGCAATAACTATATGCCTGCCGACCTTTGCTATGTGCGGCCCACCCAATTTCATAATGGTTATGTGCATGTCAAGACTTAATACGGCTTCGAAGCTTCCTATAGTTTTTTTCAAGGTTTTGAGAACCGGACCACCGGAACAAGGAGAGGTTCGAGGTTGAACCGGTTGAACCGGTCCAACCATGGTTGAACCGTAATAACCTAATTCAAATTTACCTAAATATTGGATTCAAATTTATCTAAATATTAAATACATGTTATAATATTTTTAAATCTTAAATCTAAGTTTTTTATTTTGAGTAAACTATATAACTTTAAAATATCAACTATACACATGTATTAATGTAAATCTTAAATATTAATTATAATATTTTTAAAATTATAATATGATTATTACATGTTGTAATAATGTTTTAAATTTAATATGATATTATACATTTATACTAAATAATATGAACAGAAATATAATATATAAATAGTACTTCACTAGTATTCAAGAGAATCAAGTTAGTCTATTGGAGGGGGTCTTACACCTTCACCAAGGTGGTTTGGGATCGAATCCCACTCCATGCAAGTTTTTAAAAATTTTGCGTGGGTCCGGTATTTAGCTGACCCGCAAGATTATGGGGAATCGGCCACGGTTTCCGGTTTTCCAGTTAACCCGCCCGGTTCCCCGATTTTCGGGCGGTTCCTAGAATCCTAGATGGGGCGGTCCTCATACCTTGACCGGACCGGCCAGGGGCCCGATCCGCGGTCCGACCGGTCGGACCGGCCGATCCGGTCCGGTTTTTCTAGTTAACCCGCCTGGTTCCCCGGTTTTCGGGCGGTTCCTAGATGGGGCGGTCCTCATACCGTGACTGGACCGGCCAAGGACCCGATCCGCGGTCGGACCGTCCGGTCCGATTTTCAAAAGCTTGATTTTTTCATTTGACATGTAATTATGCTTTAACTGCATGTAACCAAAAATAATATAACACATGTAATTGTGTTATTTTTATGTAAATAACACAATTGTAAAAGATGGGTCCTTTTCATATCAGTGAGCATTGGGTTTTATATGTTGCAAAAATTTCTTTATGTTATTCTACTATTTTAATTGATAATAATAAAATGATTTATGAAATAATTTACTGTTATCAATAATTTATTTTGTCAAATTAGGAAATCAGTCCCTCAACTACTCTACCTACTTTTTGAAATCAATCACAATAATTTTGTTAATTGATAAGAGTGTCACCAATTGTAGAGAAGTTGCGAGAAGCTCGACTAAGATGATTTGGACACGTACAAAAGATACCATTGAAGGCACTTGTTGGACGTTCTGAGTGTTTAGTCACTAGACATGTTAAACGGGAGAGAGTTAGACCAATAAAGATTTGGAATGAAACTATAAGGAAAGACTTGATGTACTTAGACATTAGTGAGATTATGACTAAATATAGGACACACTGGAGACAAATGATCCATATAGCAGACCCCACTATAGTGAGATAAAGACGTGAATGTTGATTATGATCCACAAACTTTATGCTTTTATGAAAATTAGCACTTCCCTCAACCTCTGTTAGTTCTTCTTGGTTGTGGTTGAAGTTTCATCCAAAAATTAACTAGCAAAAACAATGTCTATTATATCTACAACATAGATTATCAAGCAGTGATCTTCCCTGTTCCATCCTGCAGAATAACGTTCCTAACATCTTCTATGTAGTCTTCATTTCTCAACAGGTGAGGTTTGACTTCAACCAAGGCGACTTTGGCAATGCTCCTCATCAAACCCAACAGGCAGGGCCTAAAGTCTTTATTTCTCCCATCCTGAGCAGGCAGCGGCTCGATCTCCTAAAGTCTTTAAGAAAAGGAAGCTCGACATTATTCGCTTCTGCTGACGAGTCGATTAGCTCGACTGTATCAATCCCGGTGAAGGTACTTTTTAAGAGGGGAGCAATTTTGGCGAGTTGGTTTTTGTCTCGCCTTTTCTAGCGCTTTTGTAAATATATCTTTACATTTTGTTCGCTTCAGTTCATGCCTCGCCTCTTGGATATAAGCAAGGTTGTCGAACCACGTAAATTTGTGTGTATTTTTTGAGTTACTTTCTTGTTTTAATTTGTTCAATCTGATCCCTATAAGTCTTTGAATGAACCTTTGCTTATAAACCAACGAGGCAAAAAATGATAATTTTGAATAATTTCTTCTTATGTGGATGATTCTTGAAGACACTCTCTTATTCACATGGACAGAGACACAAAGTTCTCCTAGAAGACGAACATCAATATCCTCGATAAGTTTACCATCGTAGTAGATTTGTCTATGTGTTGAATCGATAAGATATCCTTGACAAATGTTTTGTAGTCATAGCTACTACATGCATGAAAGTTCGTAATCCTCGCAAATTGTTGGGTCACCTTTCATGTGAAATAATAGATATCAAATCTGAAGGTTTCCACATGAAGAGCGGTCACCCTTAGCGACAACTCCTTCGACGACAGTCAATCTCACTCTCTCTCGACAACAATAGGGGGAGACTCAACAAAGTGTTAGAAAAAAAACAAAACCACAAGAGATCACAAGGCAAGGTAGGGGGAGAAGACAGATGGTACTGCCGGTAATTTTATTTCATAGGAACAACATACTACAAGCTTCTTCCTCACTTCATATTACTCACAGTAACAAAAGAACGTGCAAGAGAATATATAAGGAGGAAGAATGACAGAGAAGTACACAGTGAGGTAAGACAATAAAAACAAATAGCTGGATACAAGAGTAACATAACAACACATGAGATCAGAGGTCAAATTGTAGCAGGGCAATCTTCAGGGAGTTTCCTTCCTTCCTCTGTTTTTTTTTTCACTTTTGCAAGGCATGCTGAGAGGTTTCCTTCTTGGTTAATATTTTGTCTTACTGGACTGACATGAGTAATCTCCAACACCTCCCCATACTCATGATAGTCTTGCACTTGCATTTTCATTCTCAAGTCCTCAAAGGTGTGTGCTGACAGTAACTTTGTGAGAAGATCAACAACTTGTTTTCTTGTTTCACAATATTCTAGGGCTATTTCCTATTTGGTAATTGGGTCCCTGGTACAGTGAAACTTGATTTCAAGGTGTTTAGTTCTTTTGTGAAATATCGGTTTTTGGCAAGGGTCATAATTGAGGAATTGTCAATCCCGATGTTAACTGGTTCTTCTTCTTCTTCTTCCTTTCTTGCTAGTTCTTGCATTAGATTCTCGAGCCACATTGCATCCCTAACTGCTTCACTTAGAGCTGTACAATCAGCTTTCGTTGATGAGAGAGCGATTGTTTTTTGTTTTCTGGAACACCAGGAAATAAGTTTGGAGCCAAGGAAAAATATAATATCCAGATGTGCTTCTTCGATCCTCCGAACAGCCTGCCTAGTCACTGTCAGTGTATCCCTTTAACTTCATCTCCTTGTCTTGACAATACTTGAGCCCAAATTCTTTTGTTCCATTCACATACCGTAGAATACGCTTGACAGCTAACAAGCGTCTGATAGAGGGTGCCTGCATGAATCTTGATACAAAGCTCACAACATGCTCAATATCCAGCCTAGTATTTATCAAGTAGATGAGGGAGCACACTGCACTTCTATATTGCTCTGGATCTGTCTTTTCCTCACCGTCTTCTTTGATAAACTTCTCTCCTGTGATCATTGGAGTAGCTGCAGGCTTTGAGTTTAGCATGTCGAAGTGGGTTAAAACATCATCATCATATCTGCTTTGTGTGATGATGATGTATTAGGGTGTTTGGAGAATCTGAATGCCCAGGAAATAGCAGGACAGACCCAAGTCAGTCATGTTAAACTTAGTTTTGATATATGACTTGAATTCAAAAATCAATTTGGGACTTGGACCGTAATCAGGAGGTTATCAACATATAGATAGAGGATGATCACATCATTTTTCATTTTCTCTTTTTATATACTAATCAGTTCTGAAATGGTCTTGTAAAAGCCATGCTTCAGGAGGTTTGAGTCAATTTTGGTATTCCATGCCCGTGGGGCTTGCTTCAGACTTCATAAAGCTTTTTCTAATTTGAGCACTTAATTTTCCTCTCCTTTGATCTCAAATCCTTCAGGTTGTCTTACATAGATTTCCTCATCAATAGTACCATTGAGAAATGTAGATTGGACATCCATTTGGTATACAGGGAATTGTCTTTGAGCAGCAATAACAAAAAAGAGTCGTATGGATTCAAATCTGCCAACATATGAAAATGTTTTTGCATAGTTTATTCCTGGCTTCATAACATAGCCCTTGGAAACAAGTCAACATTAATTTTTTTTTTACTTCTCCTTCTTCATTGTATTTTACCTTTAACAACCACTTTAGTCCTATAACATTTTTGTTTGCTGTAAGCTCAACCAATTCTCATGTATCATTCTTGTTGATCATGCTAATTTCTTTTTTCATAGCTTGGAACCAGTGGGTATCCTCCACTGTTTCTTTTTAGCTCACATGTTTCTTCACTAGAAAGGCAAATTGACATTGATCGTAAATATCTGAAAGTAAGCGATACCTGAGGGGAGTTTCAGGGGATGGTGACTCATTAGAGCTTATTTGTTCATTTCTATTTGGATTTGGAATTTGCTGATTCTCAGGATCTGAAATTGATGGCATTGCTTCTATTGGGGCTTCACTAATAGACTTTGGTGTAACCTCCAGGTCAAGGGTCTGATTCGATGAGCAATCCCAAGACCAACTCCTTTTTTCATCAATAATTGCATATCTAATGATTAGAAACTTCAAGGTAACTGGATTGTAGACTTGATAAGCTTTTGATTTTTCACTGTAGCCTATCAGAATTCCTTCTTATGCTTTGTTTGATAGCTTGCCACATGTTTGAATGTTGTACAGACTATAGGCAATACTCCCAAATGTCCTCAATTTACTGATATTTGGTTTGTGACCATACCGTGCTTCATACGGTGTGGAGTTAGTCAGAGCTCTACATGAAGCCCTGTTGATGAGGTCTTCTGCCCATAATTTTTTTGGAAGATTTTTGTAACTGAGAAGACATCTGGCCATCTCAATTATGGCCCGATTTCTTCTTTCTGCTATACCGACTGGCTGAAAATGTGATTGCGGGCCAAAATGTGATCGTGGGCCGGAATCCTTGAAGGCAGAGATGGGTCAGGCAACGTAAGCAAAAAAGGAGAGGGTTGGTTATGGGGGGGGGGGGGGGGGGGGGGTATATTTAGGTTTTTTGTGGAATTAAAAACCTATTTTATTTTGTTTTTAATTTAGAGGATATGAATAGCCATATTCCTAAAGAAAATACAAGAAAACCATATTCCTCTAGGATGATGATGTCAATTTATATTAGTTTCACTTATGGGGAAATTCAAGAAATTTGATCAGGGGGAGGGGGGAGGGGGGGGGGGGGGGGAACAAAAATCAAAGATTTTTTTTAACCTAGCGGGTACTTTTTTTTATTGCTCAGGTGTATGAGTAACATGTAAATGTGATAAAATAAATAAATCTAAGAAAAAATATAAGTTGTAATGATAATGTTTAAGATGATCTATGTTGGGTCCAACGTTCCTTCACTTGAATAGTGCTACTTTGCTACTTTTTTAATAAAAAGAAGTAGTGCCCTTTCCATCAGTCTGGACTTTTGGAATAGTTGAGTAAGCACTTGGTCTTAGGTCACGAGTTTGAGATCGGGGGGGGGGGGGGTGATAAATCCTGAAATTTTCTCTCTACCTGTTGGTCCGGCGGGTCAGACGAACACAGACATGTGGTAACCCAAACTCTGAGTCATGTGGTGCGCCACATCTGAGCTATGTGTGTCCCACTTCTGAGCTATGTGGGGCCCACCTCTGAGCTGGCGGGTTATGCTTTACGCCGGGGGGATTGTTGGGTCCAGCGTGTAACACCTCAGTTTTCTATAACTTAAGGCTTTGTTGACCTCCCTTTCGCCTCGCGATCCCCTCCGATTCAGGTGGCTTCTTTTCTATTCACCCGGCCTCTCTGCTGTTCGCGTGACCTCTTTGCTCACAACCAGTTCACGTGGCCTCTTTGCTCTTCTTGCAGCCTCTTTGCTATTCACACGACCTCTTTGTTGTTCGCGCGACCTCTTTGCTATTTGCACGGCCTTGTTTCTGCTCGTTGCTCCCTCCTTTTGCCTCTCTTCCCTTCTATGGCTCTCGCCGATACAGTTGATCGCTGCTGGATGAAACATCCATATCTTTGCCGCTCTGGGGATGCTTCCACCTCCTCTTCGAAGCAGTCCGACTCGGTGGTCATGTCTTCAGGTAGTGCCCACATTGTTACTCAAGATAAATGGCTGATAGACTCTGGTGCTACCAATAATATGACCGACAATGCTCAGTATTTTTTTCTCCTAGAAACACATGATCGGTTTCCCCCGGTATTTATTGCGGACGACTCTCCCTCACCGGTCAATGGGACGGGAGTGATTCAAGTCACTCCGCCTTTTCGCTTGACGGATACTCTCTACGTGTCCAAGTTTACTTGCAATTTATTATATGTTACTTCTCTGTCCAAGCAACTACAATATTCTGTTACATTCACCCCTACTTCTTGTTCTTTTCAGGATCTGGGCTCCCAAAGGACGATTGCTATAGGGACTGAGAGCGGCGACCCCTACTTACTCGACAACGTTTTTGTCCTGTCCACCTTCTCCTCCTCTTCTACAGACCTTCTGCAATGACATCTTCGCCTTGGTCATCCTGCTCCATGACTTCTTCGTCAGCTTCTGCCCCACCTCCTTCTGCACAGTCCTCCTCTCAACTATGACGCATGTCAGCTTGACAAATATCACCGCTCCTCCTTCCCACCGAAGCAAGGCTGTGGATCTTCCCGTCTGTTTGATCTCGTTCACTCCGATGACTGGGGTCCTGTTCCTACCCTCAATATTGTAGGACGGGGTAGTTCATATTTTGTAAATTTTATTAATGATTTCTCTCGGTGTACGTGAGTGTATTTCTTGAAAGAGCGCTCCAAACTATTCTCTATATGAACATCCTTTTATTTTATGATTAAAACTCAGTTTGATGTCTCTATTAAAATCTTTCACTCTGATAATGTCAAAGAATATCTTAGTCATTATTTTTCTTCTTTCTGTATGAAAAATAAGATCGTTCATCAAATTAGTTGTGTTTATACCTCACAGCAAAATGGCGTGGCGGAACGCAAAAACCGTCACCTCCTTGATGTCGCTCGCCCTCTGATGACACATATGCAGGTTCCTCGCTCCTATTGGGGCTATGTCGTTCTCATCTCCTGCTATCTCATCAATCGTATTCCATCCACGGTTCTTCACGGTCAAACCCTTTCTCTATTCTCTATCCGAGCAAGGATCCATTTCCTCTCCCTTTGCTTATCTTTGGGTGCATGACTTTTGTGCACGCTCCCTCCGCCACCCGTGACAAACTCTCCCCACGTGCCACCAAATGTGTCTTTCTAGATTACTCTACCACTCAGAAAAATTATTGTTTTTTGACCCTGTTCTTCGCAAGCAGTTCATCTCCGCGGACGTAACCTTCTTCGAAAGTGCGTCCTATTTCTCTCGCGACATCTCTTTTCTTCCTGATGTTCCTGCTTCTCCTACCGTCCCTCCACCCCGTCTACACCTACCAAGATTTCTCCTCCTCCGCTATGTCCACCGTCTCCTCCTACTCTCTCTCCGCCTCCACTGTCTTCCTCTTCTCTACGACCATCTCTCTCTACTCCCGTGCTAACTCTCTCCGTCACGGATGCACTGGATACTGAGGAACACGCCGACCTGGATCTTCCCATTGCTCTTCGCAAAGTGGTGCAGACATGTACCCAACACTTGTTTGCTGTTGTTGTTTCCTATGCTCGTCTTGTTCCTTCTTATAGGACTTTTGTGTTGCCTATCTCTGTCACTGCCACTCCCCGCACCTACCAAGAAGCCCTTGTTGTTCATCATTGGAAGGCTGCCATGGATGAGAAAATTGTCACCCTCACTGAGCGGGGTACATGGATCCTTGTTCCACCTCCGTTGGGTACCGATGTTGTTGGATGTCGCTGGGTCTTTGTTGTGAAGTTCAGTCCGGATGACCGTGTGGATCGTTATAAGGCACGCCTTGTCGTCAAAGACTTCACTCGGACTTATGGTGTTGGTTATTTTGACACATTCTCTCCAGTTGCTCATCTTAGCACTATTCGGGTACTCCTCTCTATAGCCGTCAACATGGATTATGTTGAAGTATTAGACCGGGCGGCTTGGCGGTCTGATCCAGCGGTTTGTTGACCGAGCGGCTTAGCGGTCTGATCCAGCGGTTTGTAGACCGGGCGGTCTGTCGGTCTACCTCTGCGGTTTGTTCTATCCTGCTGGAGTTGCCGAGCGGTTAGCCCATCTGTCTAACCGCGCGGCCTATGCGGTCTCCATTATTCTAGCCGCTCAGTACTGTAAATGTTTAGTCCCACATTGTTTGTATACTCTCTTTCTTATCTCCTCCATTCTATATAAGGGAGGCCATACCTTTGTAAATGATATCTTTTTTGGATAATAAAATTTCAATTATTCAAAAGTTTGTTCGCTTGTTCTCTTCTTTTCGCTTCTTGTTCTCTACTTTCTAACATGGTATCAAAGCACACGGTCATTTCCTCTTGATTCTGTGCGCCCTCTGTTGTTCGCGACTTCTTTTCCGCGCTCTGCGACTTGATTCGCGGCTTGCCCTCTCTTCTATCCGCGCGGCCTGTTTCTATCCGCGCGGCCTGTTTCTATCCGCGCGGCTTGTTTTTGTCCGCCAACCTGTTCGCGCGGCTTGCTCCTTCTTGGTTCTCTTCTCCTTCTCCTTGTTGTCGCAGCGACATGTTTCGTTGTCGCCGCGCTCCTTGTTCTTTCTTGCCTCTCCGACTTCCTAGTCGTTGCGGTCTGTCCCTGTCCGCGTGTGTATTGTCTCTCTACTCGCGGTTTGCTGCTGTGATCTGCCTGACCGTGCGGGTTGTTCCTTTCTCACCCGCATCTTGGTCGCGGTCGCCAGCTCTTCTCCTCCTTTCTGTTCGCTCGGGCTTCTCAGTTCGTGCGACTTCTTCCCCGCCGAGCCTTTGACCGCCTTCTAGCCGCTGCGGTGATCTGCCTGACCGTGCGGGTTGTCTCTTTCTTACCCGCATCTTGGTCGCGGTCACCTGCTCTTCTCCTCTCTTCTGTTCGCTCGGCCTTTTCAGTCCGCGCGACCTCTTCCCCGCAGTGCCTCTTTCTAGCCGCTACTGTTCGCGCGGCTTCCTCTGTTTTCTAACCGCTCCTGTTCGTGCGGCTTCTTCTGCTTCCGGGTTCTATGACTACCTCCGGTCTCACCACTACTCCTGCAGCTCCTTCTCCTCCTCCTCCTTCGGGCAACCTTGGCACCCTTTCCAAGCTTGTGGGCTCCAACTATCCCGATTGGAGCGTCTCTTTCACTTTTCTCCTTCGTTCTCAACGCAAGCGTCATCACCTCACCGATGACCCTCCTCCTCGCACCTCTCCTGAGTTTGATGACTGGGATGCGAGTGATGCTCTTGTTCGCACCTGGCTGGCCAACAGCCTTTCTGATGAATGCCTTCCCGTCATTCGCCATGATGAGACGGTCAAGGCCGCATGGCTTCACCTCGCTGCTCTCTATTCTAAGGGGGGCCAGACGTCCCGCATTTATACTCTTTATGCGGACCTCTTCGCCCGCCCTTCCATGTCCCCAGCTGCGGCTTATCAGCAGGTTCAGGCCCTTGGGGCTGAAATCCTCCAGAATCGCCCCTTCTCCGCGGACTTGGCCGACCAGCACAAACACTTCCAGGAACTCCTGGTTGTTTGTTATCTTCTTCGTCTTCCCGACTCTTATGATATGATCCGCCAGCAGATCTTGGGTGAGGCGGAATCTCCTACTTTGGATGCCACTGCGGCTCGCATTGCCGCCGTTACTTCGCTCGTCCAGCGGCCTCTGTTGGCCTCCCCCCCTTCCCAGGACTCCTCTGCTCACCAAGCTCAGCGGGGGGGCCCGAGTGGCCGAAGCTCCTCTGGCGGACGGGGTTCCTCCCGGTTCTTCTGCTCTCACTGTAATCGTACTGGTCATACTGTTGACCGCTGCTGGCAGAAACATCCTCATCTTCGCCCTTCCGGTGATGCTCCTCATCCTTCGGCCTCCGCCTCTTCTAGGCCGTCTGCCTCTGTGGCCACGACGTCAGGTAGTGCCCACGTCGTTACCCAAGGTAAATGGCTGATTGACTCCGGTGCCACCAATCATATGACGGGCAACCCTCATTGCTTCTCCCGTCTTGAGACCCATGACCGCTTACCCCCAGTTCGTGTGGCGGATGGTTCCCCGTCTCCGGTTCATGGGACGGGCATGGTTCAACTCACTCCATCGCTTTGCTTGGAGGATACCCTCTATGTCCCGAAGTTCCCGTGCAATTTGTTATCTGTTACTACTTTATGCCGGCAACTTCAGTGCTCCGTTTTATTCACTCCCACTACTTGTTCTTTTCAGGACTCGAGGACCCAGCGGACGATTGCTACTGGGACTGAGAGCGGCGGCCTCTACTTCCTCGACGATGTTTCCGCTCTTTCTGCCTACTCCTCCTCCACCGATCTCCTTCAGTGGCATCTTCGTCTTGGACATCCTCCTCCTCGGCTTATTCGTCAGCTTCTGCCCCACTTACCTCCCACCAGTTCTCCGCTCAACTGTGATGCGTGTCAGCTTGACAAACATCATCGCTCCTCCTTCCCGCCGAAGCAAGGCCGTGACTCCTCTCGCATTTTTGATCTTATTCATTCTGATATATGGGGTCCTGCTCCTACCCTCACAGTTGGTCGGGGCAGTTCCTATTTTGTCACTTTTATCGATGATTTTACTCGATGTACCTGGGTGTATCTCTTAAAGGATCGCTCTGAACTATTTTCTGTTTGGCAATCTTTTTACTTTATGATTAAGACTCAATTTGCTATTTCTATTAAAGTCTTACGTTCTGATAATGCCAAGGAATATCTGTCTCATGAGTTCTCCGCGTTCTTTCACCAACACGGCCTCATTCATCAAACGACTTGTGTTTACACCTCCCAACAGAATGGGGTGGCGGAGCGTAAAAACCGTCACCTGCTTGATGTTGCGCGTACTCTCATGGCGCAGATGCACGTCCCTCGCTCCTACTGGGGCTACGCTGTGCTCCTCGCTTGCTATCTTATCAATCGCATTCCCTCCACGGTCCTCCACGGCCGGACTCCCTTCTCCCTTCTCTACCCCCACCAGGAACCTTTTCCTCTTCCTCTCTGTGTCTTTGGCTGTACGGCCTTTGTTCACGCTCCCTCCGCTACCCGCGACAAGCTTTCCCCTCGTTCCACCAAATGTGTCTTTTTGGGGTACTCTACCACTCAAAAAGGCTATTGCTGCTTTGACCCCCTTCTCCGCAAGCAGTTTGTCTCCGCAGATGTGGCTTTTTTCGAAAATGCTTCCTATTTCTCTCCTTCCTCTTCTCTTCCTTCTCTTCCTTCTGATATCTCCGTTCCTTCCACACCTCTCGACGTTTTCCCACCTTCGTCTCCTCCTCCACCGACTCCTTCTCAGTCCGTCTCCCCACCCACCCCTCCACCCTCCTCTCCGCTGCCGTCTCTCTCTAGTCCCGGGCCAGCCTTCTCCGCCACGGACGCTCCGGTCGCTGACGCTCCCGTCGCCGACGCTCCCGATGATCTGGATGTTCCCATTGCCCTTCGCAAAGGGGTGCGGGCGTGTACTCAACACCCGCTCACGGCTGTTATTTCTTATGATCAGCTTTCTCCTTCTCGCAGGTGTTTTGCCTTGGCTATCTCTGCTACTTCTACTCCTCGTACCTACCAGGAGGCTCTCGCTCTCCCTCATTGGAAGTCTGCCATGGATGAGGAGATGGCTACTCTTACTGAACGGGGTACCTGGACCCTGGTTCCTCCTCCCGTGGGCACTGATGTGGTTGGCTGTCGCTGGGTCTTTGTTGTGAAGTTTCGCCCCGACGGCACTGTGGATCGCTACAAAGCCCGGCTGGTGGCCAAGGGCTTTACTCAGACTTATGGCGTTGATTACTTTGATACCTTCTCTCCGATTGCTCGCCTCAGCACCATCCGGGTTCTCTTTTCTGTGGCTGTTAACCGGGCTTGGGATATTTCCCAGCTTGATGTGAAGAATGCCTTTCTCTATGGCGATCTTCAGGAGGACGTCTATATGGAGCAACCTCCTGGGTATGTTGCTCAGGGGGAGACACGTGTCTGTCATTTGAAGAAGGCCATTTATGTCCTAAAGCAGAGCCCTCGGGCATGGTTCGAAAAATTCAGTGGTATTGTGGCAACCATCGACTTTCAAAGGAGTTCGGCCGATCACTCCTTATTCATTCGCAAAACGGCCTCGGGACTGGTGGTTTTGGCCGTATATGTGGATGATATTCTCCTTACTGGTGATGACCGAGATGGGGTGGACTTGACGAAGAAGCACCTCCGTCAGCACTTGGTCACGAAGGATATGGGCTCCCCAAAATACTTTTTGGGGATAGAAATCTCTCGAAAACCTTGCTCGTCTTGTTCCTTCTTATAGGACTTTTGTGTTGGCTATCTCTGTCACTGCCACTCCCCGCACCTACCAAGAAGCCCTTGTTGTTCATCATTGGAAGGCTGCCATGGATGAGAAAATTGTCACCCTCACTGAGCGGGGTACATGGATCCTTGTTCCACCTCCGTTGGGTACCGATGTTGTTGGATGTCGCTGGGTATTTGTTGTGAAGTTCAGTCCGGATGACCGTGTGGATCGTTATAAGGCACGCCTTGTCGCCAAAGACTTCACTCGGACTTATGGTGTTGGTTATTTTGACACATTCTCTCCAGTTGCTCATCTTAGCACTATTCGGGTACTCCTCTCTGTAGCCGTCAACATGGATTATGTTGAAGTATTAGACCGGGCGGCTTGGCGGTCTGATCCAGCGGTTTGTTGACCGAGCGGCTTAGCGGTCTGATCCAGCGGTTTGTAGACCGGGCGGTCTGTCGGTCTACCTCTGCGGTTTGTTCTATCCTGCTGGAGTTGCCGAGCGGTTAGCCCATCTGTCTAACCGCGCGGCCTATGCGGTCTCCATTATTCTAGCCGCTCAGTACTGTAAATGTTTAGTCCCACATTGTTTGTATACTCTCTTTCTTATCTCCTCCATTCTATATAAGGGAGGCCATACCTTTGTAAATGATATCTTTTTTGGATAATAAAATTTCAATTATTCAAAAGTTTGTTCGCTTGTTCTCTTCTTTTCGCTTCTTGTTCTCTACTTTCTAACAGATTAGCCCATTTCCAAACTGGATGTCAAGAATGTCTTTCTCCATGATGATCTTCAGGAGGATGTCTACATGGAGCAACCTCCTGGGTATGTTACTCAGGGAGAGACACAGGTATGCAGGCTGAAGAAGGCCATCTATGGCCTAAAGCAAAACCATCATGCTTGGTTTGACAAATTTAGCAGCATTGTGGCGGCCGTGGGTTTTACAAGAAGTTTTGCCGATCACTCATTATTCATTCGCAAAACCTCCTTCGGTCTGGTGGTTCTTGCCCTATATGTGGATGATATTATTCTCACTGGAGATGACCAGGCTGGGGTAGCCTTGACAAAAAAATATTTCTGTCAACACCTGGTCACAAAGGATATGAACTCCCAAAAATACTTTCTGGGGATAAAAATCTCTCAAAAGCACAACTCCTTGGTCCTCTCCCAATATAAGTATATTTTTGATCTTCTAAAAGAGACATAGTTGACTTGGGCTAAACCTGCCCAATGCCCCATGACTACTAGAGAAGATAAAACCTAGACAGATGACTCGCCTCCTCTATCTGATGTTACGAGGTATAGGCGTCTGATCGACAAACTCATTTATCTCACTGTAACCAGACCCAACATCTCCTACGTTATAGACAAGGTTAGCTAATTCATGCAAGCTCCTAGGGAGTGTCATCTATAGTCTGCCCTGAGGATATTAGAATATATTAAAGCGGCGCCAGGTAAAGGACTACTATTTCAGAAGAATGGTCATTTAAAGGTTGAAGCGTACCAGATTCTAGCTATGCTGATGACAAAGGAGATCACAAGTATGACGTCGACCACATGTGAATTGAAGTGGTTACGGGCTCTCATGCTTGACTTAGAAGAGGTCTACAACCATCCTCTACCTAAGTTCCGCGATAATAAGACCGCTATATATATCTCCAAAAATCCAGTCTTCCATGAGATAACAAAGTACATTGAAGTCGAATGCCATTTTATTCGGGAAGAAATTTTGAAGAAACATATTTGTACTCCGTTCGTTACCTCTGACAACGAGTTAGCAGATATCTTCACCAAGTCTGTGTCCGTTTCCTTCTTTCATATTTGCGACAAGCTGAACATGATTGATATATATGCTCTAGCTTGAGGAGGAGTGTTGCTGTATGGTGATCGGGTGGTCTGGCGATCTGACCCTAGCGGCTTGAAGACAACACGGTCTGGCAGTTTCTCTCCAGCGATTTGGTAGCCGAGATGTTGCTGATTGGAGACCGGGCGGTCTGGCGGTTTGACACAGGCAACTTGAAGACCTGGTAGTCTAGCGGTCTCCCCTAACTGCTTGTCTTCTCTTTATTGTTCTTGTCGAGTGGCTAGCCTATTCGTCTAACCGCGCGGCTTGTACGGTCTGTTTTCATATAGCCGCTTGTACCTATAATTATTGGTCCAATATTGTTTATTTGTAATCTCTCCTCTATTCTATAAAAGAGAGGCTATACCTTTGTAATTCTTACTTTTTGGATAATAAAAATTATGTTATTCCAAATTTTAGTCTATTTTTTCATGTTCGCACACTAGAAATCTGAATGCAGTGAAGACGCCGTTTGTGATGTTTGCCCTCTTTTTCGTGTGAGAACGAATGGTGATTTAGGGCGGAATTGATAAGGTTGATTGTGACGGTCTGACTTGGTTTCTGTGGTCAGCTGGCTAGCCTATGACATTGCAAGTCATGAGTGGAGAGTGTCTTGACGAGACAAGTCCCCTTCTATGAAACTGACGAGAATGGTAAGCTTTGGACAAGCCCAAGCAATGAAGCCTACGAGCGGGAGAGGTCAAGCAAGGGTTCTTAGCATCAGTTTGTTTGTGTGATAGAACTGACTTGCGTGTTAGAGCTTGCAGGCAAGCCCGGGTTTGATACTCATGAGCGGGTGGGGCCTAGGTAAGAGTTCCATGTTGCGGCTTGAATGCCGTTAGGGGAAATTGGAAGTACCCGTATGAATGATTGTGGAGTGTTATGCGTGATGATTTGTTAGATTCATTTGTGTTATAGGGTGCCTTGGGTGAAACCCAGAATTGCATACATGCTGCATGTTAGGCCCCTTTTATTAAATGCTCAACATAGAAACATGTATATTGTATGAGACATCCAAACCTGTTGCTTTACTCTCTACGTCTATATACATTTGCATACGAAGTGCTGACCTGCAGGGTGTTGGAGTGCCCCAGGGTCCGCTAGGGATGACCGAGAGTAGATGTGTTGGTTACATAATTGAGGTCAACCTTTGCTGACCTATGTTACAACAAAACTTTTACAGGGTAAGGATCGCACACTAGAGCAAGCTCGCCGGCCAAAAAGTCCTAACACTCATGAAGTATTCTCTCTTCTATTAGTTTATGAAGTGTTGAATGTTTTGTTTCATGAACTGTAATCCGACTTGCACGCTGAGGTAGCCTAGGAGTTTTAAGGCACATTGCTTTGTTTGTTGTTGATACAGTTTTGAAATTTTATTACTGTAAGACCTTAAGGACATGTTGGACTCATATGGTTGTGGATAACGTCTATGCTGGTTGTGAGTTTCCACTGTCTTATTTTTGTGTTTTGAGATGCGTAGTTCTTTATATCACTTTTAATACTAAAACTGCGACGTCTATATGTTGTGGGGCCCCGACCGGGCCCATATTATATGATCATTATAGGGGAGATGTTACAATTTGATATCAGAGCCATGTTAGTGTCCAAGGTAAGGTTTAGTGGTCGATTCAACGCAATCGAATCACGTAAAGAAGTTATCCACATAGGATTATTGCGAGACTGTGAGTATCCTTGTGTTTGAGTTTTGCGAATGGAACTTGATTTCAGTTTTACCTTGCTTTAACTAAAGATTCTAGCTATGAGGCGGGGATGCCGAGGCCGCGAGAGGAGTCTTCGACGAGCAGTGCTACTGCTTCAGGTCCAATGGGCATGTGTGTATCCCCGACCAATTTTTGTCGCATGTTAGCTGAGACAATGGTAGCGGCCCAAGCTACGACGACAACGCAGGTTATGACCACGTACTGTTGCTCATGTAACGACTCCCATTACCCCGGTAGCGACACCAGTCACACCAGGCAGAGGAGCCAGGCCGGCGGAGCCGTTGGCTGAGAGAGTTGTCGTCGGGAAAGGAGACCGACAAATGAAGTATTTCGTAAGTTTCCATCCTCCAACGTTCAAGGGTGTCAGGACACCAACTGATGCCAAGGACTGGTTGGCAAGGATTCAGGAACTCCTGAGAGCGGCAGAAACACCAGAGGATAGGCAGTCCCAATTCACGACCTTTATGCCAGAAGGTGACGCAAAACTATGGTGGGTGAGCCATATCGGCCGCCAGTTTCCTGGACGCGCCCCGTCCATGAATGAGTTTGGGAATGCCTTCTCAAGGAAGTATATTCCATCTTCGACAAGGTTAGCCCTTCAGAGGCAGTTTCTGCACTTGGTGCCTTTGATTTGTCACTGTAGCCTATCAGAATTCCTTCTTACGCTTTGTTTGATAGCTTGCCACGAGTTTGACTGCTGTCCAGACTATAGGCAATACTCGCAAATATCCTCAATTTACTGATATTTTGTTTGTGATCATACCACACTTCATACAGTATGGAGTTAGTCAGAGCTTTACAGGGAGCCCTGTTGAGGAGACAAACAACATTATTTGCTGCTTCTGCCCAGATTTTTTTTGAAAGATTTTTGTAACTGAGAAGACATTTGGCCAACTCAATTATGGCCCGATTTCTTCTCTACTGTACCGGCTGGCCGAAAATGTGATCGCGGGCCAGAATGTGATCGTGGGCCTGAATCCTTGAAGGCAGAGATGGGTCGGGCGGCGTAATCCAGAAAGGTGAGGGTTGGTTATGTAAGGGGTATATTTAGGATTTTTGTGGAATTAAAAATCTATTTTATTTTATTTTTAATTTAGAGGATATGGATAGCCATATTCCTAAAAAACACAAGAAAATCATGTTCCTCTAGGATGGTGATGTCAATTTATATTAGTTTCACTCATGGGGAAATTCAAGAAATTTTATTAGGGGGGGCTCAAACAAAAAACAAAGATTTTTTTTTTAAAAAAAACTAGCGGATATTTTTTTTATTGTTCAGGTGTACGAGTAACATGTTAATGTGATAAAATAAATAAATCTAAGAAAAAAATGTAAGTTGTAATGATAATGTTTAATATGATTTCTGTTGGGTCCAACGTTCCTTCACTTGACTAGTGATACTTTGCCACTTCTTTAAGAAAAAAAGTAGTGCTCTTTCCATCAGTCTGGACTTTTGGAATAGTTAAGTAAGCACTTGGTATTAGGTCACGGGTTCGAGATCGGGGGGGGGGGGTGATAAATCCTGAAATTGCTCTCTACATGTGGGCCCGACGGGTCAGGCGAACGTAGACATGTGGTAACCCAACCTCTGAGTCATGTGACGCGCCACCTCTGAGCTATGTGTGGCCCACTTATGAGCTATGCGGGGCCCACCTCTGAGCTGGCGGGTTATGCTGTACGCTGGGGGGATTGTTGGGTCTAGCGTTCCTTCACTTGACCTGTGACGCTTTGCTACTTCCTTAAGAGAAAAAATAGCTCCATTTCTATCAGTTCGGGCTTTTGGAATAGTTGGGTGAGCGCTTGGTCCATGAAGAGGAAGGCTCGGTGCTCCTTTCCAACCGGACAGAAAAGCAGTCATGGCTCCGAAGAAAACTACAAGGGTAACGATCTTTATTCTTGGACAAATGAAGTCCTTCTTTTGGCATATGCATAGAATCCCCCACCAAAAGGTGGAAAAGCAAAGGGAATTCCTTTGAGTTGATTCGTGAAATCCCTAGTGAGTCTTGTATATAAATCCAGAAATGTGTAGTACGGAATATGCATGCTGTGTGAAGCCTATCTGGACAGATTGATTTGGATTGGTGATGTTTATTTCGCATACTAGAGAAGACTCCAAGTATAAACAAGTAGTTTACGGGGTCTGCGAGATTGTACCTGTGAACTAAAAGTAGCAGGAAGTATTGAAGTTGCACTCCAGGAAAATACCCACGAAATACCGCAGTTTGAATGACTGTTGGATATCGCCAGACGAGAGTGAGTATCGCCAATGACGATAGCTCTTGGTGAGCTATTTGTGCTATGTGCTGTAAAAGTCCAGTGTTTTTGGCAATGCAGGATGCTGTAGGGTTTTGGGTTGAGTTTGGGCACAAAAAGAAAACTTCTGTTAGGCTCTATTTGTTTGGGCGTTTGGCTGCTCCGTTTTGAGGAAACGCCACCGGAAGGAGGGTAAACAAATGAACTTCCGGCGGCGTTTGCTCCGTTTCCACCCGCCCGCCTTGAGAAATGCCCCGAAAAGCTCCGTTTGGAGCAGCCACCTCACCCCTCCGTTTCGAACACTCCGTTTCCACCCGCCGGACCGACCCGCCACCGCCGAAACAAATGAAGCCTTAGTCCCGCAAAGCGATCGTGATGAATGCTGACGATAACTCCCTTTTGATTACAAAACCTGTCTTTGGGAGACTGTGAGGCTAATCTGTGAGCTGCGAGCTCCTAAAGACCAGTGAGCCGAACAGACAAGGGGAAGCCGACCCGCGTCAGACTAGACATTAAATTGACGATTTGAGCAAAGGGCAATGACTGAACTGTATCCGCGTTATGGTTGTCTAACTCGAGTGCCTAAGTTATTGACGTTCGTTTGGATCGCATAATGAGAGTCTTAGGTTGTACGTCGTTAAGACTAAAGTCTTAGGCCAGGGGACGTAGAGACTATAAATGCTCAAAGTTACCGTTATGTCTGGGATCTCTGAGCGGTGGTGGGACCCTGATAACAGGTACACCAAAAATGTTCCCTAAGTGCACGGAACGTTTGGTCGTCGAGGCATTCGTTTGTGATATATTGAACTGTGCGTGAGTGCACGTTCTTTTGATATATCTGCTTGTGAAAATGCTATGCCTACAGGGAAGTAATACCTTTGTCCCAGAAAAGGGCTAGGGTCGTTATAAATTAGTCAGCTGAATGCTGACCGTTGTCTTGTTTGCCACCCTTGTGGTGGACTGTCCTTGTGCAGGTGCTGGAGAGCCGAGCAGGAAATATCGGGCTGAATCCCTTGCGGTTATGCTGGCCCTCGAAGGCCGAGCGAAGAAGTTTTATTGTTTTCATGTGTGACCGGCTGTGCGCCGATGTTTGTAAACCACACTTGTGAAGTATAATTGTAATACCTTAAAGCCATAACTTTTGTGTATTTTTATTTGACATTCCTATTATATATATAAATGGTATGATTTATGTATATTGGACATTCAATTGGTATGAGTTCATGCTATCTTAAAACTTCCGCTACAATACTCTGAGTTAGGACGCGAGTAGTCTTTGATATTAACATGTAATTCCGCTGCATGTTTATGAGATATGGTGTGCGGCCCCGGCTGGACCCTCTATTATATTTCATGTGACGGACGGAGGTGTTACAAGCCACCCCTTATTTATAGAATTCCGCAGACATCCATCAGAAGCAAGTAACTCAAATACTCACCCAAGCAGCTCGCCGAATAAGTGTTGGATGTTTCTTTTCGAGCTCCCACGTCGCTTGAAAAGAGCAGAGATTGTGTACAACCCATATTAGTCGAGGGTGGACCCCTACAGAGCCAGTTCAACAAGGGTTAAAGTCAGCATGTCAAGACAAAATTCAGAGTCAACAAACAAGAAGGCATAAGGTTTGGGCGAGTATGGTGAGCTCCACTCGCATACTTGTTGTGTAGGTGACTAGGCCTATTAATCGCCCAGCCGAGCGAGCTCTCCCCAGGAGGTCGCATAGTCTCCAGAGGTGGGGCTATAAATAAGACCCTCCTCCCTCTCTTTGGATTTGCCTATAAACATGATCTTAGGGGTACACAGAGACGGACTTCAAAATCTCGTAAAAGATCTCGATCGCCTTTCTCCTAGGCAGCAAGCTGAGCCTTTGGATCTTTATTTAGAGAGACAGATCACGAGTTTGCGACTATCCCTATTAGTCGCCACGACTTTGTTATCAGCTAGTCTACCTCGTACCCTGCTTAGCCATTTTTGGTTGTGGATCGGTTGCTTTTTCTAAGCTTCCGGGTATATGGTTGGACCTCCCTGCCGCAGCGTTTGAGGTTCTTTTAGTTGTCTGCCAATTTCCGTGTCTTAGCCCGTTAGCCGTCGAGCCCGACCGCTGAACCGGTAACCTTAGGCTGTCTTGATCCGAATTTTTAGAGTAGAAATTTTTCCGGCTTCAACACCCATCACCTCCTGCAGATCTGGTTCCATGAATTTTTCCCAACATTTTTTTCAGCTTTTTGCTAGCCGAATTGATTTTTTTTTCTAGTTCTCTTCTAGAAACTCAACGAGAGAAGAATTTTTTTCAAGGAAAAGTCATTCAGTTTGTGTTATAGCCAAAAACTGATTATAGCAGAAAAATTATTTAAAACCAGTTTCTTAATACTGTATATGTCTATGCGTGCAAGTGTGTGTTTATATTTATGTGTGTGCATTTGATACGATCATCAAATATTTCATTATAACCGTTTAATTTTTAAATTTCAGTTTCATCCCCTAAATTTTAACATGCAACTGAACAACGTTATTACTAATTATAATTCCTATGACAGAATTCCTGCATTCAACCGAACAACATAATTGGAATCAACTTCAATTCCAATTCCCGCTGGAATTGGAATCAGATCAATTCCAATGCCCGCATCTCATTTTCTGCGAAACAAACGGAGTCTAAAAGCATTTGAAAGTTCCTCCTCAATGTAAGAGAACTCCATATTAAAATGAACCATAGAAAAAAAAAGTGTGGATGCATGCTCCTGCTGTAGAGAATGATGATTTTACTAATTAAGTCGCTAGCCACCCTACCCGAGGCCAATAATCAGGCGGATACGACTGTTAGTGTATATTTGGGGAATTAACGGGTTCAGAAGCATAACGGGTCGTGTCAGATACACGGATATCCAATACCCGTAGAAACTCCTTGGGTTTGTCTATTTATACCCACCTAGGGGCAACAGGTAGGTGATTCCACTTTGATCATCACTCGAATGTTTCGAGCAACTTAACATTCTCGAAGTTGCCCTGTTGCTCGTGCATCCCGTAACCGCCTCTCTCATTTTTTCGGTCGCTGAAATCAAAAAAAGGTCGTGGCCGCTGCAATCGGGCAGTTACCAGCATTTCGCCGCCGGTGAGGAAGCCGCCGGTGTGTTCGATCACGAGCAGGCCGATCGTTGACATTCGATCGAGGAGAAGTAAGGGTCGCCGTCGTCGCCGATCGAGCAAGAGGATTTCGCTCCTGCTCTTGCATGGATAAGATCCCACCGTTATCTGGATTAGGGAAGAAGGTTGTGGCCGTCGGTGTTCAGATCGGGAAGGAAGAAGAAAAAAAATGACGTTTCACGATTTCTGGCTGCCGCGCTTTTTTGCCGGCGATCCTGTCGGCGCTCGTTAAGGGAACAAGGTAAAGGGTTTTTTTGGAATCTTCTCTCTGTCGCTGCCGGAAGTGGGAGAAGAAGTTGGCCGCCGCCGCCGCCTGCACAGAGCCGCCGCCTGCAACAGAAGGAGAAAGCTTTCTTCGCATCTGTTACCACCTCTTTCCAAGGGCATATCGACTCCTCGCCCAACCCAAGATCTCGGCTTGGAGGCAGGGTTGACCACCTCTATCAGAGAGCCGATCACTGTGCTATTATTTGGAAGAGGATGAGCTGCTTCTAATTAAAAAAAGGAGATTTCTTACCTATGAGTGGCAGATCACCTCCAGGAGATGGTTTGGAGAATGATAACAGTCATCACCAAGTTTTGATCATTATTGTAGTAAGTTTTGATCAAAAAGGTGAGATTCTACTGCTCTCTGTTATCTCCATCTTGCCGGATTTGTACCAGAGAAAGTGACACACAATGATGAAGGGGACTAGTTTCTCGTCTCCGATTTCAATGATAAAACTGGAGAAATTCATAGCGACCGAGTTCAACGACTGGAAGTTGAATACCCACTTCGGGATGAAGTATCTGAACGTGTTTCACAAGTTCAGTCTGATCATGCTGAAGTTTCTGGGACTGATGACGAAGCTGAATGGGTTAACGATGAAGACTTCTGTCACGACTACCTGCTGAATTGCTTGTCCTTCAGCCTACATCAAGATGAAGACTGCCAAGAAAATCTGGGAGACACTGAAGGAGCACTTCAGGTAAGAGGAGGATCTGTCTAAGGCGCACCTAGTGGACAAATTTCATTCTTTCATGTTCGATGAGGAGAAGATGATTCTCCCTCAGATATCGGATTTTGAAGCTTTAGTAGATTCCTTACATAGTAAGAATATCTCCATGCCAGATAGCTTTGTTGCGGGCACAATCATTTATAAGCTGCCCTCTACGTGGTAAAATTTTAAAACTGAAATGTATCTCAAGAAGATGCAAGTTGGTCATAATGAACTCAAGCGATTTATTCACATTCAGGACGAAAATAGGACTCGACACACTTTAGAAACTGTTAGCAAGTAGAAGACTGCGGTTAACATGGTCCTCAGTTCTAAACGCGTGCCAAACCCTAAAACGACCAAACCCCCTCATGGTAGCTCCCAAGTTACAGGCCCTAACAAACGCACTAAAAAGTTCAAGGGCAAGTGTTTTAACTGCAATAAGTGGGGGCACAACGCATATGATTGCAGACTCCCTAAATAGGAAAGAACCAAAACACCACAGGATGACAACAAAGCCAATATGGTTAGCCTAGCTAAGTCTTTCGATTTTTTTGCGATGGTCGGAAATGCTAAGGCCAACACAAAGTGGTACTTGTATTCAGGGGCGACGTGCCACGTTTGCAACAATGCTGATCTTATGACAGGGCTCACTACTGTGAAAGAGTCTGTCACAGTTGCGAATGGCGAGACAGCTGACGTCTTGAAGGTGGAGAATACAATGCTGCTGCTATAATCAGGTAAGACTTTAACTTTTAAAAATATTAAATTTACTCCTTCATTAGCTGCTAACTTAGTGTCTATAAGTTTATTATTTGATGCCGATATGTCTTTTATCTTTTATAACGGTAGAGTAATACTGTCAGTTAAATCACACTATTTTGGATGTGCATGCGTCCAAAATAGGATGTACCAATTAAGTCTAGCAATCGAGTTAGTTCACCAAGTTCAAACAAACTTAGTTAGCCCTAAAACTCTACATGAGAGACTAGGACACGTGAACTATAGGAAAATGTTCCAAATAACTAAAACTCACCAGATCACATTAGACACTAAATCACCGTCCGAGAAATGTGACTTGTGTGCTCAGACTAAGATCACTAGGAAACATTTTAGTGTGGTTACTAGGAGCACAACACACTTAGAGCTTATACATTCTGATATATGTGACTTTAAAAGGTTTGCTACTCGAGGAGGAAGGAAATATATGGTCACATTCATATATGATTGTTCTAGGTTCTGTCACATTTACCTTCTTAAAATTAAAGATGAAGCGTTTGAAAAATTCTGTCTTTTCAAAACCAGAGTAGAAAACCAACTAGACATTAGAATAAAGAAGTTTAGAAGTGATAGAGGAGGTGAATACGTGTCCAGTGAGTTCAAATGTTTCCTTGCCTCTCAAGGCATCATATCAGAAACCACTGCTCCTTACTCACCCTAATCGAATGGTATAGCCGAGAGGAAGAATAGAACATTAACAAAGATGTTGAATTCTATGCTCCTCACTACTGACATGCCTACTGCCTATTGGGGAGAAGCCGTTTTGACTGCAAACAACATTCTAAACAAAGTCCCTCATGCTAAGTTATACGTCACGCCCTACGAGCTTTGGTTTAAGGGACCACGTCTATAACTATACTTAAGACCTGTGGCTGCATAGCCTATGTCAGGGTATCTGACCCTAGACGGTCTAAATTTGGACCTAGGACCAACACACGTGTCTACTTAAGTTATGTTGAAGATAGTGCTGCAGATAGATTCTTAGACCTGCCTAATAATATAATTATTGAATCTAGGGATGTTGTGTTCTTTGAGGATAAGTTTCTTAAGGATAAGAACCTGATAATCCCAAGTATGCAAGCAACTATTACTAAGGAAGAACCTGAATCAGTACCGAGCACCTCCTATTCAGTCTCAGTATATAATAATGTCCTAGTGTCTAGAAGGACTTCGCTGAGAGAGCGAAATCCCAAAACTTTTGGTAGTGACTTTGTCACTTACCACATTGAGGTCGATCCATCCACCTATAAGAATGCGATGAGATCAAGAGATTCACTATTCTTGAAAGAAGCCATTGATGAAGAGATGAACTATTTACTTCAGAACAACACCTATACGTTGGTTGATATGCTAAAAAGGGCTAAAACTATAGGGTGTAAGTGAGTTCTGAAAAAGAAGGTCAATCATGATGGTAGCACAACTAAGTATAAAACACGCATGGTGGCTAAAGGTTTCACACAAGTTAGTGGGGTGAATTACTTTGATGTATATTCACCAATGTGTCACTTAGCAATCATCAGGATACACCTTGATATTTCGTCTATTGAGAACTTTATTATTCATCAAATGGATGTTTAGACTGAGTTCCTGAACGAAGATCTAACCGAAGAAATATACATGAGCCAACCTGAAGGTTTCATAGTAGACGATCACGAAAGTAAGGTCTGTAAGTTAATCAAGTCGCTATACGGAATAAAACAACAACCAAAATTATGACATGAGAAGTTTGATTATAGTGTAAGGAACATGAGATTCATGTCGAGTCTCTCTGACAAATGTCTTTACATACGTAATAGATCAAACAATGTCTATGGAATACGAACTCTATGCTCTAGCTTTAGCGGGAGAAGAAATAGAATGCATAAGAGATTTGGTGATGAATATTCCACTATCGAGCCTGAAGTTAAGTTCTGTTGCAGTTTACTACGACAATCAAGCTACAAAAACGGTTGCTACGAACACTTTGTTCAATAGCAAAAGAAGGCAACTCAGGATGAAACAAGCCTGATTGACCTCTCTCACGAGTCAAGGGATTATGACCCGTATTGATGTGAGATCGAAAAATAATGTTGCAGACGCCTTAACAAAAGGCTTAAATAGAACTCTCATAATCAAAACATTGGGGGAGATGAGATTAAAGTTCATAGAAATTTGAAACTTCCTCTTAAGTTTATGTTTTGATAATAAAAACCTATCGTCGCAACATTCAAGTATCTAATAACAGACTGAAAATTCAAAATAATTTCTTGATAAAAGTCCAAGATGGTTAGATGCTAGTCATTTCACACCTGATGACTTAACATCTTTCTCATTGTAAGTTGATTTGGGAATTATTCAACTAGAAATAGAAAATCGTTGTATGAGTTAATCTAATATTAGTGATCATAACACATTATTCCACCCGTACGAAAATGTTGCAAATGACGGTGTGCCAAATCATATGATGAGGTACATAGTGGTCACTAATGCGTAAGATAACAACGTTTGATTTATTAAAATCAAAACTTGACCGGTCATAGCTAGACTGGATAGAGATGCTGACAGTGTTACTTCACTACTGCTACAAGTACTAAGCTCATTTAAGTAGAGCTAGTTTACTTTGATACGCCACTGCATATGTTTATGAATTCATAGAATCTGACTCATGAAATTCCTTGCAGACACTGGTGAAGATGGAGGAGAGAAAGTTGACTTTGACATGGATGATGATGATCTGCTCTCTGAGCAGAATTGTTACACGTTTATCCGTTATCATTTTTGTTTTTTCAGACTTATTTATTATTGAGTAGCACATTTATTTTTTTGGATGTGTTATGTTATTGTTTTAAAACTCATGTTTATGTTTTTTTAAAAAAATTGTGCTAACTTTTATGGAAATGTGTAAAGTCGGAAAATTATTTTGATACTCTTCACTTTCTGCACTCCGAAACGTATACGTTATTTGTCACAAATATATGAGGAGATTGTTAGTGTATATTTTGACAATTAACGGATTCAAAGGCATAACGAGTCGTGTCGGATACATGAACATCCAATACCCGTAGAAACTCCTTGGGTTTGCCTATTTATACCCACTTAGGGGCAACAGCTAGGTGATTTCACTTTGATCACCACTCGGATGCTTCGAGCGACTTAACGACTAAAAAGGGAATGAAATCAGAAACAAAAAACAAAATTGAAAATCAAAAGCAAAAATGAAAACGAAATAAAAAACTTACCAATGATCAAGGATTGCGGGCGAGCAAGCAAAACGGCAAAACTCTCGTAGGAGTAAATGAAGATACTCATCTAGAATGGATATATATCTTTCGTCAACTAAATGATGGTGGCTCTTGGATGCGACAACGGCCAAGGAGAAAAACAGGGAGCCACAAGAAGGGCGAGCATGCAAGAGACGAAAGCTTCGTTTGGTCGGACTTATTTTTACCGGTCAAGCAGTTACGACTGCATGAACCAGACCCTAATGCGGTCGTAACCGCTTGACCGGTGAAAGTAAGTCCCATCAAACGGAGCCGAAGAGCAAGCAAGCGAGAAGTAAAGAGTGCCACTGGGAGAGCTAGAGCATGAGAGGAGTAAATACATAGTACCAATTTGTTTGAGTGACAAACAATGAGGATCAAGTTTAAGCCAATATTTAATGGAATTGTTATTCACACTCCACAATTAAATATTCATACACAGAATAATAGAAATTATAACACTCCCCCTCAAACCTACTTGATATTTGTACCCAACACAAATTTCATTTTTGTTTCTCTCAAGTCCTAAACTCCCGCAGCCGAACCTTTGCCTCTCCGCTCGCAGTCTCTCGTCGGCGGTCCGATAATATCTCGCCGCCCGTGGCGCCCTCCATTCAGTCGCGCCTTTCACCCATCTCCTCGTCGACGCTTCCCTTCTCCTTCGACGTCTGACGCCCCTTATATTTTGCCACAGCCCTCTGGCCATTCCTGACTTCCGATGAACATGTGAAAATATTTTTCTTAATATAAGAAAAATACATACATCAGAAAAATACAAAACACCCGCATTTGACATGAAATAGTGCAGTGATTATTGTCACGAAAACAAACAAACTGTTCTCAAGTGTGCTAAAATAGTTATTTTGACTACCACAATGCTCTGAGAATAGTCGCACGACAAGCAACTCGTATGGCTCTGTGTGATAAGTACAGAACTTGGTTGGTCAACCCATAAATAGTTCATTTTACATCGTATGTGTATGTTCTAGCATAACAATAGAGTAAATTAAGTCCAATAACCCACACCCAAGTCCACGAGTTAGAAGCCGAAGACACATGATACCGGTTGGCGCGGCGGCGGTGATGGCGGTTGACGCGTCGACGACGATGGCGGTTGACGCGGCCGCGGCGATGGCGGTTGGCACAACTGCAACGACGGTTTCGGTGCAGCGTCGGCGATGACGGTTTGCGGCGACGACGATGATGGTTGGCGCGGCGACGACGATGATGGCTGTTGACGCGGCGACGACGATGACGGTTTGTGGCGACGACGATGACGGTTTGTGGCGACGATGATTTTGGTTACGTCAGGGGAGGTTCGGATATCCGCACCTCATGCATGTTGTGCAGGCGCGGCTAACGCCTCTCAGGAGGCCTCATCGATTTTCTTAATATAATTATGTATAAGTACAAATATCAATTATGAGTACAAATATCCATTTTGAGTACAAATATCCATTTTGAGTACAAATATCAATGAGCTACAAATATCCATTTATGATGTACCAATAACAATTCTCACATTTAATTATTTTTAAAAATTTCTTGGGGCCCCGGGCCTCACAGTCCCCCTCTAAGGGCCCCTGGTTTCACTCAAATTAAACCCGGGGACCGGCCCATACCATCCAGCCCAGGGTTCAGTGAACCGGTTTGATCTTCAACAAGTTAAATCACAGCCGTCCAACTGTCTAACCTCTGGCTAACTACAGTTTGGTGCCCCAGGTTAGTTTTAACCAGGCGAAGTAGACTTCCTTGCAGCGACCTTGGACCAGAGCCGAGGAGATGACCAGAGCTTTTATAGCACGAAGGTGCCCCAAAGCAAGGCGACAACGTTTTCCAGCTTGCGTTCTCTCTCTCTCTCTCTCTCTCTCTCTCTCTCTCTCTCTCTCTCCCTCTCTATTCTCTCTCTCTCTCTCCCTCTCTCCACTCCGTCATTGATTCTTTGGCTGTTTAGAATTTGGGCGAAATCGAAGAAGTAGAAAGGGGGGATAGCTCTTGGAGCGGGAGAAGAAGCAGAGCAGTAGGGAGGGAAATAGGCTAATCACTCATGGGGAATACCTGTAGCTCCATTGATAAAATCATTTGCCCAGGGAGCTCAGGTTCTGGTATGTAGCTTTTCTCCTGTAGGATCTAAATCTTCCATCTCCGTTTTTTTCTTATGATTTCGGCTTCTCGATCGAATTAGTTTTGATTATTACTTTTTCGATCTGGAAATTGCTCTTTTGGCTGTTCTATTTCCTAATCGATGCTTGTAGTTTAAATTAGTTTTGAAGGCCAATTTGCCCCCTTTTAACGCCAGTTTTGAATTTTGATATTTATATAAATAACCCTGCTTAGGAATTTAATACACTTCATGTTTCCTTTAATTTCGTCACTTAATCTTTTTTCTTAAAGTCAGCCTAAGATTCAAAGTGGTTTTTTATTGAAATTTCGTGCTGGATTAGTGGAAGTTTCAAAGTGGGCTTTTTCTGCTATGTAGTCAAAGTTTTCATAGTTTAGGCTAACTTCCGGCATGTCATTAATGTTTAATTTTTTTTTATTTAGGCTTTGTTTGGCTTGGGGGTGGCGTTGGTGAACACTGTGGTTATGAACCGTCATTTGCAAACACGTGAACTCACCTAAGAAGCTTCATTCACTTTTATGTTCAAAACTAGTTTTTTTTGTGTGACGGCCATAACCTTAGTCATGTTTTTGTCCAAACTAACCTGAGCAAAAACGCCACCCCAAATGAAGCCTTAATGTTATGTTATATTACATAGCTCAAAATATGTTATATTATATTTATAAATGTTGGGGATGAACCCCATTTTATAGAAGATAAGGTGTGCACATAACCACACCCCCATGATCTCCACCTAAAAGAAGTGGGATCATGAATTTCACCGCGCACGCGATCACCGCACGCGATCCTCCCGCGCACCGATCCCATTATGCACACCAAAGGAACCGCCACCGGCGCCCGGCCGCCGCCCCGTCCCGGCCGCCGCCTTGCGGCCAAGGGGCGGCCGCCGGCCTCCCCTTCCTTGGCCGCCACCTCGCGACCAAGAGGAGGCCAAGCCGGCCGCCCCTTCCACGCCCGCCGCCTTGCGGCCAAGGGGCGGCCGGGCCGGCCGCCCCTCCCCGGCCGACGGCGACCTCCCCAGGCGAAGGCAGCGGCACGATCGTCGGCCGCCCGTGGAGGCCCGCTCCCGCCATCTGATCGAGGAGAAGCGTCCTCAGCCGTTCAATCCACGCATAACTACCCACTAACCATCGGGTTAGTGAGGAGATTTATTTAGGCGATTGTTATCCGCAGACCACGAATTCAGCAGATTTTTACCTTTAAGTTTTCAATTCGAAATCTCGCTCTCTCTATTCACAGATCAGCCGCCTTCGTGCCCTAACCTCTCCCGAACCCGATGCGATAGCATCGACGCCGACGAAACTCGCCGTCGACGTCGACATTCCTCCTCCATCAGCAGCTCCACTCGCCGTCGACGTCGCCGCCTGAATGCCCTACATCCTCACCCGCGATTGAGCCCGACAGAGCTGCTCCACCAAGTCTCCTGTCGCGACACCGCCCCCCTGCAACCTCATCTCCCATTTGGTCTCCGGCGTCATTCTCTGCAGAGAGACCTCTAGTAATTTCGTCATTTCAAGTCTCCCTTCTCAGCTTCGTATTCCAAGTACCATTTCTCTGTGTTTTTTTCCCTGCGATTTTTTTCCCTTCGAAGCATCACATTCTCTGCGATTTTTTTCCCATTACTAGGCTATTTTTTACCCATTTCTAGGTTCCCCCTCCCAGCCCCATTTCTTGGTTGTTTTTTCCCCTTCACTACAAGATCTTTTTTCCCCTTCACTGCCCAGCATTGTTCCTGGACTTTTTTCAGATTGTTGCAGTGGATGTTGAAATATTTTTAGATTGTGTCATTGTGCAATGGTTGTTGAATTTTGTTCAGTTTGTGTCATTGTGAAATGTGATTTCATTCTCCCATTAACCCTAGATTTATTTTAGTTTTCACCAAAATTAGGACTGTTTCAGTATATGAAACCTACTGTATTTTTGTTTATTTTGTATTTCAGTTTATGAAACCTCCTCCATCAGCAGCTCAAGTTCGGTTGGACTTGAGTAGGGAACTTCGTACGAAGGAGACCCTTTATCAAACTATTTTTGGCATGTCGAGATACACATATTTGTTGGGATCTCTTGATTGTTCCCAAATCCCGGCACCGGAAGAGAAATGGATGTCTATGCCAGATATGGGGATTGTGGTGGCGTCCTGCTACAACATAGCACTAGTTCAGTTGTCTACACTCCAATACCTCACTTTTCTACCATTAAATTCTGGCCCCCCGGTAATGCCGCGACTTGTATGCATGAGCTTCGTAGATGGTAATCATTTTGTACATTTGATACTTCGTGATGAATGTCCTTTGCCACGTATCGTCTCACCGTGGAAAAGGTTTCATGATCTGATTGCTGGGCAGTGGGAAGCTACATACATTTCAAGAATTGATGTTTCTCACTCGCTTGAGGATACGGAAAGTGAAATAGTTAATCTCGAGAACTACTAGTTTTGAGGTATGGTATGGTTCTTGCTTTTTGAGTATTTCCTCAATCTATATGTTGACAGGTTGATTTACATTGCTGTTCAACAGGAAAAGTTACAATTTACATTGCTGTTCAACAGTGAAGGTGCTTCATTTTGCTTTTGAATTTTGGGTTTTAATCGGGTATGATGACTGCTTGTATGATTTCTGCTTAATTCGTATGATTTCTGCTTGTTAGGAAATTTTGAGAACATTTGCATTGACTAATAATGCAAAAAATATATGACCCAGAAGCAATATTAGTGAGTGTCTAATGCATTTGCACATATTTGTTGGAACTTTTTGAGTATTCTCTAGCTGTGGACACATCACAGTAAGCAATCAAATGCATTTGCACTATTACACAGTAAACAAGTTGCAACAAATGCATTTGCACTCAATTTCCTGCACTGATACACAGTTTTTTTATACCCAATTTCCTGCACTGACTAATGCATTTGCACCATGCAGGAGAAGCTGGAGGCACTTCATGGCAGAAATGTCAACAGATATTGATTTTAGTTTTTGCTGGGATATTACTTTTGTGGAGGAGCTCTGATATCACTTTTTGTGGAGGACCTCAAATATCTGTTGCAACAAAAGAGACTAGTATTTTATTTGAAAATAGACATTTTATTCTAACTTATGATCCACTTTGGGGTTGAGCTATGGATGATTAAGTATATCAGTAAATATTATGGACTGTTTAACTATATCAATATACTTGCATATATCAATATATCAGATGAGCTCTGGACTGTTTAACTATATCAATATACTTAATGTTTCATTCCTATAGTGTTGTATAAGATATTATGGACTGTTTAATTTTTTTTGTTTTTTTAAATGATTTGCGAATAACAATTTTATCTGCGAATAGTAATTCTGAGTTCCTTTGGATCTGCGGTTAGTAAAAATCTGCGAATAACCAAAATAGGTCTGCGGATAACAATCGCCTTTATTTAATATTTTATTATTTATTTATGACGGTCTCCAAATAGCAGGATACACACATTTAAACTATAGTAAAAACATTTATGAAGGTGGTTACGGTGTGCGGATATTCGCGTAACCACCGTAACCACCTCCCATAGTCTATAAAAGGAGCCCCAGGCCTCCTCATTTCTCATCTTCTCTCGATCCTTCTCTTTGGAGTTTTCTTCTTCCTCAGGTCGAAGCTCTGCCAGTTTTCCTCCTACGAGCCACCTTCGAGCCACACCCGATCCACAAGCGGGTCAAGTCGCAACCACCCGGTGGAGCCGAATCGCCCAAGTTCCAAGTGGCCCTAGCAACTGCAAGACCAAGTGTGCCGCCTCCCATCCAGAATCAGCAAGTCGCTATCCGAAGACCACCGGAGCAAAACACAATCTGTAACAACTCCCGGCGCGAAGGTCTGTCGTCTTCTGCGTGCAAAGTGCTCTCTCACCCAATAATTGTAACGAGAGGTGCTCTGTCACCCTCGATTTCACAAACCAGCTGTAACCCCCATAAAATAGTGGATTTTGACCGGCACAGACCCGGTCACAATGTTTTTTACCCAGTCGAGGGATTTTTCCACTTTAAAACTGCTTGTGTACAATCAACCTACTCATTTGGCTGTGTGTGCGCTCGACCGTCCCGAGAGCTAAGACGGTCCAAGAATTCCGGCCCGACCAGGACGTCGAGTTGGTTCGCAACAGTTTGACGCCGTCTGTGGGAAGCGAGTTCCCAACTTCTTCAGAAGATCGTACCCTCTGCACAACGTTACAAAGCAATAGAACCTACAACTTGACAACTTCTAAAGAGCAGTTCTAATGGCAAAAAGAAGTGCATGTACAGCTGAAGCGTCGGCCCCAGAAGGGCGCACCATGCCAGCCCCCTCCCACATCAACGTGATTGATCAAGTAGCCACCGCGGGCAAGCTAGAGGGCATGTTCGCCAAACACGCCTCCCAAATCAACGAACTCCAAGCCATAATGCTTGTCATATGTCAAGAAGTGAAACCGTCCTCCGTGCCACCGTTCGTACGGGTTGAGTCACCCCCACCAGAAGAACTCTTCGCCAAAACCAAGACACCACCCAACAAAGAGTACGATATAGAAAAGGAGTTCTCTAGTACCAGTAGTTCCCCCACTCCAGCAACACTAACCCGAAGCACGCAAGATCACTACGTCAGAAACCAACAGTACCAGAGGAACTCAACAAGTAACATGCCTCAGAAGAGGAAGCGAGAAATCGAATCACATCGGGAGCATCAGAGGAACTGCAAGCAACACGCAGACACCTGCCCAACAAAGAAGTCCCGCCAACGCCGAGAACCTGCACCACTGAATGCCCATCAGAACAAGATTTTCCAAGCAATTCGCAATCACCCAGCGTTGCACAAGCCCAAGTCGCTCGCCCAAGCTCGAGGGGATTCATCGAAATATTGCCAATACCACCAAGGGTTCGGGCACAACACAGATGAATACAATTATCTGAAGGAAGAGATTCAGCGACTCGCCAGCCTAGGGGCAGTCGACCAATTCCTAGCAAAAAAGAAGCAACCTCACGCCCAGAATCCAAGGAACATAACCATCAGCATCGGCGAGCCGCCAGTCAAGTTAGACCAAGTCTTGGTAGATGAGGGGATTACAATGAATGTGATGTTCCTATCAACGCTGCTTCAGCTCAAACTGACTGCTAGCAGCCTCAAGCTAGAGTCAACTAATGCACGCATCTCGGGGGCGCTTTAAATAGGATATTTTCATAAAAAAAGTGAAATTAAGCTAGGGATAGGGAGAAAGAGCGAGACTCGTCACCTAAGATTAAGAGAAGGATTAAGAGTTTTGCAGCCGGAACAATTCGTCGGGAAAACGCCATGAGTAATTGTGATGGAGGTGTAAAGATAGAGCCTAAAGATTGTGCTATTGAAGAAGATGAATTTAGGATGTTGGCTCTTATAAATCTAACCTCTTTATATATAATTGAAATTCTATGGTACTTATAAAAAGACTTGTTCTTTTTTCTTACCTCTTTTTTTTAATTGCAAGCATCTTTCAAATTTGTCGGTAGCATTTTTATTTTTCTTATTTGGACATGTGATGCCAAAAGTGCAATCAAGTCACACCTTTGAAACTATATGAGAGGATAACTGTTGAGTGGCCGGTCACTTCGAGGCACATATGAGGGGGACAAGACTGGTCACGACCATATGCAAAGGGTCCAAATGGCCAATAATCAAATAGCTAATTCTAATATTGGTATAATATATGGTCAGATAAATCAACTATATATAATCATATGCAAATGGTCCAAATGGCCAATAGTCTTGTTGCTAGTCACCCGATTTTTCCCCGGTCCGAAGAATCGGACCGCCTTAGTTCGAAATTGGACCACGCGCAAACAGTCAAAGAAAAATAGCAGTTAATGACAAACGGCTTTTTTTACGTGGAAAATTCGTAAAGGTTGAAAAAACACGTGGTCGGATCTGTGTCGGGCCAAAATCCACTATTTTCTTGGAGTTTACAAGAGTTTACGGATGATTTCTTGGAGGGTGACAGGTCACCTCTCTGTTACAAGTACACAATACAAAAATGATCAAAAAGTGATTAAGTCCTCGGAGGCTCGATGGAAGTGCTCCGGCTTCGAAGATTGCTAAGTTCACGGAACCTCGCTGGAAGTGCTCCGGCTGGGAGAAATCTCGAAGTTCACGGAGCCTCGATGGAAGCACTCTTGCTGAAGCAGAGCCTGGGTGGGAGCACTCCTGCGGAGAAGAACGTCTTGGCTTGGACGTTTGATGGAACCTTTTTACTAGAAGGGGAGCTAAGCGAATTCTTGAGTGGTGGATCGGTCTAAATCCACGATCTCGTCTGAAAACCTTAAGTGAATTACATCCCTATAAATGGTGGTGTAACCCATCAATTGTCCCACAAATCCTTTTTGTTGGAGAGCGAAGCGAGCGAGAGAAGAAGGATTTTCCTGCTCATCATCTTCTTTCACGATGTCATGACAACCTTAAGCGAGAAAGTGGAGGCGGCGAAGGGCGGTGTTTCCAAGGTACCCGGAGCAAACTCGCCGAAGGAGAGTCGGCCGGCGAAGACGCCGAACGCGGCCGCGCGCGCCCCGGTTGCGCGCATGCGCCCAGGTCGCAGGCGGCCAGGCCACGTGCGCCCAGGCCACGCACGCGGGAGGCCGCGAGCGCCCAGGTCGCGCGCGCGGTAGGCCGCGCGCGCATGTGCGGGAGACCGCACGCGCGCGCGCCCCAGGCGATCCCTGTGCGAACTAAGCCGCGGGCGATCCCTGTGCGAACTAAGCCGCGGGCGATCCCCGTGCGAACTAAGCCGCGGGCGATCCCCGTGCGAACTAAGCCGCGGGCGATCCCCGTGCGAACTAAGCCGCGGGCGATCCCCGTGCGAACTAAGCCGCGGGCGATCCCCATGCGAACTAAGCCGCGGGCGATCCCCGTGCGAAATAAGCCGCGGGCGATCCCCGTGCGAACTAAGCCGCGGGCGATCCCCGTGCGAACTAAGCCGCGGGCGATACCCGTGCGAACTAAGCCGCGGGCGATCCCCGTGCGAACTAAGCCGCGGGCGATCCCCGTGCGAACTAAGCCGCGGGCGATCCCCGTGCGAACTAAGCCGCGGGCGATCCCCGTGCGAACTAAGCTGCGGCGATCCCCGTGCGAACTAAGCCGCGGGCGATCCCCGTGCGAACTAAGTTATTAACCAACTATATGCACAATTATAGCCCACACAAAACAACACTACGAGCCAAATAATGCTCAAGCAAGAGAAAGGACACAAATCTCATTACAACAACATGCAAATACATGCGCAAACGCGCCAACCAACAACCGTCAAATTACAACATTGACCTACTGAAAAAGCAAAAAATGCAAACAAACACTAATACAAGAAAACAGCGCCGCTACGCGTCATCCGCGTCAACATCAGAACCATCGTCGCCAGAAAGGTCATCAAAACTGTGGCCGGACACGTCGCATCCCAAGCTCCTGCTAACAAGACGGAAAGCTTTCGAGACTCCATGTCTGAGGGCCAACTCTCGAACGTCTTCCATTTGAGGCTCCACCTCCTTGCTCCAGATCTCTTCGCGAACTTCCTCGCTGATCAAGCACCGATCCCGCATGTAATCCAGAGACTCCATATACTCTGCAAGGCCAGCAGCCTTCAACTCCTACACACAGCTATCCGAAGACAGTGCCTCCACTTGGGCCTTCGCCGCACCAAGCTCCGTATCCAAACGAGAAGTCTCCTCTTGAGCACAGTTCAACATCCACGTAGTCCTCTCCACCAGAGACTTCTCCACCTCTAGGGAAGCCCGAGTCTCCTCCAACTCCGCCTTCAGCTCCGACCCCATCCGGCGAAATCGAGAAACATCCCGGTCATGATCATCCTTCAAGACGACAAGAGAGCCCGCCGTGGCTTGAAACTTCTCCTGAAGGGCCAGATATCCGTCCTTCAAACTCACATAATGGTTATTCCAGGTGACGACAATCTGAACCCGAGCCTCGATCTGCAAAATAAAAAAGAGAAGTCTGCACAATGCAATAATAAAGCAGAGCCAAAAATGATTAAGCTCACTTATCACTTCATTCATCGTCTTCAAAGAAGAAGATAGCCTCAGAGCCGCTGCCTCCGCAGGGAAAGATTGGGGGGCAGACGATCCAAGCACCTGAACATCAGGAGGCGAACCGCTACGGCCACCACAAGGAGAATCATCACTCGGAGAAGACAAACACACACCGATCTCCCGCCAACTCGAGAAACTACAACGACCTTCCGTTTCCAACTATAACTCAAAGTCGTCACAGCGGTCCGCCCCGGGACTGAAGAAAGGTCACACCTCAACAAACGCTTCTCTTCCACGAATGAAGAAATACAGAACAGACGATTAGCCAGCTCACGTGGCTCTGAAAATCCAAGTACATGAGTGAACTCCCGCTCCTTTCTTTTTTGGAGACGACAACGGTCAGACAACGCGTTCCACAGCTCTGACAAGCACCAAAAATTCCTGACATAACCAAATAAAGTATTTCCGTGGCGGCGGTCTGTCCGGATCTCAAAATCAAGCCAACTCTTGTTGCTGCAAATCTCCACCCGCTCGCCACCTTCAGAGCGAACATCGCACTAGTCCCGAAAGCAATCCGAAGAAAGTTTCTCACCATGCACGCAGAAGAAGACAACTAACCCCATAAGACGCACTACACCCAAGGGAGTGAACTGAGAAATCGGCACGCCACAGAACTTCAGAATCTCAACCACTTCCTCACACGGGGGGAACCAAAATCCCGATCTCAAGGTAGTCTCGCAGATCGTCAACCAGTCACGAGGAGGATTCTGCACCCTCTCCTCAGCATGCGGTATCCTCACTTCAAAGTCGACAGAAAGGCCGAATTTCCTCCTCCAAATTGCAACTTGGTCCTCGGGCACAGCCGCTCGCCAGCGCAAGTCCGTCACCATTCGCCATCATCGCCGTCATGAAAGTGAACAGAATAAGATCCTTGTTTTTCTTTGTCCGAAGCGGCCTCATGCAACAAGGATCTGGGGGAAAATTGTTGCGGATGAACCACATTTTATAGAAGATAAGCAGTGCACATAGCCACACCCCCATGATCTCCACCCAAAAGAAGTGGGATCATGGGTTTGACCGCGCACACGATCACCGCACCCAATCCTCCCGCGCACCGATCCCGTTATGGACACCAAAGGAATCGCCACCGGCGCCACCTCCTTGGCCGCTGCCTTGCGGCCAAGGGGCGGCCTCCAGCCGCCCCTTCCTTGGTCGCCGCCTTGCGGCGAAGGGGCAGCCAAGCCGGCCACCCCTCCTTGGACGCTGCCTCGCGGCCAAAGGGCGGCCAAGCCGGCCGCCCCTCCTTGGACGCCGCCTCGCGGCCAAGGGGCGGTCGCCGACCGCCCCTTCCTTGGCCGCCGCCTCACGGCCAAGAGGCGGCCAAGCCGGCCGCCCCTCCTTGGCCTCCGCCTTGCGGCCAAGGGTCGGCCTCCGGCCCCCCTTCCGCGGCCGCCGCCTTGCGGCCAAGGGGCGGCCGGGCCGGCCGCCCCACCTCGGCCGACGACGACCTCCCCCAGCGAAGGCAGCGGCGCGATCGCCGGCCTCCCATGGAGGCCCGCTCCCGCCGTCCGATCGAGGAGAAGCGTCCTCAGCCGTTCGATCCGCGCATAACCACCCACTAACCACCGAGTTAGTGGGGGGATTTATTTATGACGGTCTCCAAATAGCGGGATACACACATTTAAACTATCATAAAAATATTTATGAAGGTGGTTACGCCGTTACGGTGTGCGGATAGCCACGTGACCACCTCCCGGAGTCTATAAAAGGAGTCTCATGCCTCCTCATTTCTCATCTTCTCCCGATCCTTCTCTTTGGAGTCTTCTTCTTCATCAGGTCGAAGCTCTGCCAGTTTTCCTTCTACGAGCCACCTTCGAGCCACACCCGAGCCACAAGCGGGTCAAGTCGCAACCACCCGTCGGAGCCGAATCGCCCAAGTTCCAAGCGGCCCTAGCAACTGCAAGACCAAGCGTGCCGCCTCCTATCCAGAATCAGCAAGTCGCTATCCGAAGACCACCGGCGCAAAGCGCATTCTGTAACAACTCCCGGCGTGACGACCTGTCGTCCGCTGCGTGCAAAGTGCTCTCTCACCCCATAATTGTAACGAGAGGTGGTCTGTCACCCTCGACTTTTCAAACCAGCTGTAACCCCCAGGAAATAGTGGATTTTCACCGGCACAGATCCGGTCACGTGATTTTTTACCCAGTTGAGGGATTTTTTCACGTTAAAACTGCTTGTGTACAATCAACCTACTCATTTGGCTGTATGCGCGCTCAACCGTCCCGAGAGCTAAGACGGTTCAAAAATTCCGGCCCGACCGGGACGTCGAGTTGGTCCGCAACAATAAACATTGTGTTTGAAGTTGTGAATGAATCAAACATTGCTTACCTTTGAGGCTACCTTATCGTTTGAGTGGTGACAATTTAAAACTGTGATTATAAAGTCAGTGTTGTCGGTTTACTTGCACTTGAACTTTCATGACAGTTTTTTTGGGCCCAAATTCTACTTTGTGGATTGGCCACACATGTGTTACAATGGTGGAATTTTGGCCTAAAACATCGTTTTGAAAAACACAGTAGCGTTTGTGGCCGCTCATATCCTGACACTGCCTGCGTATTTCATTACTGTGTTCACAACCACCACCACTCTCCCATACAATGGTTAAAGAGTCTGTTTGGGGTGCACTTTAAGCACCGTGGCTGTGGCACCCCTAAATGTATCATTTTTGCTCCTTGTGCCGTGCTTCTTTGCCAGGCGAGGGGCTTCTGGAGGTGGCGGTCAGATACCGTCCCGGATTGCTCACGCAAATAGGCCCTCGATAACATTACACAACAACCCGAAGCAATCTTAGAACAACCCGAGGAGCAATTAATATATTTTTGTTTCTTCCACCTCTTAATCTCTACCCTCTTCTGCTATACAACAGTGCCATCATCCAGAACTAAAGCAAGCAGCAGCTTAAATACAACAGGGAACTTGTCGGCATTTAGTTCCACCACTTTTGAGCAGTCCACAGGCAGTCCAGTGAGTTCAGATGAGGCATTTATTGATGGGAAGATTTTGGAGGTGCCAAACCTTCGCGTGTTTACATTTGCTGAACTGAAGAGCGCGACAAAGAATTTTAAACCTGATACTGTTCTTGGGGAAGGCGGATTTGGGAAGGTGTTCAAGGGATGGGTCGACGAGAAGACTTTGAATCCAGTAAAAAGCGGGTTGGGGATGGTGGTTGCTGTGAAGAAACTTGATCCTGAGAGCATGCAGGGTTTGGAAGAGTGGCAGGTGAGTCATTTTTTTATTCTTCATTGTAATTTAAATTCATTTTGCATGAGATTCTAATGTTCTCTGTTTTTGAAACCTTTGATGTCTGGGATGCTAAAAGACTAATTTGCTTAACTTCATTAAAGTCTGAAAAAAATGGAAATTTATGTCTCTCTTGAGAATAATCCCACATCAAAAACTAGCATATTCTTGTGCACTAAATATAGATTTAGAGTCACATGGTATCATGTCACTCGATTAAAATAATGATCCACATGTTAGTCGTTGGAGGCTAAAATTCTACACATCAGGAGGCATGTTGAGAATAGTCCCACATCTCAAAAATAATATGTACTCTTGAGCACTTAGGCTCCGTTTGACATGGCGGTAGCGGTCGTGAACACCCGACCTCACCTAAAGAACTGCCTTCACTTTTATGTTGAAAACTAGTTTTCTTTTCATAGATGTTATGTCAAACATACATTTTATGGCATTGACGTTTTTATCCAAACTCACTAGAGCAAAAAATGGTGTGCCAAACGGAGTCTTAATATAGATCTCAGGCCTGTCCGCATCAAGCCAATTGGTTTTAGGGTGATGCTTAACATAGAAATCTTTTTGTTTCAATTTTTTTTGTTATGTAATTCTGCATCATTTTTTCATTTACACGTTCTCTAGTCTTCATTTTTCATGGCTGTTTTCTCACGCCATTCGTTTCTTGGCAGTCGGAAGTTAATTTTCTGGGAAGACTATCTCATCCTAATCTTGTCAAATTGTTGGGATACTGCTGGGAGGAGAAAGATCTTCTCCTTGTTTATGAGTTCATGACAAAAGGAAGCCTAGAGAACCACCTTTTCAGAAGTAAGTATTCTATTGTAGATATTTATGGCGTTGGCGGTCAAGAACGTGGTGGTTATGAACCATCGTTTGTGAATTCCCGACCTCGCCTAAGGAACTTCATCCACTTTTCTGTTTAAAATAAACTAGTTTTTTTGGTGGCGTTCATAACCGTTGTCATGCCAAACGTATATTCTATGACGGTGGCATTTTTGTCCAAACTTGCCGGAGCAAAAATGGCATGCCAAACGGAGCCTAAGAATGTCTCAGGTGATCAAAAATCTATTCAAATAGAACTAGTTTTGGCAAGAAATAGAAATTGGCTGCCATCAAACCACTTTTTGCCTCGAATCAAAATTAGATTGAGCTAGCTCGTTGCCATACTTCGGTTAGATTCTCAATCGAATCCAATGACTTCAGGACGATTGTGAGCTGGAATCTACCAAACTCTTGAGCATTTACTTGACAACCCAACTACATCATAATTTCTAACTTAAGTGAATGTAACAATTTCACAGTTTAACATTTCTACCGATGATTAGAAATATAATGCATAGATAATAGTTTGCAATTCATGCAAAACCTAGCTCTTATTTGTTTCTGATTCCTTGCATTTCCATGCCCCATCCACAAAAGATCCAATTTCACCAATTCATGGATGTTTTTGGCAGGAGCTGGTGCTTTTGATCCACTTTCATGGAGTCTTAGGCTAAAGATAGCCATCGGTGCTGCCCGAGGCCTCGCATTCCTGCATTCTTCAGAGAAACGGGTTATTTATCGCGATTTCAAGGCCTCCAATATCCTTCTTGACTCTGTATTATTCTGAAACCATTTAAAAAAATTGGTTTTTGTTTATCAAAATAAGGCACTTATACTGAAAAATTCATCTATTTCGCTCTTTCTATGCAGAATTACAATGCAAAAATTTCTGACTTCGGTCTCGCCAAGAACGGCCCGGTGGGCAGTGACTCGCATGTCACTACCAGAGTTATGGGTACAAATGGTTACGCAGCTCCCGAATATGTTGCTACAGGTATTTTTAATCTTTTAATTTCATACACGACCGAGTATGTTAAGACCCACGGGAGCATGTATTTAATTTCGTACAAGATAGGTGAAATTTTGTTCGTGTAGAAGTTGCCCATCTTATGAGGGCTTTGCATTCCCCGGTCCCTTGAGAGCGCGACACATACCTTTTTATTTCTTTCGCAGTGGGGCACATACTATTACCACTATGTACCACACCACCAGTCGCCCATACGCCAAGTCCCGCGCTCTTCGTAATCAAGCCTAACAAAACCATCATGGTTACCGGTGCCTTGGTATCTTCGTAGGGTATGAGCGATGCAACACGATGTCCGTTTGCACGTGTATTAAGATTTTGGGTTGACAACGAATTTGACATTGGTGTTTGAGGCTTAACTTTAAGCACCATCTAGTCACCTAACTCTAAAGCTGATTTCCTTTGAAAGTGAGTGGAACAAGTATGAAAGGGGAAGGGGGATGAGAGAGGGAGTAAAGAGAACAAATGCTTAGTTTTTTTCCCTTATACAATGACCAAATATGAAAGCAAATGGTTTACCATATTATTTTCTAGTTTTTTGGCAATAATAATGTTGAACAAAGAGCCAACCTGAATTTGAATATTTCAGAAATTCAAAAAGTAGTTTGGGTTTTCTCCTGACTATTTGAAACTTTGACCCCATTAATTAGGAATTTAGGTCAAAAGAAACCAATTTTACACTAGTCAGCACATATACTGGCTTTACCTACTGCTTAGTTCCATATGCAATTAGCTGGAATTGCATTTGAATAAATTTGTTTCATTTGATCATAAATCATAATAGGTCATTTATATGTGAAGAGCGATGTTTACGGATTTGGGGTCGTCCTGCTAGAGATGCTCTCCGGCCAGCGTGCGCTCGACATATCTAGACCAATCGGGCAGCACAGCTTGGTCGACTGGGCGAAGCCATATCTCGCGGATCGAAAGAAGCTAGCACGAATGATGGATCCCCGACTCGAGGGGCAGTATCCCTTGAAAGGCGCCCTTCAAGCAGCGGCGCTCACTCTCAGATGCATTGCGGGCGAGCCAAAGAATCGGCCATCGATGAATGAAGTGTTGGAGACTCTTGAGGAGATCTGGGCCTTGAAAGTCCGTCCGACGGAGTCGAAGAACGCGTCTTCTCAGCACAAGCCTCGCCGCCATGGCCAGGCTCCGGTTCACCCTCGCTCACCGCTCGGAGTAAGGCAAGGAGGCGGGGTAGGCTCTCGGGTTGTCGACCACTCCCTTAAGGCCAGATGAAGGATCTTTCTTAACTGGGTTGAGATGAAAGTTTTTATTGTAAGTAGTTCTCATTTTAATCCGAGTGCTGTTAGATCTCTCTTTGTAGTTGTAATTACAGATTTGACTGTAGTATATTTATGTTCAGCTTAAGATTCTGTGTTTATTTTCTCGCATTCTTCATCCCTGTTTCGTTACTTTGAGCTTTTCAGATCGATAGCTCGACTGTTGATCTCCTCAAAGAGGGTTAGCTGATCATTTGTTGCACATCGGTTTATGACGAGGAGGAGCGCCCGCGGACGATTCATTGAGTTATTACATGCCAGTCAGACAATTACTTTTTGCGTTAGCTAAAACAGTGTTCTTGAATGAACTCCCTATATACGATATTCAAACGCGCAAAAGATAGTTTTTTTATATGGGCAGACTCATAGCGATCGCGCAAAAGATAGTTCTTGAATGAACTCCCCTAAAACAGTGTTCTTCGCAGGGAATGAGCGATGCAACACAGATGAAATTGCCTTACCATAACATCAGATTTTTTTTTGAAAAACTCAACTACAAAAATGCCAAACAAACTGAGCCTAGTTCTTGAAGCAGAATATAACTTCTAATAAATAGTTTAAATTCCCCATCACTCAACCAACAACTCTATATTGTGACAATTGAGCTCCAATTTGTATTGTCATCAATCTCATAGTCATGAAATTGTTACCGAAATGAGAGTGAGCTATCAAACAAACATAAAATGAAAACATAGAAAACATAAATTTACGTGATTCACCTCAAGATAAATTATGTTTACGGGCAGTAACTGTCTGTTTTTAACTAGATAAAAATAGCGGCGATTACAGAAAGTGGGCGGATTTTAGATTTATGAATTGCCCAAATGATAGAACCACAAAAAATTTATTCCTTCCTATGCCCCAAAAATCAAATCCTAACAAATATTTTTGAGCTTCATAAATCTCTAAATTAAGCAAAAATTGACATGCATGCTATAATTTGAAGGAAACCTAGAATTAAGAAAACTTTATTATAAATGTTGCATTACTTTTGGGAATTGTTATTCAAACCCCAAAATTGAATATTTATACCCAAACTAATACAACTTTTAACATTTTTATTTCCCCGACTCAACCCGATAATTGTACCCAGCTCCCAAATTTTTCTTCGCCCTAATTCCCTACTGTCGAAGCCCCTGCACCGTCTCCTCCCCTCTCGCCGCCAGTCGCACCGACTCCCCCCCTCTCGCCGCCAGTCGCACCTTCCCCCGATGCCCGACGGCCAATGCTCGACGCCGACAGTAGAAGCCCCTTATTTCAGAGATTTAGTGAATAAATTTCACCGCCTGTACATACAATTACTCAGTGATCTATCTTCCAGATTAGCCAAAGGCCCCACATTTTTACAGATTTCCCCTCTAAGTAAGGTTCTCTCCCTTTCTATTGCATGTTCATTAAGGAGCAAGGGTTTTTTTTTTACAGATTTTCTTCTAGTAATTAGGTTTTTTTTTTCAAGATCAAATTTATTTGTTCCCGATCAAATGCAGTTTTGTTCCAAATCAATTTTACTCTTTCATTAGTGAGCTTTCTGATGTGATATTAGGAGTTTTTTTTTCAGATTTTGTTCCAAATCAATTTTATTTATTTGTTCTTTTGAGGATGAAAGATAAATACCCACTACCTTCTATATTTCCGGTGTGGAGAACATTTCATAAACTGATGAGATATTCTGTATGTTACACGACTAGTTCAAGTGGTTATTTTCATTGCCCAATATATATTCATTGTTTTAAATCTACAATGCTAATTTTAATCATTTTTTCTTATAAGTGGAATTCATTTTGACAAAAAAAGATATTTTGATGCAGGAGATTTTGATGCTTCTTCTAATTTTGCTTATGAATATATTAACATGTTCTATGCAATGTTCATTTCCATAATTTTTGCATTTTAAAGTGCATGGAAACAGTATATCTTTGCATCTATGAATGACTGTGTTGTACATTTTTTTTAAAAAAATGACATTAAAATTTAGTTTTTTAAAGATTATGTTTGGGTATAAATATCAATTATGGGTACAAATATCTATTTTGGGTACAAATATGAATGAGTTACAAATATCCATTTATGCAGTACCAATAACAATTCCCTTACTTTTTCAGGGATTATCATCTCAGTGCAGATTGTACCTCTATTATTATAAAAAATTCTATTTATTAAATAAATATATTTTTATAAATATTTTTCTCTATTTAGTAAATAAAAATAATTTTTGATCAAACAAATACAAACTTGGAGATGATATACCCATATGTATGGCTACTACTTCCATTTTATTGCAAAAGTTTTTTTCAAATCTAAGGCTCTGTTTGGCAAGACGTTTTTGCTCAGGTGAACATAAATGTTTCTTAGGTGAGGCCAGACATTCACGAAGGACGGTTCAAAAGTCAAAACCAACGTCTTTGTGATCGTCAAACTGTTATGTTTTGGTTCGGATCCAAATCAGTTCTTTCTTGGAAACGCCATGCATGACAATTAAAAAAAGGAAAAAAATCAGCCTTAGTTGTTTTCCTTTTAGAATGAGAGAGAGGGAGAGAGAGAATCACTCTCCTGCTTGAATTGCTTGAATATTAAATCACGTCATTCATGGGTCACACATAACATATATATATTTATGATTTTTGAGGCAGAGATATATAAATCCAGCCCGCCTGGGAGAAGAGGTACAGCCCGGGAGAAAACCTATTCTTCTATTGACGTGAGGAGACCCCTTGCTTGCATTGAAGGAAGGCCGCCGCCGCCGCCGGGGTTGCCGGTGGTGCGACCTCGTGCGGCGGCACCGGCGTCGTTGGTGCCGATCTCGCCGTTGTCGCCTTGTTTCTTCCTCCTTTGTGGAACCCTCAACGCATCCCCGGCTTTGGAGATGATAGCCGCCGGTCTTGGAGGAGAGGATGTTTGTCGATCTTGGAGGAGATGATGTGTTGCGGGCATGACGACGAAGGCTTGCGGTGGTGCAGTGGCCTTGACGGAGTTTCTCTCCGGCGGTACGGACGTGACGGCGAAAGCTTGCAGTGGTGCAGTAGCCTTGACGGAGTTTTTCTCCGACGGCGCGAGCGTGGCGGCGAAGGCATGCGAGAGTGCAGTGGCCTTGATGGTGTTTCTCTCCGGTGGTGCGTCTTGGCGTCGATGGCGTGCGTGAGTGCAGTTGGCCTCGACGGTGCTTCTCCGGTGGTGGCAGGTGGTTTGGTCGTCACCCGACGACGAAGGTTCTTGATGAACCTTGTGCGTCCGCTGTGCTAGCGGATTGCAGTCCAGATAATTCTCTCTCGCGCGGATCGAGCGAGTCCGGCTCCTCCGCAGTGTTTTCTGTAACGGACATCGGTACATTTCTTCATGTATTATTATTGCAGTTACATTAATTTTGTATGCAGTGGTTTGTTCAGATTTATATGTTCTTGTAGACCCTGTAAATATTTGGTTGCGCCTTGGGGATAGTTTCCGCGTTATATCCCAACAAGTGGTATCAGAGCCAGGTTCGTAGGCGACTGATTGGACATTCGAGGAACGGTTTGACTGCGGTGGGTGACGACTAGGTCCGCTCCCCATCTTTTCAAACATGACCTTTGAATTAATCAAGTCTCCTGGTGGTGCCGTAGGACAACCATGACAGGGAAGAACGTGAATCTGGACAGTGATTTTTGAAGAAGTGCGACAGTGACGGATTTGACCTATGACAGGTGGTACTGCATGAGAAGGTCATGATAACCGCAAATATGTTACAGAGAGAAGATTATCTGTGGGTACATGATGTGTGATCAGACGGTTTCTGTGTTAGTTAGAGGCAGCTGTTGCAGAGACGAAGGGAGACGTGAAGACCTGTTTCACTCTTACCTCGCTCACTTTGTTTTTACCCGGCCTTAGTGACAATGCTCCTGTATGAGAAGGATACAGTGGAGCTAGTGGAGATCACGATCGCAGTGCTATCCAGACAGATGTTAGTGGGCCCTACTCCTGAGGGCGGTCACATCTTGGCAGCAGCGGATGGGTAAGGTGAGGCAGTTTGGCAAGGGATTGATTGGAGCACGATCTCGATCCGAGCCAAAGGAGAGTATGGTATTTTACCAGTGCAGACAGTGCAGTCACACAGGAGATTGAGTTCGCAGCGTGCAAAATGGTCTCGAGACCAGGGTGCGGATAGGGTGATAGCTGGGTCATGGTGCAGAGTGATGAGGTCCTCACCATCACTGAGAGTCTGTGCGACTTTGACAGCTAGATGTTTTACATCACTGAGCGAATTATATTCGGTGGCTACTGTTGGAACACCTTATTACTAATTTGGGTCAGGATCACTATGTCTCTAGGAAACAAATGCTTGACCTCCTGTTTTACATCAGTGAGGCAGTTTGCACTTTCAGCTACAGTTGGGTGGCCTGAGGTGGAGTCCCGATGGTGGAGTGAGGATGTACCATGCTCAGGAGAGCTGTGTAGTGCGGTAGTTTGTATCGGCAGATGGGGATCACGGCGTGTGGTGGTGTGCCCATGATTTTTGAGGCCGATAAGATGGATTGTCGTGCTGGTGCAGAGGATCGTCCTTCTGGGACTCAGGTTATGCGAGTCAGTTTCTACGATCACGTTGCAGCGACGTTCATGGGTTGAGACAGAACAAAAATGAGTTGAATGGAGCAGGTCGGCTGATGCTTCCGATTGAGGCAGCGCTACGTGCTGAGTTGCTTGTGCAGTTGTTGTTGTGTGCAGTCAGTGCTTTGTGCAGATGGTGGCTCTGGATCCCGAATCAAGGTGGTGATTGTTATGTTTTGGTTCGGATCCAAATCAGTTCTTTATTGGAAACGCCATGCATGACAATAAAAAAAGGGAAAAATCAGCCTTAGTTGTTTTCCTTTTAGATTGAGAGAGATGGAGAGAGAGAATCACTCTCCTGCTTGAATATTAAATCACGTCATTCATGGGTTACACATAACATATATATATATATATATATATATATATATTATATATATATATATATATTTATGGTTTTTGAGGCAGAGATATATAAATCCAGCCCGCCTGGGAGAAGAGGTACAGCCCGGGAGAAAACCTATTCTTCTATTGACGTGAGGAGACCCCTTGCTTGCGTTGAAGGAAGGCCGCCGCCGCCGCCAGGGTTGCCGGTGGTGCGACCTCGTGCGGCGGCACCGGCGTCGTTGGTGCCGATCTCGCCGTTGTCGCCTTGTTTCTTCCTCCTTTGTGGAACCCTCAACGCATCCCCCGACTTTGGAGATGATAGCCGCCGATCTTGGAGGAGTGGGTGTTTGTCGATCTTGGAGGAGTGGGTGTTTGTCGATCTTGGAGGAGATGATGTGGTGCGGGCATGACGACGAAGACTTGCGGTGGTGCAGTGGCCTTGACGGAGTTTCTCTCCGGCGGTACGGGCGTGGCGGCGAAGGCTTGCAGTGGTGCAGTAGCCTTGACGGAGTTTTTCTCCGACGGCGCGAGCGTGGCGGCGAAGGCATGCGAGAGTGCAGTGGCCTTGGTGTTTCTCTCCGGTGGTGCGGCTTGGCGTCGATGGCGTGCGTGAGTGCAGTTGGCCTCGACGGTGCTTCTCCGGTGGTGACAGGTGGTTTGGTCGTCACCCGACGACGAAGGTTCTTGATAAACCTTGTGCGTCCGCTGTGCTAGCGGATTGCAGTTCAGATAATTCTCTATCTCGCGGATCGAGCGAGTCCGGCTCCTCCGCGACGTTTTTTGTAACGGACATCGGTACATTGCTTCATGTATTATTATTGCAGTTACATTAATTTTGTATGCAGTGGTTTGTTCAAATTTATATGTTCTTGTACATCTTGTAAATATTTGATTACGCCTTGGGAATAGTTTCCGCGTTATATCCCAACACAACAGTACCTCTATAGCTTTCCACCATCTAAACCAACCTGGCCCACACACAAAAAGGTACGAGAGAGAAGAAAGATTGATAGAGAGAGTAAAAATAGGAGGGGCCACCATGCAAATTCAAGGAGATAGTATATGTGGAAATAATTAAGAAAAAAACATACAATTTTACATAACTATAGGAACCTTAATTACCTCCCAATTCCCATCTACTTTTTTTTTACATAATTATAGGAAGTGTACCAACCATCTAATTTTGGGAGGATTTGAGTCGCTGGGCGGAGTTTGAGTTCGTTAGAAGTTAATAAGATTTGTTTATAACATAAAATTTTGAAACTTTTGAAAGTAAAGAGAGAAGTTCATATAATATAGAACAAACAAAGAAACAATAAAAAAAATATAGTGTTGAAGTTAGGAAAATTCTTTACTGAAAGTTTAAAAGAAACTTCCCCTCTGTAACTAAAAAAAATGGTGAGGTATTAGGCAGACATGGACTTGGTGAGTATCCACTTGGGGACCTCAACCTCTTCCAAAAATCCAATTTTAGTACCCCTGGGGGTCTATCTATAGCAGGGGCGGATGCAGAAATTTTGGCTAGGGGGGGGCCAGTCATTAGGCGCCAGTTTTTTCTAAAACAAAATTTTAAATATAAAAAATATATAAACAGTTTTGACAAAATATATCATATATACAAAAAACACATACAGTTAATTCAAATTTGTCCGACAATTTTTCAGTTTATAAAATTCATCTGTGATACAATCTTTATCAATTTTTTCCGTTATTTCTCGCTCTATGTATAAAGTCATGCAATTTACAAGAAATTCATCTTTCATCTTGTTGCGAAGTCTCGTTTTAACAAGTGTCATAGCAGAAAATGATCTTTCTGTAATTGTTGTTGAGACCAGAAGAGTCAAAATGAGGCGAATCAATTTGTCAATAAGATAGTAGGTCTTCGATTTTTTCGTTTTCCACCAATTTCTCATACAGCTTGGAATTTGTAGGCAAATTTTTGAAATCCTTGTGAAAGAGACCATCAAGTTGATAATGTTGCAATTGAGAATTCTTGCTCACTGAAATTTTGATGGTAGAACTTCTTTGTTATGACACATATATCATCAATCTTAAAAGACTCATAGCTTGAATCTAATGACATACTTAACGAAGAGTTTCAAGAATTTTCACTAAATTTATAATTTACCTCCTTCTATATGTAAATATTAGAGACAAATTTATGCTAAATAAGGAGATGTTTAAGTTGCTAAATATGCATAAAAAAATGTTAAAGTACTAGAATGTCTAGTAAAAATAAGATTTTAAAAGATCTATGCAGTTAAAAACATTGCAACAAAATCTAGTAAAAATTGCAAATATTAATCTCTTCATTCATCGTTTTACATCGAACACAAGCTTAATGAAATTTAGAAGTCTCTTTGAGGCCTAAGTCCATGATGTGCAGAGTTATTTGAAGGAAAAATTACTCAGGAAAAATTAGTGTAACGAACCTGAAAGAATGTAATAAAGGAGAAAAATGGTGATCGAATCAATATCTATAAAAATTAGATCTGCAGTCCCTCCAACGAATGGACTTGGAACATGATGTAGGTTACCGCCACGGCGCCACCGCGGCACCAAAAATGGCTCTTGGGCAATAATGAGGCTACGACACGGGGTTTTGAACCGGCAACCTCTAGTTCTCGGCTGGATTTTGTCAAAAGCAAAAATCCAATTTTTTTTAGAAAATATATATTACACCTATATACCCTGGGGGGGCCCGGGGGCCCCCCCTTAAATCCGCCCCTATCTATAGGAAATCCTAGGGGGGGGGGTGATGAAAAAGATTACGACGATCCCTCGGCACCGCGGAACGCAACACAATATAAGAGAAATATGCAACAAAAAAAATCAAACACACACAGACGACACAAGATATATGTGGTTCAGAGAGAAACTCCTACATCGATGTGGAGAGCGCCATAGAAGAACCACTAATATAATCAGAATAATGTTTACAATAGATAAATAAGAAACGGGCGACCAAAGGCAACTTCAATCTCAGTCGATAACAACTGCACCACTGCCCTGGAAGAAAGGGTCTTTCACTGGATATCACAGAGAGGAGGTAGTCCCTCTCCCGCTTGACCCGATCGATGGAGACTACCTTACCCTCTCACCGACTGGATCGTGTGAAGCCTCGCTCCAAGCCGATGCCCTAACTCTCGCTAGCTCTCAGACAACAACCACACCGGCCTTCTGCTCTGTTAGATTGTGACACCTCATTTTCGTCTGGACCATTATGATCGTGCCATGTCACCAATCCGTGGGAGGGGCTATTCCTAATCTAGGCTAATTGTTAATTAGGAAACCCATTATTTTTGAGGATCTCATTTCTTCAAGTTTTGGCAAGAGCCATTAATGGCTGACTGGTTCTTTCCCATTTTCTGTCTGGCATGATGAATGACTCCCCTCTAATGGCTCCTCCTTCCTTATTAAGAGGGGAATCTTCAGCCTATATAAGAGGATCAATCTCATGGTTTAGTACACTAAAAAAACCAATCTGAATTCCCTCCTTCACCACCGTCCGTGAGCAAAGGAAGAAAAAAGAAATCAGAGGCGGAGCGGCGGCGGCGGCAGCAAGCACGCAGAGGCAGAGCAGCGGCGGTCTGGAGGTTGTTCCGGCCAAGGTTCTGCGCGTGCATCCGGTTGCTCAGGTCAAGCGACACTCCGGCGACGGCGGGTTCGATCCTATTATTGCGGCGACGGCGGCGTCCCCAAGGTTCACAGGCGGGTGAACAACAAAGAGGATTAAAGTTAATTATTTTGTTACTTCTGTTTACTGCGATCATTGTAACAACTCCTGTAACTCCTCATTTATAGTGGAATGTTTGACGGCGCGCTCTCCCCGTGGATGTAGGAGCTCCTCTCCGAACCACGTAAATTTCTGTTTGTCGTCTGTCCTGCTTGGAATCTCGCTCTGTTATCTTATTTTGCGCGATTGTTTTTGCTCGATTTAATTCCGTTGCGCTATCGCGGTACTCGGTCCGATTGCATAACAATTGGTATCAGAGCCAGGTTCCGCGGGGGTGATCGTCTGGGCGTTCTGGTTCTAGATCTGAGTCAACGGTAGGTGACAACAAGGTCCACTCCCTACCTTCTCAAGATCTGATCCGAGAACATTTTTCTGATCACTCAGTAGCACTGCGAGCAAAACAATGACGACAAAATTCGAGATTTCCAAGTACGACGGCAAGATCGATTTCGGCTTATGACAGAAGCGGATCAAGGCGGTTCTCGTTCAGCAAGGACTCCACAAGGCGCTACTCGGCAAGGAGAAGTCTGGCGTGAAGAAAGACGAGGAATGGGAGGAACTGGACCTGAAGGCCATCAGCACAATCCAGTTGAGTCTCGCCGACGAGGTCATGTACAACGTGGTCGATGCTGACACCACCGTAGACCTATGGAAGAAATTGGAGGAGCTGTATATGTCGAAATCTATCACAAATAAGCTCTATGTGAAGAGACAGTTATACAGCTTAAGAATGTCCGAGAGCAACAAGCTGCTAGAACACATGAATGCGTTCAAGAAGTTGATCTCCCAGCTGCGGAGCATGGACGTGAAAGTCGAAGAGGAAGACCAGTCGCTTCTACTACTGTCTTCTCTACCGAAGTCCTACGACCATCTGGTCACCACGATCCTCTACGGAAAGGATACACTCAAAATGGAGGAGGTGATGACGACGCTGCTATCGAACGAAACGCGGAGCAAACCCGGCCCCAGCACCAGCGAAGGTTTGTTCGTGAAGAACAAAGAACCGGTCAGAGGGAGATCGAGAGACAGAGGGAAGAAATTCAATCGTGCTAAGTCTAAGTCTCGGGACAAGAAGAACCAGTGCCACTACTGCAAGGAAGAAGGGCACTGGAAAAACAACTGTCCGAAGAAAAAGGCGAAAGAAAGGAATCAGGAACATGCGGCTGTGGCGTCTGACCCCGAGAGCGATGCTGACGTACTCCATGTACACTCCACCCTCGATACCACCGACACGTGGATCATGGATACATGATGCTCGTATCACATGTGCCCGAACATAGAATGGTTCACTAGCTTCAGGCAATGTGACGGCGGTCGCGTTCTGATGGGAAACGACTCGGAGTGCAAGACGCTCGGGATCGGCAGTATCAGAATTAAGATGTTCGACGGAACAATCAGGACCCTTACTGATGTAAGATACGTGCCCGATCTGAGGAAGAGTCTAATTTCCCTAGGCACTCTAGAGGCGGCTGGGTGCTCATACACCGACGAGGGAGGATATCTGAAGGTCAAGAAAGGCGCTCTGGTGGTCATGAAAGGAGAGCGCTCTGGTACTCTCTACAAGCTGATCGACACTACCATCGCCGGCGACGCGGCGGTTTCTGAGACGACAGATGAGGATTCCTCTCTGCTGTGGCATGCTAGACTTGGCCACATGAGCGAGAGAGGACTGCTGGAGCTTCACAAGAAGGGCCTACTGAAAGGAGTCAAGACATGCAAGTTAGACTTCTGCGAGACCTGCGTTCTCGGGAAGCAACACAGAGTGAAGTTCGTGACATCTACGCAGCGGAGTAAGCAGGCACTGGAATATATACACTTAGATGTTTGGGGGCCTGCCCCAGAGCCGTCTCTTGGTGGGGCCAGATACTTCGAGACTTTCATCGACGATTTTTCGAGAAAAGTCTGGATCTACTTTCTGAAGCACAAGTCCGAAGTATTCGAGAAATTCAAAGTTTGGAAGACGACAATGGAAAAGCAAACCGGGAAAAGAGTCAAATATCTGAGATCTGATAACGGTGGCAAGTACACCTCAGCGGAGTTCCAGGAATACTGCAATCAGGAGGGCATCACTCGACACCTTACTATTCCTGGTACACCGCAGCAGAACAGCGTGGCAGAAAGGAGGAACCGAACATTGTTAGAAAGAGCTCGGTGCATGCGGTTATTTGCAGACCTACCAAGGTCCTTCTGGGCCGAGGCTATTAATACGGCATGCTATCTAGTGAATCGATCCCCATCGATGTCACTGAATCTGAAATCGCCACAGGAAGTTTGGTTAGGCAGGCCGGTTGACTACTCTGACATCCACATCTTTGGTTGTCCTGTGTACACCCTTGTACAGGACTCTGAGAAGACGAAGCTGGATGCTAAGTCCAAACGGTGCATCTATCTGGGACGAAAGACCGGCACGAAGGGGTTCAAACTATGGAACCCGGACACAAAGAAGGTGGAGGTCAGGCGCGATGTGATCTTCGATGAGGCCTCTATACTCAAGAAATCTGAGGCTCAGTCTAAAGAGGTGGAGGAGACTCCAGTCACACCCCTAGAGGTGGAGCTGGAAGGGAGCGACCAAGCTGACGACCACGGTGATTCCTCTGACCCAGAAAATGCTGATGTTGTGCAACCTACGGAAGCAGAACCGTACTCTATTGCTAGAGAAAGGGCAAGGAGAGAGGTCAGACTGCCTCTCAGGCTACAGGACACGGTAGCGTATGCTTTTCAGGTGATCTCCACAGATCCTGGATCTTATAAAGAAGCTGTAGAGAGTAGAGAGAGTTCTCAGTGGAAAGCAGCTATGGAAGAAGAGATGGAGTCCCTTCGTAAAAACCAAACTTGGGACTTGGTTCGTCTGCCCAAAGGGGCGAAGGCAATCAGTTCCAAATGGATATTCAGGAAGAAGGAATCTACATCCGGCAAAGACCAGTGGAGATACAAGGCCAGATTCGTTGCCAAGGGGTTCGCGCAGAAGAAGGGTGTCGATTTTGATGAAATATTCTCACCCGTGGCAAAACACTGCTCTATACGAGTGTTTCTTGCGATGGTGGCAATGTACGACATGGAGCTAGAGCAGATGGACGTGAAAACGACGTTTCTTCATGGCAACCTGGAAGAGGAGATCTACATCTTGCAGCCTGAAGGGTTTGTACAACCTGGTGACGAGAAGGTGTGTAAACTAAGAAGGTCCCTCTACGGTCTGAAGCAGGCTCCAAGAATGTGGAACAAGAGATTTGATACGTTCATGGTTTCACAAGGATTCAGCAGGAGCCAGTACGACAGCTGCACCTACTACAAGTTCCTGGCAAACGACGACGTTCTGATTCTGATGCTATACATCGACGATATGCTGATTGCGTGCAAGTCAGCTCAGGAGATCCAGTCTTTGAAGCAGAAACTACAAGCTGAGTTTGAAATGAAGGATCTGTGTCAAGCACAGAAGATCCTTGGCATGGAAATCAAGCGAGATAGGAAGCGGGACATGCTTTGGCTTTCTCAGACAGGGTACATTCAGAAGGTTCTGGAGAAGTTCAATATGACTGAATCTAAGCCCGTTTCAACCCCTCTTGGGCAACAATTTAGATTATTGTCACAGCAGTGTCCAGACACCGAGGGAGAACAACAAAAGATGCTCGGGGTGTCGTACGCTAGTGCGGTAGGATACTTGATGTACGCGATGATCTGTACGAGACCAGATATCGCTCAGTCTGTGAGCGTAGTCAGCAGATATATGGGGAATCCGGGGCGACAACACTGGGAAGCAGTCAAGTGGATTCTAAGATATTTGAACGGAACGAAAAACGTCGGCTTGCTGTTTAAGAAGAGCGGAGTCTCTAAAGTCCTAGAGGGCTACGTTGATTCCGACTATGCGGGCGACCTCGACCGAAGAAGATCTACCTCCGGGTACATCTTCCTTTGTGGTGAGGGCCCCATCAGTTGGAAAGCCACTCTGCAGGACATTGTGGCTTTATCTACGATAGAGGCTGAGTACATTGCTGCAGTGGAAGCTGCGAAGGAAGCTATCTGGCACAAAGGTCTCGACAAAGAACTCAGGATTTCTCAGGAAGCGGTGAAGCTGCACTGTGACAGTCAGAGTGCGATTTGTCTGGCCAAAGACCCGGTCTATCATGCCAGGACAAAACACATTGATGTGCGGTACCATAAGTTGAGAGAGTTCGTTGCTGGCGGAGATATTAAGTTACTAAAGGTGCACACTGAGGATAACATTGCAGACATGTTGACCAAGCCGTTGACCAGAGTCAAGTTCAAGCACTGCCTTGACTTGGCTCATATCTGTGCGTGATGATCGTGGTAACCCCAGGGAGAGGTGGTAGTTCGCCGAAGGGAGGATTCAGCTGCAGGTGGAGTTACGTTCGTGTGAGGCGTCAAGGTGGATATTGTTAGATTGTGACACCTCATTTTCGTCTGGACCATTATGATCGTGCCATGTCACCAATCCGTGGGAGGGGCTATTCCTAATCTAGGCTAATTGTTAATTAGGAAACCCATTATTTTTGAGGATCTCATTTCTTCAAGTTTTGGCAAGAGCCATTAATGGCTGACTGGTTCTTTCCCATTTTCAGCCTGACATGATGAATGACTCCCCTCTAATGGCTCCTCCTTCATTATTAAGAGGGGAATCTTCAGCCTATATAAGAGGATCAATCTCATGGTTTAGTACACTAAAAAAACCAATCTGAATTCCCTCCTTCACCACCGTCCGTGAGCAAAGGAAGAAAAAAGAAATCAGAGGCGGAGCGGCGGCGGCAGCAAGCACGCAGAGGCAGAGCAGCGACGGTCTGGAGGTTGTTCCGGCCAGGGTTCTGCGCGTGCATCCGGTTGCTCAGGTCAAGCGACACTCCGGCGACGGCGGGTTCGATCCTATTATTGCGGCGACGGCGGCGTCCCCAAGGTTCACAGGCGGGTGAACAGCAAAGAGGATTAAAGTTAATTATTTTGTTACTTTTGTTTACTGCGATCATTGTAACAACTCCTGTAACTCCTCATTTATAGTGGAATGTTTGTCGGCGCGCTCTCCCCGTGGATGTAGGAGCTTCTCTCCGAACCACGTAAATTTTTGTTTGTCGTCTGTCCTGCTTGGAATCTTGCTCCGTTATCTTATTTTGCGCGATTGTTTTTGCTCGATTTAATTCCGTTGCGCTACCGCGGTACTCGGTCCGATTGCATAACACTGCTCCTCAGTTTCCCGATCTAGACTCTGCTGAACCGGGGATTAACCCTATATATATTTAACCTAATATAAAGGGTTAATTAGGAAAAAGAAGACCACAAGGATCAAGTTGTCATCTAATATCATGTGAGAAAAGAGCTGAATAACATACTTTTTATTGCTTTAAAACTTACTAGGATCTTCTAGGATCTTACTAGGATCTTCTTCATGTCACATATGAGAAAACTTACTAGGATCTTCTTCATTTCAAGTGTATGGATATCACAGTTCAAATCTTTTTGAGGCTGATCTGACCGGTTCATTAATCCCATCATTTTTTTTGTTTATTCAAAAAATTCTACAATATTGGGTCAAGTGAGAGTGCATCCAGACTATAAAATGGACCTCCATTCGGAATCCCATATGGAAAGAATCCTGATTTGTGCTTCCGCTGACAATCTTTCCGCCCTAGTATATTGTACATTTATACTTGGAACAACTTAAGCAGCTAAAATAATCAATACACTTTAAAATCAACTCTTGTAGTAACCACCTGCAACCCAGTTCAAGTTAAAAAAAAAACTCAGTTTTTGGCTCCGTTTGGGGGAACTTATTTTCACCGGTCAAGCAGTTACGACCGCATGAACCGGGCCATAATTAAGGTCCGGTTCATACGATCGTGATCGCTTGACCGGTGAAAATAAATCCTTCCAAACAAAGCCTTTATCAGAAATACTATCAGTTTATTCACAAATGCTGTCGTTTTTACCATAAATATGATCATTTTCTGATCGTGAATATGAATAAATAGGCTTTTTGGCACTTTGCAACCCCCAATTACCGGGTTTTGGCACTTTGCACCCCCAAAGTTTAAAATTGGCAGATTGCACTCCCGAATTCATAAATTTTGGCACTTTGCACCCCATGGCCGATTTTTGAGGGGTATTTAGGTCTGGCTCCTCACCAAAAAGCCATTTTGGCACTTTGCACCAAAGACTTCTTTTTTTAGCTATTTGCACACTGTAATTGATCATTAATTTTTCCAACGAATTTATTATTAAGAAAATGCGACATAAAATTGAAAATGGCTATTAAGTGTGAGATTAATAAGATGGAGACGGTAGCTTTATGTGATTCCGGGTCTTCGTGCAACATTCTTGCTTTGCAAGATGTTGAGAAATTTCGTTCATAACGCCCTACAATCACACTGATTTTTACATTTATTTCTCAAATTATCATAACAGTGATGTGTTTGGCTGTTTCTACTGCCTTCCAGTGTGATGTTCTAGCGGCGCCTATAAGAACCCATTTCCAAGTTCATGGCAGAATTACTTTCCTGAAACTACAATCCGGCGGCTCTTCAAGCCGAATGTAATCGTACATAATTCCCTGAAAAGGGCTCGAGCTTCTCGCCTGAGTGAGAAAAACCGTGTTCTCCCCCTCGATAAGCCAGCTGCTTTGCACCGCAACACTGTATAGCCAATACAGCCCATGGATCCCGTGTCTTGCTATCGAGTTGTCCCTACCAATGAGGCCCGTCGAGAAATGAGGAGGATCAGCTTCCGGGTCATTGAATCGAACCTTTTAAGAGATTTGGTTAGTTATAATTTGAATTGCAGAGGAATAAGAACTGTAAGGGTCAGTTTGTTTGGACGTAATTGAGGCTCTGGTATTGAAATTGAGGGTCCAATGTCTAAGAAAAAAACTTCTAATTCAAATTTTAGGTCTCAATTCCATCAAACAAACAGGTGAAAAAATATTTCAGAGAAGAGATGCTTTACCTGCATTTCAGAGAGAGTAGCAGATGCAATTGCGACCCGCAGAATGTATGCTCCAGTTTGTAGGACTGATTGCAGCTTGAATTTAATTTGCCAAGTGGTCGGCGAATACGAGTTCTGCTTGTTCCTCCTGCAAAGAAAGGATGTCTACTCGTGAACTTTGTTTGAACTCGATCGCGATTTTATATGGGATGTTTAGACATTAACATGATATTCAAGCATTCTGGGACCAAAGGCCCATTCACATGTCATCCGATCAAAACAAATTATTCCATGAGTTACAGACCAAAGACCCTCTTTATCAAAAGACGGTGTGTTGAGAATAATCCCATATCGGGAAACTAACATAGCAGTCTACACTTAACATAAATCATGAGCTCCTCGCGTATAACCAATTGGTTCTAGGTTGAATGCTAAGGTTTAACAAAAAGGTGAGTTGTTAAAAGCAATTTGAAACAATAACCGAATTCGCTAGACATTTGCCTTGACTTGAAATTAGTGACTTGAGTTTAAGCTCAATATTGGGCTTAAAATATATTTATAGCTTGTCCCGACTCGATCAAAAATAGGTCGATTCTACTCATAATATGACTCGAGATGAGCATTCATGTACTGTTTTTTTGGTATACTTATAATAAACTCAAACAAATCATCCCGAGTCTAGTTGGAAGCAAAAAAAATTATTTTGAGCCAAGTCAAAGTTGTTCGAACTCGACAGCTATAAACCCTATGTAACTCCTCAACCTAGTTTAACAACAAATTAGCAGTCCGGCTGGGCTATGCGATAAAAAATAAACCAAGCAACGATATTAAAGCTGATACATAGCAAATATAAATAAAAGTACTAAAAAAAATTTACAGCGGAAGTAATATAAGCAGTTAAGGGTAAACAAGAGTACCTCAAAAACTAATTCACAGAGCCAACTAATAACGGTAAGAAACCTTACATAATGCCTGATACATTGAAAACTATTAGAGAATATATGATATAATGTAAAAGCCCATTAATTTGGCCTATTTTATTCTCTCTTGCTTTAGTCTCTCATCTCTTGTATAGGACTCTTCTCCTCTCTCCTTTTTCTATATATATGTACTCATACTTGTTATTGATATCAAGAAAAGCACTCATAAGGTTGAGACCATTTTTCTACATGGTATCAGAGCCTTCCGGTCCCCTTCCGACGGTTAGAATTCTCTATCCGCCAACCTACGGCTTCTCGCGGCTTCTGACCGCCAGCCTTCGGCTTCTCACGGTCTTCCTCTTCCTAACCGCCTCGGTCTCCTACCCGCGGTCCTGTATCCTCTTCTCGCGAACTACCGCGGTCTCGGTTTCTACCCGCTTCTAGATCCGTGGCTCCACCTTCCTTCCCCACCTCCTCCTTCTCCTCTCCTTTTATAGTCCTCTCCTCTTACCATCGTGGGCCCTCTCTTGTTTCTACTCGCCGCGGCTTGATCGGCCTTCCCTTCTTCTCCGCCGGGTCTTCCCTTCCCGCAGCTTGTCTCTCTGTTTCCGCCCTTGTCTCCTCGCTGCAGCCTCGCCTGCTAGCGCGGTTTCTCCTCTGCTTCTCCTTCTCGCTGCGATCTCTCTGGTCGCTACGGCCTCTTCTCTCCCCTTCGACTCCGTCTCTAGTCGCGGCTTAGTTCTTGCCGCTGGTGTGTTATCACCGTGACCGAGCGGCTACTTTCCTCCTCGCCTCTGTCGACTTCGCTTTCTCTTTGCCGACCTTTTTCCCTTAGTCGTCCGGCTTCATCTGTTCGCCGCGGTTTGGGTTCTCTGCCCACTACCTGCCGTTTGTTGGTGTCCGTTGCTGGCTCTCGTGGCCTGTTCCTGTCATCTCTTAGGCCGCTCCTCTTGCTCTTCTGGTCGCCGTCTCACAACGGTGCGCGGTCTGCTTCTCTGATCCACTGCGGTCTTCTTCTCTTACTTGCTGGCTGTTGCGGACCGGTTCTCCTGCTACGGCCTAGTGTTCCTACGGCGGCCTGGTGTTTCTCGCTGCAGCCTGGTTCTTCTAGCTGTGGCCTAGTTCTTCTCGCTGCGGCCTGGTCCTTGTTGCGGCCTGGTTCTCCAGCTGTGGCTTGGTGCTCCTGCTGCGGCATCTGCGGCGACCTCCCTCTTAAGATGTGTGCCCCTTCAGCACCAACCCGCCATCCGACTGCAACTGCTGCCTTGCACATTGACATCTAGACACCTCAAGCGCTGATCGCCCCACCACTGGGCTCTGTTGTGTTTATCTATGATGACGGGATTTCATGTCTTGTACACAGTTCCTCATGGATTTTGGACTCCGGAGCGACACACCACATTACCCCCACTACACCCTCAGCACTACTTGTCCTCTGTGCATCCAAAATTCATAACTGTCGGGGGATACCACCCCCGTTTCTGGATCCGCCGACATCCTCCTTACGCCCTCTATTACTCTTCGATCTGTGCTTCATGTTCCTAGCTCTCATTTTAATCTTCTCTCTATTAGTCGTCTCATTCACGACCTTAACTGTGAGATAACTTTCTCTTCAACCTCTTGTGTTGTGCAGGATCGCAAGACGCGAAATATCCTCGGTACTGGGAAGCTGTCCAATGGGCTCTACATTTTCGTTTCCTCTTCTCCCACCGCTCTCTCCACCATCTCTTCTGTTGATCGACATCGTCGTCTTGGGCATGCTCCTCTTCCAATTCTCCAGAAAGCTCTTCCGGATGTTTCCCTTTTTGACTTTCGGTGTGAATCTTGCATTTATGATAAACAACATCGTGTTTCGTTTACCTATCCTAGTACTCGGTGCGATGCCCCCTTCTCCTTAGTCCATTCTGATATTTGGGGCCATATAAGCTCACTAGTGTTTTTGACTGTCGGTATTTTGTTATATTTATTGATGATTACTCACGTGTTACATAGTTGTATTTACTTCGGGATCGTACTGAACTCCCCTCGACTTTCTGTGCCTTTCTGGTGGAGACTCGTACTCAGTTTTCTACTTGCGTGAAAATTCTCCGTACCGATAATGCGCGTGAGTATATGGGCCGCACCTTCTCTAATATCTGCACAGAGTTTGGTATTGTTCATCAGACCTCGTGTGCATATACTTCTCAACAGAACGGCGTCGCCGAGCAGAAGAATCAGTATCTTCTCGATGTCGCCCGGTTTATCATGCTTCAGATGCAGGTTTCACCTCTCTATTGAAATTTTGTCGTCTCTACCGTCTGTCATCTCATTAATCGCACGCCCTCATCCACCTTGAACTTCGTGGCTCCTGTCGCTCTCCTCTTTCCTTCCAAGGCTCTGTTCTCTCTCACTCCCGGAGTCTTTGGATGCACGTGTTATGTTCATAACCTGGCTCCGCCCACTGACAAATTCGCTCCACGTGAAACGAAGTTGATGTTTGTTGGCTACTCCCACACCCAAAAAAGATATGTTTGTTATTCTCCTGCCGACGGTAAACTAATCATCTCTGCTGATGTCACCTTTTGGGAAGATCAACCCTTTCATACCATCTTTACAGATTCTTTTCTTCCTCCTCCTATAATTCGGCCCGTGGTCCCTATCACGTCTCCTCTTCCTCCTCTCTTTCCAACACCTACCCCCCCCCCCCCCCCCCCCCCCGCCAATCCGCCCTACACCGCCTATCATTCGTGTGTACTCTCATCGCCCACCCAGTTCTAATGCCCTGCCGCGGCCTCCCTCTACCGATGTGATTTCACGGCCTGCTGCTCCGGTGACTACCTCCACAACTCATCCTATGGCGAATTATGTCTCACTACATCGCTTGTCCCCGACCCTTCACACCTTTGCTACTTCATTATCCTCTATTTTTGTTCCTACTTTTGTGCAAGAGGCTTTGCAACATCCGGGTTGGCGTGCTGCCATGGACGAAGAAATGCGCGCCCTTTGGGCTAATCAGACATGGGTTCTGGTTCCTCTACCATCTGGCCAGACTACAGTTAGTTGCAAATAGGTCTTTGTCATCAAGCATGATTCTGATGGGACAGTTGATCGTCTTAATGCACGACTGGTGGCTCGTGGCTTTACTCAACAACATGGTCTCGACTATGAGGAGACCTTCTCTCCGGTCGTCAAGCTCAACACGGTTCGTGTCGTTCTCTCTGTAGCTGTGCATCGTCGGTGGCCCTTGCACCAACTTGATATCAAGAATGCGCTTCTCAATGACGACCTACAAGAAACAGTCTATATGCAACAACCTCCCGGGTTTGAGACCACGGGGGAGTCCATAGTTTGTCATCTTATGAAGTCTATCTATGGTCTCAAACAATCCCCTCGGGCATGGTTCGATAAGTTCAGTAAAGCTGTTCAGGACAGTTGGTTTTAGTCGGAGTTCGGCAGACTTCTCTCTGTTCACTCGACATAGAACAACAGACACGATTCTTCTTTTGGTATATGTTGACGACATCCTAATCACAGACGATGATTCAAAAGGAATACTAGAGGTCAAACAACACCTTAGTTCCGTTTTTCAAACAAAAGATCTGGGAAACCTTCGATACTTCCTTAGCCTTGAAATCGCAAGACGTCCTGATGGACTTATCCTATCCCAACGGAAGTACTGTCTTGACCTTCTCCGTGATGCTGGCTACTCCGAGTGTAAACCTGTGGAAACACCGATGGATGTCAATCACAAGCTATGTGCCAGTGGGTCTGACTCCGATGGTCTGCTTTCAAACCCTGAGTATTATCGACGTCTTGTGGGAAAACTGAAATATCTGACAGTTACAAGACCTGATATCTCATTTGCTGTCGGAGTAGTCAGTCGGTATATGCATACTCATCGAGGCTCTCATTTACAAGCAGTGAAACGAATTCTCAGATATTTGAAGACTGCTCCGGGGCAGAAGGGATAGTCCTTTCCAAAAGGAAACAGTCTGTTGTTGATCGCTCTTCTGCTGAAGCTGAGTATCGTGCAATGGCCGCCGTTGTTTCTGAACTCACCTGGTTGGAGGCTCTTCTTGGTGATCTAGGGGTCACTTTATCCTCGCCAGCAGTTCTGCTTTGTGATAGTCAGGCCGCAATCCATATTGCGAATAACCTAGTATTTTATGAACGGACCAAACACATTGAAGTTTGTAGAAAAGGCCTGAAACTTGTGTATATTGATTGAGTATGTAAATACAAAGAGAGTATACAAATATATAGGAAAGAAAGAGAGGAAATAAATCCTATACAAGATGTGGGACTAAAGAGGAGAGAACAAGAAAATGAGCCCAAAACATGGGCCTAATACATGGGCTATTCTAACACTCCCCCGCAAGCTGGAGCGTACAAATCGTATGCACCAAGCTTGGACAAGCATTGATAGAAGGATGCTTTGGGAAGAGCCTTTGTGAGGACATCTGCAACTTGTTCTGTCCCTGGAACATGCTTTAAATCGAGCTTCTTCATTTGAACCTTTTCTCGAACGAAGTGGCAATCAACTTCAATGTGCTTCGTTCTTTCGTGGAAGACTGGGTTCTTGGCGATATGTATAGCCGCTTGGCTATCACAAAGAAGTAGAGCAGGAGAAGGTAATTTAACACCCAGGTCAGTGAGAAGACTTTCAAGCCATGTGAGTTCGGATACAACAGAAGCCATTGCGCGGTATTCTGCCTCAGCCGATGAGCGAGCAACGACCGCTTGTTTCTTGCTTCGCCATGTAACCAAATGTCCCCCAAAGTATGTGCAGAAACCACTAGTAGACCGCCGGTCATCAAGAGAGCCCGCATAGTCCGCATCGGAGTATGCCACTAAGGTAGGAGCAGACGAGGAAGTCCGGTACACAAGTCCTTGACCCGGGGCTGTTTTTAAGTACCTCAGAATGCGTTCAACAGCCAGAAGATGAGACTTGCGAGGAGAGTGCATGTATCGACTGACAAGACCAACAGCAAAGGAAATATCTGGTCGGGTAACACTAAGATAGATCAACTTGCCAACAAGTCGTCGATAATATTCAGGGTTCTGGAGGAGAAGATCTGAGTCAGAAGCCTGAGCACACAACTTGTGGTTCACATCCATGGGGGTATCACATGGCTTACACCCTAAGAGGCCAGCATCATGAAGAAGATCAGTACAGTATTTCCGTTGAGATAGAATGAGGCCGTCCGGTCGCCTGGCAACCTCAAGTCCCAGAAAATATCGCAGAGTCCCCAGGTCCTTTGTCTGAAAGACCGAGTTCAGATGTGCTTTGACTGTATGTATCCCTTGGGAGTCATCTCCTGTGATGATGATGTCATCAACATATACTAATAGAAGGACCGTCCCTGATGGTCGGTGACGAGTGAAGAGCGAGAAATCAGCCGAGCTACGGCTAAAGCCGACAGCGCGAAGTACTTTACTGAATTTCTCAAACCAGGCCCGTGGAGATTGTTTGAGACCATACAGAGCCTTGCGAAGGCGGCAAACCTGAGACTCCCCCGTGGTCTCAAACCCGGGCGGTTGTTGCATGTAGACCGTTTCCTGGAGATCCCCATTTAAGAAAGCATTCTTAACATCAAGCTGAAAGAGAGGCCACCGGCGATGAACAGCGACAGAAAGAAGGACCCGAACGGTATTGAGCTTGGCGACCGAGAGAAGGTTTCCTCATAGTCGAGCCCCTGTTGTTGAGTGAAGCCGCGAGCGACAAGGCGAGCCTTCAGACGGTCGATCGTCCCATCAGCATCATGTTTGATGACAAAGACCCACTTGCACCCTACCGGTTTGTGACCCGGAGGGAGGGGGACAACGGACCATGTCTGGTTAGCCCAGAGAGCAGACATCTCTTCGTCCATGGCGCCCGCCAGCCCGGATGGTTAAGCGCCTCCTGTACAGAGTTAGGAACAGAAACCGAAGAAAGAGAAGTAGCAAAGGTGTGCAGAGGTGGAGAGAGGCGATGAAGAGAGACATAAGCCTCCAGAGGATGAGCAGTGGAGGGCGTTACCTGATCAGAGGGACGCGAAGCATCCGTGGTAGAGGTCGGCGGCAGAGGGGCGACGGAACAGGGAGGGCGACGAGAGTAGACCCGGATAACGGGTGGTTTGGTGGTAGAAGGAGCGGGTGGAGGAGAGAGCGGGGTGGTGGTGGAGTAGCAGGAATAACGGGACGAGGGATGGACGGCGGGAGAGGAGGCGTTGGTGGAGCAGTAGGGAAAGGAGCAGGAAAGAACGGTTCGTCTTCCCGGAAGGTAACGTCCGCAGAGACAGTGACCTTGCCGGTAGTGGGTGAGTAACAAACATAGCCCTTCTGGGTGTGGGAGTAGCCAACAAAGATGTGTTTCGCCGCCCTGGGGTCCAATTTATCGGTGGAGGGCCCGAGGCAGTGGACATAGCAGGTGCTGCCGAAGATACGGGGCGAGAGAGGGAAAGCCGGAGTGGAGGGAAACAATATGCTGAAGGGGGTCGCATAATTGAGGACAGAGGAAGGGAGGCGATTGATGAGAAAGCAGGCAGTGGAGACCGCAAAGTTCCAGTAAGCTTTAGGAACATGCATTTGGATCATGAGGGAGCGGGCAACATCCAATAGATGACGGTTCTTGCGTTCGGCAACCCCATTTTGTTGCGGGGTATACGCACAAGAGGTTTGATGGAGAATCCCGTATTCCGTACATAAGGTGGTAAAGGCGTGGCTGGTGTACTCACGAGCGTTATCAGTACGAGAGTTTTGAGGGTGGTATGGAATTGTGTCCGGGTCTCGAGGACAAAGGCCCGAAACACCCGGGGAAGCTCGGAGCGGTCGCGAAGTAAGTAGAGCCACGTGGTGCGGGAATGATCATCAATAAAGGTTAGAAAATAACGATAACCACATATACTAGGAATCCGAAATGGACCCCAAATATCTGAATGAACAAGATCAAAAGGAGCCGCACTCCGAGTACAATGCGAAGGAAACGAAGAACGTGGCTGTTTGCCGAGAATACATGAATCACACTGAAAAGACGTAAAAGAAAGATCTGGAAGAGCCCGCTGGAGAACTGGCAGAGGGCATGACCAAGGCGGCGATGCCAGGCAGTGGAGGAGACGGAAGACAGAGCGAGTGGAGAGGCATCGAGAAGGTAGAGCCCATTCCGCAGCTGACCTTTACCAATGGTAGTCCGCGTCCGTCGATCCTGTATAACAAAAGAAGAGGAAGTGAATATAACAGAACAATCCAAGTCACTCGTAAGACGCCAACAGAGAGTAAGTTAAAAGGGGAACTCGGAACATGAAGAGCCGAGCGAAGAACGAGAGATGGGGAAATAGAAAGATCAGCCGAGCCGGAAACAGGAACCAGCGCCCCATTGGCCACGGTGATGGACTTCGGAGAAGGAGAACCCGAGTACTTGGCAGGTCGTTGCGAAGTAATGTGATGAGTAGCGCCAGAGTCCATAATCCAATCCGGGCTGTGGGAGAGACAAGCAGTACCTGTGTGGGAGACAGAGGCGACGGAGGCCGAGGGGGGATTGAGCAGCCCCTGGAGATGTTGTAGCTGAAGGCGGACGGTCTCGAGATCCGGAGGAGCATCAGTAACGGCAGAAGCCGTCGGGCGAGGGGGGTAGCCGAGTTTCTTGTAACAAGCCGCCTCAAGATGGCCATCCCGGCCGCAGAAGGAGCACTTTGGCCGGCCACGGCCGCCACGGCCACGGCCCCGCGAGCCCAACCGTCCCCCCGAGTAGAAGGAGGAGGAGGAGAGGGTAAGAGCGGAGGGGCATGCTGAAGGAGAGCCGTGGAGAAGGAGCTGGAGGATCTGGAGGAGGCGAAACCCGGAGAAGCATGGAGCAGACATCCGAAAAAGAGGGCGTAGTAGGAGCGGCCAGGATCTGAGCACGAAGACTGTGAAGATGAGAAGGAAGGCGAGCCATAAGGATGGCAATGCAAGCAGCTTCCTTCTGAGCCCGCTGAGCAGCAAGATCAGTGGTCGGCGGCTGGTGTTGGATCCAGGCTTCAGCAAGCGTTTTAGCCCGGGCGACAAACGAGGTCATATCTGAGGCGCCGCCAGTGTCAAGAGTGAAGAGATCAGTGAGGATGTCAAAAAGATGCTGGAGGCTATCGCGGCCAGAATACAAGGAATGAAGCTCATCCCACATAGCCTTGGCGGTGTCGTGGTACATAGCCATTTGATAGGGCTCACCATCCAAGGAGTTCAGAAGCCAAGTCTGAACACGACCGTCATTACGAAGCCAATCATCCGTAGGTGGAGAAGGAGGTGCCTGAGTAAGGTGCGGGAGAAGGCCCTTAGCCTGGAGAACCCGCCGAACAGAATGTACCCAAGGGATAAAGTTCTTCTTGCCAGAAAGAGAGATAGTAGTGATCCGGAGCTCGTCACGGAGGTCAACAGAACAGGCCGGGCGGTCTGGAGGACAAGCCGGAGGAACAGGGGGCGGGCTGGCCGCTGAGCTGGGAGAAGAACCAGAGGAAGTCATGGAGACAGGCCGCAACCCTTAGACAGGGAAGGAAGAGGGCCGCGGTTAAAGAAATAAACCGGGCGGACTGAGACAAGCCGCACTGGACGGAGACAAGTCGGGCGACCAGGCGACGGGAGAAGATCGCGACCAAAATGCAAGCAGGAAGGAGACAGCTCGCACGGTCAGGCAGATCGTATGCGCCGGACTGAGACAAGGTGTGCCGGACTGGGACAAGGCGCGTCGGACTGAGACAAGTCGCGCGACTAGGAGAGAGGCCGGAGATCGCGACCAAGATGCAGGCGAGAAGACAGCCCGCACGGTCAGGCAGATCTGAGCAGCGGACAGAGAAGGAGGCCGCGGCGAGAAGAGAGGGAGGCCGCGGTGAGAAGAAAGGCCGCGGCGGACAGAGAAGGAGGCCGCGGCGGACAGAAGAGAGACCGCGGCAGACAGAGAATACCAGGCCGCGGCGGACAGAAGAGAGACCGCGGCGGACAGAGGAGAGGTCGCGGCTAGGAGAGAGGCCGCAGCGGACAGGAAGAAAGTGGTCCCACGGAGAGAGGAAATGCTATAAAAGCAGGAGGGGGGGAAGGGGAAAGGTGGATCCACGGAGAGAAAATGAGGGCAGAGGAAGGCGGTCTGAAAGGGCAGGCCGCGAGGAAGTGCGGCTAGAAACGGAACAGGCCGCGAGAAACAAGCCGCGGGAGGAAGACCGCGAGAGTGTTTACACAGTGCGGTTAGTTAGGGACAAACCGCGAGAGTCGTAACCTGGCTCTGATACCATGTAGAAAAGGCCTGAAACTTGTGTATATTGATTGGGTATGTAAATACAAAGAGAGTATACAAATATATAGGAAAGAAAGAGAGGAAATAAATCCTATACAAGATGTGGGACTAAAGAGGAGAGAACAAGAAAATGGGCCCAAAACATGGGCCTAATACATGGGCTATTCTAACAAAGTTGATTGTCACTACATCCGTGAAAAGGTTCGGTTAAAGAAGTTAGAGCTAGAGCATGTTCCCGCTTCTAAGCAAGTTGCTGACATTCTCACCAAGGCATTGCCTCGGCAGTTGTACCATTAGTTCTTATCCAAGCTTGGTGCCTACGACTTGTATGCTCCAGCTTGCGGGGGAGTGTTAAAGAATATAGGATATAATGTAAAAGCCCATTAATTTGGCCCATTTTATTCTCTCTTACTTTAGTCTCTCATCTCTTGTATAAGACTCTTCTCCTCTCTCCTTTCTTATATATATATACTCATACTTGTTATTGATATCAAGAGAAGCACTCATAAGGTTGAGACCATTTCTCTACAAAAACATTAGACAATTCCAATACAAAAAGTCCAAAGAACAAGTACAACTACTGAACTGAAATACAACTGAAGAAAAAGGGCAACCTAAAAATGAAGAACCATGACGCTTATCCTTTTTAGGCAACCTAAAAATGAAAAAGGGTTCTTCATTTTTAGGTTGCCCTTTTTCTTCAGTTGTATTTCAGTTCAGTAGTTGTACTTGTTCTTTGAACTGTGTGCTGAAATTGTCTAATGTTTTCAATATATCGGGCATTATGTAAGCTTTCAGTGAATCAGATTTTATAATTCTTACCGTTATTAGTTGGCTCTGTGAATCAGTTTTTGAGATACCCTTAGTTGAACGAAAAGAGAGATATATTATATTAGGGCAATACACTAGGCTATTTATAGCATTTCAATAATACTCAATATTACAAATTATTACAACACTCCTCAAGATTGACGAAAGATATTGACTAAGCTAATCTTTTTACAACCCCTGATCATATCCTCCGAACTGAGTCCCTTGGTTAAGCAGTCTGCAACCTGAACCTTGGTTGACACTTGACTCAACTCCAGTACCCCACTATCAAGCTTCTCCTTGATCAAAAATCTATCAATCTTTATATGCTTGGTGTAATCGTGCTGGACTGAGTTATTTGTAATACTGGTCACTGACTGACTGTCACACCACAACTTCATTCTATCTCCTTGATCCAACTTCAACTCCCCAAGCATTCCTTTCAGTCATAGGAGCTTTGCAACCCCTACTGCCATGGCTCTGTACTTTGTCTCTGCTATCGATTTAGCCACTATCGACTGCTTTTTGCTCCTCCATGAGACCAGGTTACCTTTGACAAATATGTAATAACCTGAAGTAGATCTCCTATCATCCGCGCAGCTTGCCCAGTCAGAGTAGCAATAACCTTCGATCCTCACATGCCCATTCCTTCTGAAGGCCAGCCCCTTTCCAAGGGCACTCTTCAAGTATCGCAAAATATGATACACTGCATCCATAAGACCCTTCCTCAGGTCATGCATGTAGCGGCTTACCACGCTCACAAAGAATGAGATGTTCGGGTGAATGTGGCTGAAATAGACCAACTTCTCAGCTAGCCTTTGATACATTTCCCGATTTACTGGTTCTCCGGCCTTTGCACCCAGTTTACACCTCTGATCGATTGACGTCGCAGCAGGTTTGCACCCTAACATCCCAGTTTCAGTGAGGAGATCCAACACGTATTTCCTTTGGGAAAAGACTATCCCTTCTGCCTTATACGAAATCTTGATCCCAAGCAAATACCTAAGAAGGCTCAGGTCCTTCACCTCAAACTCCTTGCCCAGGGCCCCTTTGAGACGGTCAATCCCCTGCTCATCATCCCTTTTAATGATCATGTCGTCCACATACACTGCAAGCATGGTGGTGTGACTTTCATTCTGCTTGAAAAAACAGTGTGGTCTGCATTGATCTGGTGATACCCCATCCTAATAACTGCTCTCCTGAATCTGTCGAACCGTGCGCGGGGTGACTGCTTCAGCCCATAAAAGGATTTCTTCAACCTGCAGACTCTTCCTTCGGTCTTGGGCCTCTTGGTCGTACCAAACCCCGGTGGTATCTCCATGTACATCTCCTCTGTTAAATCTTCATGAAGGAATACATTCTTCACATCTAGTTGGTGCAGCCTCCATCCACCGTTCACCGCCAGGCTGATGAGAGTCCTAACGATGCTCATCTTTGCAACGGGTGCAAACGCCTCATCGTAGTCGATGTCATAGGTCTGACTGTACCTCTTGGCAACCAATCGAGCTTTGTAGCGCTCAACCTGTCCATCTGGCTTCTGCTTCACGGTGAACACTCACTTGTACCCAACGACCTTCTTGTCCTTTGGCAGTTGTGTCAACACCCAGGTGTTGTTCTTCTCAAGAGCCCTCATCTCTTTCTTCATCGCTGCATTCCATTTCGGATTGTCTTTGACAACCTGGAAATTGTTAGGTACAATAACACTATCCAAAGATGCAATGAATGCTCTGTGAGCAGAGGAAATATGATCGTATGAGACAAAGGATGTAAGATCCCAACTGCATTTGTCAGGAGGATTTCCTGCATTGCTGTGAGCAGTCTTCCGTAACATAAGAGAAGAAGTAGGGGAGGGGAAAGGATGTCACCGGAGGTTTGTCGAGATATAGGTGTTCTAGGAGTAGGGAGCGACGTATCCAAGGGACTAGGATCTAGACTGGGCACCGACACAGCGACACTGGATCTGGTACTGCTGGCAGCATCCTCCTCGTACTGTACGTTAACAGTTCCCCCTAAGCCGTAGGTCTCACATCTTACCTCTCCTCCTCAACCTCCTCATGCTCATCATCACTCACCTGCTCCTCCACAGTTCCTTCCCGTCATACTCGTAGATCCGTCACAAGTCTTTCTCTCTCAAGCCTCATATTTTCAGTATCCGACGAGTCTATGTAAGTAGGGCTCCCTCTTGTCGGTAGTACTGTTCCAGCTCTCTGAAGTGAACATCCGCCCACGAAACATCTTTTCTCTATTGGGCTCCAACACATGTATCCCTTCTGAGTGCGGGAGTAACCCACAAACATACACTTAACTGCCTTTGCGTCAAGCTTACAGACACCCGGCCTGTTGTACTTCACGAAGCACACACCCGAATACCTTTAAGGGAAGTATCCCCCCATTATGTCCCTGTAACTGCTGACACAGAGACTTCCAACCCAGAACCTGTGATGACATTCTGTTGATCAATTATGCCGCTTTTAACACCGCATATCCCCATAGACTCTGAGGAACCTTCATGTTGAGCATCATACTCCTTACCACGTCCAGAAGGTGTCTGTTCTTCCTTTCCGTCACTCCGTTTTGTGTCGGTGTGTAGGCACAGGTGGTCTGATGCAATATCTATTGAGCTGATAAGTATTCCTCCATTACCTTGTTTGTGTATTCTGTCCCATTATCCGATCTTAGAACCTTAATCAATGCAGTATATTGTATCTGAACAAGTTTATGGAAATCCCGGAAGCAGGTAAATACCCTACTCTTAGATTTCACCAAATATAACCAAGTAACACGAGATGCACAATCAATAAAAGTGACCAAATACTTATAACCATTCAAAAAACTCACAGTACAAGCTCCCCAGACATCAGAATGAATAACATAAAAAACAGAAGAGCTTTTTCGACCCGTACTAGCATACAAACTCCTAGTAAGCTTGCCTAAATCACAAGCATCACACACCAATTTTGTTTTATTTGCAGTTTCAAAAATAACAAGAAATAATCTAGCTACAGTCCTGAAGGAGGGGTGCTCCAACCGTCTGTGATGGAGTATTAGCATATCCTCAACATTTATCTTCTGTCCTCCAACTCCCGTTTTCTCTACCACAGAGACCGGAACCGCATCTAATCCTTCCCGATCCAGATACCACATCCCGCCATGCCAAGTCTCAGTCGCAAGTATCCGCCTCGTCTTTTTTTCCTAGAAAGTCACTTTGGTAATATCAAAGAAAACAACACATCTCAGTTGAATGATTATGGAACTAATGGATAAAACGCTAACTGGGAAAAAAGGAGCATGTAAAACATTAGATAGTTTTACTGAACCTGAACAATTAACAGTACCCTTACCGACCACTGGCTGGAACGTACCGTCCGTCGTCTGGATGCTATCTGCAGTAGCTAGATGAGTGTAGGAGGAGAACTCGCCTGCGTTTCCTGCCACGTGGCGTGACGCGCCTGAGTCGATGATCCAATCTGATGCCCTGGAAGATGTTCCAGATACCTCGCTTTGATACCAAGTTGAACGAAAAGAGAGAAATTTTATTAGAGCAATACACTAGGCTATTTATAGCCTTACAACAATACTCAATATTACAAATTATTAGAACACCCTTGTTTACCCTTAACTACTTATATTACTTTCGTTGTAATTTTTATAGTACTTTTATTTAAGTCTGCTATGTACCAGTTTTAATATCGTTGCTTGTTTTACTTTTTATCGCAGGGACCGGCCGGACTGTTGATTTGTTGTTAAACTAGGTTGGGGAGTTGCACCCTAATGAAAACTATAAATTGGAAGTGGTGATTAGTAAGACAGATGATTTGAAAAATCACACTGAAGAAGAATGACATTCAGTGAGAAGAATCAAAGAATTACAATTTACACAAAGTTACCTCATAATGGGTTTAATCCAACATTTAATTAAAGCTCAGTTGTGTAGAATAAAACACAAAGTTATCTCATAATGGCTTTAATCCAACATTTGATAAGTTAGTTGTGTAGAAAATGATTGACCCTCAACCATAGTGTTTGTTGAGAATGTCCCTACATTGGGAAACTTACATAACCTCGGGAACTTAATATAAATCTTGGGTCCCTCAACCTATAATCAATTGACTTTTGGTCCGATGCATAGGTTTTAACATGACATTAGAGTAGGTTATAGTCAAAAGCAGACACTTAAGCCACAATTAAAAAAGTTCACTTGCCAGAAGCCAAAGCCCCTAGATGTAAAAGAGTATGTTGAAAATATAGACTCCACATTTAATTAAGGTCCGATTCATGCGGTCGCAACCGCTTGACCGGTGAAAATAAGTCCCCCAAACGGAGCCATAATCTCATATCAGTAAATACATAGATTCTAATAGTCTTAAACCACTTATTGTTGCAAATGAATTTTACCCCTAATGATGAGGACCAATTTTCGACTCCTTTAGTCAACACTCCCAAAAAGTACTTTCGTAGTCAATTGATTGACATGATTGATTTACACATGATTGATCTACACATGACTTCTACAATAGGAAGTAAACGTGAAGTGGAGTGAGTCCTATGGTGTATCTGATAGTATGGCGTCTAGAAATTTTTTACTTGATAAGAAATGTGTTATGGTCCTACGTCAGTTATCTTATTATTTTGTCGTATGTATTAAGTCATAGTTATTAGACTCGTGTTATGGGCCTCTTATGTAATTACGGGTATGTCACCCGGGGATCTATAAATAGACTCTTCTCTTGTATTTGGATTTTCAAGCAATGAAATATCAATTTCCTTTATCTCTATAAAATTCTTCTCCCTCTCTATCTAAGTTCTTCTTCCTCCACCCTCTAGGGTTTCTTCCTCTCTAATCTCCTCCACCATTCTGGGGTTTGCCTCTTGTATCTCCACCTCCAACAATCCTAAACGAAGCAAGCCCATAACAACTTGGTATCAGAACCATCCTTCCTCCTATCCACACTTTCACTGTCCACTTGATTTCCCCAAGCAAGGTTTTCCTCCAATGCCGCTGCACGTCAACTCCATCAATAGCCACAACTATTTCCGCTTCTCCGACGCATACAACAACTTCAAACCCACAACCCGACAACCCCGCCGCCTTCCCACAACCGTCATCGTCTTCCATCGTCGACTATCCCTCGTTGACTCCAACAACCCCACCCCAACACATCACCCAGCGGGATCGTATCCATCCCCGACTCTTCTTCGCCGGCTGCCGCCCGCTTTTTGCTGTCCAAAACACATGCAACCTCCCTGTCGCTGCAGCAGCTCCAAGCTCCAAGCCTGTGCGGGATTCCCTCCGTCTTCCGCCACTCCCTCGCCGCTGAACCCCAAGCTTTCCGTCAATCGCTCTCCATCCTTTGCCACGTCGAGCTAGCGCGACAGCGCCCCGACGCCTCCTACATTTTTTTATTTATTTCCTTCTCCTGTCAACTTTCCCCCAATTCTTTTTGTTTTATTTTAATTTTTAGCTTTTTTATCCTTCCTCCCAACCCATCACCTGTCACTTACCCATCTCCTTATTTTATTTTATTTTTGGAAACCGCCCATTTCTCAAGCCCTGCCGCCTGAATAGATTTCAATTAATTCTTAGTAAATTAATTAATTTTTCTCGAATTAATTAATTTATCATGAATTACATAATTCGTCAATTAATTATGATGGACTTGCAGCTACGCGACATAAAACTAAGTGTGGCAGATGTAGCTATCCTTTGTTCGACATTGTGGAACATGTTGACGTCATTTCAAACTTCCACCTCTCGCCTCAACACTACACTCAACAAATTGGTGACTTCAAAACACTTCGTCATTCCGCCTCTTCCCGTGTCAGAGCCCTCCAAGCCCGCGCAACTTGTGTCGTCATCACCGCCACGATTGGTGCCACCACCGTCCCCCATCGTTCATGACGCACAGCCGCCGCCGTCGTTGCCTCCGTCGCCGTCGTCGTCGCCTCCACCGCCGTCGTCGCCACCTCCATTACCGGCTCTTACTCCGCCAACCCCGGCATTGCCGCCCCCTTCGGCCACATCACCGCCACCACCGTCGTCGTCGTCGCCTCTGTCGGCTCTTGCTCCGCCGGTCCCTGCCATGCCGCTCCCATCGACTGCCTTGCCACCTCTTCGGTCGACCCCTGCTCCACCGACTCCGACGGATCCATTCTTGTCGCCGCATGTCGGCCCTCTGACCTCCGTGTGGTTGCTGCTCATAGCCCCTCCAGTGGCCCCGACAAAGTCATTCCATATGCCGTCCATTTTCCTGATGGCGCCCGCGCCCCTCGCCGACACCACCACCGCCGCTACGCGTTAGAGCGCGTTGTTCTGGAGGGAGGTCAAGATACCAGATGACCCGGTCACCCACATGGAGCACGAGCTTGAGGGCAAGCTCGTTTTGAAGGATGGATGAAGTGTTATGGTCCTACGTCAGTTATCTTATTATTTTGTCGTGTGTATTGAGTCATAGTTATTAGACTCGTGTTATGGGTCTTTTATGCATCTTATGTAATTACGGGTATGCCACACGGGGTCCTATAAATAGACTCTTCTCTTGTATTTGGATTTTCAAGCAATGAAATATCAATTTTCTTTATCTCTCTACAATGTCACTCCCTCTCTCTAAGTTTTTCTCTCCTTCCTCCGCCCTCTAGGGTTTCTTCCTCTCTCATCTCCTCCACCATTCTGGGGCTTGCCCCTTGCATCTCCGCCTCCAACAATCCTCAACGAACCAAACCCATAACAAAATGATGGTCTCTCATGTAGTGGGTTGTCTTTTCAATCTATTTTAAAGCTTTTAGGTCAAAAGCATTGAGATGTGAAGAATGGTATATCATATTTAAATTCAGATTAAATCCAGTTGAATTTTTTTATTTAGTTAATAATTAAAAGCAGGTCAATATTGAGATGTGAAGGGGAGCCTTGGCACACCGGTTGAGGTGTTGCCGTGTGACCTCGAGGTCACAGGTTCGAGTCCTGGAAGCACCCTTGCAAAAATATAGGGTAAGGTTTACCTGCATTTCACCCTTGTGGTGGAACCCTTACACGGTTCCTCATTGTGTGGAGATGTTTTGTACACCGGGCTTCCCATGGTTAATAATTAAAAGCAGGTCAATATATATTACAAAATATTAGCTCAATGACTCTCAGTTTGTTTCCCCCAAATAATTTATCCAACGTGTTGAAGGTCTGTTGGGCTTTATTTCTGTAAATAAAAATTGAATAAAGATGTCTTATGGCCAAGCAAATTAATTCCAAAATGTGTTTCTTGTTTCATCAGGCAGCATACACACAGATGGTGATTGAGAGCCAATATTACAATTTACACGCATAGGGGAAGCGTGCTTGTTTACGACACGAGAGATAAGCAATGGGCGTGTGAGGTTCTGACAGATGTGTACAGTTTCACATGAGGGAGGAGATCTGCTAAGATAATAGAGTTTAAAAGCATGTTGCTTAGAAATTCTTGTGTTTGACCCTGACTACAAAATTCTATAACAACATTCAAGCCTTTATCCCATTATAGTGGGGTCGGCTATATGGATCCTTTGTCGCCATTGCGCCCTATCTTTTGTCATAATCTCACTAATGCCTAAGTACATCATGTCTTTCCTTACAATTTCATTCCAACTCTCTATTGGTCTACCCCTCCCTCGTTTAACATGTCTAGTGATTAGACACTCGCAATGCCTAACAAAATGGGGGGGGGGGGGGGGGGGGGTGTTGCGGGAAAATTCTATAATGGATCAAAATTGGTTTTGACCATTAATTTTTCAGTCCCAATCTCGTTTAATTGCATGATTTTATTCATATTTTGAGTTATTGAGAGGTGAGAAGGATGATCTGATTCCAAACATGCAAAATAAGGGTTGAGCTCGATAACACACACTTTGATGATTAGGAAGGTTGGCTGAGGATGAAGAACTGGTAGTTAGTGACATCATCAGAAATCATCTGCATTCTCTAATTCCAACGGGCCAGTTCCGCGCGATTCTGAGTCCGTTTGGTCTTACAAATGGATGTCAAGATGCACATGCGCGCATATACGCTAACCGCATCACCCCACCTCCTTTGGTGGAGAATGTGTGTGTGTGTGGGGGGGGGGGGGGGGGGGCGGAGTGGTATTGACCAAAGTCAACCCACTAACCCCACTCATCCCACGAACGCAAAACCGCCCACGAACGCCGAGAACGTGGGCGAACGAGCGCTCGTCCCTGATCGCGCCACACAATACCCCGCCTGGCTGCGCACAACCCTGCGCGCAACTCCGCCTGGTCGCGCAAAAGTGTGCGTGTAGCCCCTCCTGGCCGCACGCAACCCTGCGCACGGTCCCTCCTGGCCGTGAGCATACCCACGTGCGGCCCCTCCTGGCCGCGCGCAACCCTTCCTGTCCGCGCGGCACCGCCTGGAAGCGTGACCATGCATGCTGACCGCACACAGCCGGTCGGCCACACACGACCGGATGGCCATTTGGTCGCACACGACCGGCCGACCATTTGGACTCACACCGCAGCCAGGAAAATTGGTCACACTCCACCTCCTGGCCTCCGTCGCGCGGCCTCCTCGGTCGTGCAACTTTCGTGCTGCCGCCATCACACCTCATTAGTCATCATAGGGTGCGAATTGTAAAATCCCCTAACATCGGAGTGTGAATAGTAAAATCCCACAACATGGGGTGCGAATAGTAAAATCCCACAACATGGTGGTACAAATAGTAAAATCTCCCAACATGGGGGGTGTGAATAGTAAAATTCGCAATCATGGGTGCGCGAATAGTAAAATCTCCCAACATGAGGGTGCAAATAGTAAAATCCCCCAACATGGGGATGTGAATAGTAAAATTCTCTATCATGGGGTGTGAATAGTAAAATCCTTCATCATGTGGTGCGGATAATAAAATCCTCTATTATGGGGGTGCACAAAAATTGGTTACGGTGTGTGAATAGCCGCATAACTACCCTAACCACCACTTATTTATGGAAATGCAACCCTCAAAACTATACAAGAAGCTTCAGACTCTGTTTTCATTCTATTTGACTTCCTACGGACGAGAGAGCTCCCGAAGAATTCTTCGACAATCTCCCTGTGCGCTTCAAGAAATCCAAAAAGATCTTCGAAGACCATCAAAGATCTCTTGAATATCTCCCAGACGCATTCGAAGACACCTTGGTGATTTCACCGCGCACACTGCGCTCCGTGCACACTGCGCTCCGTGCACATTGCGCTCCGTGCACATTGCGCATCGTGCACCTTGCACTTTGCGCACATTGCACTTTGCGCACATTGCACCCCGAGCACATTGCACTCAGTGTCTCGCGTACATTGCGCCCCGTGCACATTGCTCCCCGTGCACATTGCTCCCTGTGCACATTGTACTTTGCACCCATTGCACCCCGTGCACATTGCACTTTGTGTAGATTGCGCCCAACACATTGCAACGAGCACGTCGCTCTAGACACCTCCGCTCGCAACCGAAGACCAGCCATAAATACCGGATTGTGACCAACATACTCCTTCAGCCTCTGAGTAACAACCGCAGGTCCTAGAGCGCCCCGAGCGTAGTGCTCCCCATTGCAACTCAAAATATTTAGCTCTGCGAGCGGTGACCTGTCACCCTTGGAGACTTCTCTCCTCTCTCTCAACAACTGTAACGAAAGGTGGTCTATCGCCCTCGTATTCTTTACAAAGCCTTGTAACGACAACAAGATAATGGATGTTTGGTCGGCACATTCCCGTCCACGTGATTTTTTACCCCTTTCCGGGGTTTTCCACGTTAAAAAAATTCTCTTGTCAACTGTCTCATTCAACTTTGATTGTTTGCGCGCTCGACAACTCCCGAGCGAAGACGATTTGATTTTTGACCGGTCTACTAGAGCAGTGAGTTGACTGCAACAGTTTCACGCCGTCTGTAGGAAGGTGTTCCACAAAGCTCCTCGAAGATCCCGAAAACAGTATCCAATACAAAAAAACGCTCAAGATTGTCGGCCATTGCAAAAAGTGCTACCCGTACTACTCAAACATCAGTCCCTGCGGAGCATGTTGGTCCAGCTCTCTCCCACTCACACGTTAATGTGCCTCTCGCGGAAGAGGCCATGGACGCACCTCGTGCGACATTGGAGGGACGTGTACGCCAGATAGAAGAGCACCTCGCACTCCTAAGGAACAAAGGAGTGCCATGAGCTCATAATCCTGCCCCCGAGCAAGGCAGTCCACCTCCACCAACTCTGGATCGCGCTCCAGTTGAACAATTCGCCCGCGAGCGCCACATACCTGAAGAAGCGTTCTCCAACGCTGCCATCTCAGCGCGCCTAGTTCGTCCGACCGGAGAACCTGAAGCTCATCATCTCCATCACGACCCGGAAGCAACAGACATCGGACATGCAATTAGAAGGCTCACTCGCGAAGAAATTCATGATGTAATCGCTGAAGAGTATGAACTAGCCGGGTGACGTGCCACTTTGTCCCGCCGCACTCTCCACCACTGCTCACTGTTAGCACCCGAGGTCCCGACACTTCCAATCCCACACAGCTTCAAGCTCCCCAACATCGAGACGTTCGATGGGTCGGACGACCCTCTGGAGCATGTCAAACACTTTACAACTATCATGCGCATCTACAATACTCCAAACCAGCTTTGGTGTCAAGTGTTCCCGGCAACTCAAAAAGGGCAGGCTCGCACCTAGTTCAATTCTCTGAAAGAGGGATAAATCAAGAAATTCACAGAGCTAACTCAACAATTCATGGATCAATTTATTGCCAACCGCAGAATCATCCGGGATCATTCCCACCTTTCGGGAATACGACAGAACGAGGGAAAGACCCTCAAGGATTTCTTCCGTCGCTTCACTACTGAGGTGCGACAAATCCCATGGGTGGACCCGGAGCTCCTACAAGGGTTTTTTCTTGGAAGGCTCCGCTCGGGTGACTTCTACTCCGCACTTATGCGAGAGACTGTGTCCAACTACCTTGATCTCGTTCACCGGGCCGAAGCCCAAATCGTAGCTGACGAGTCAATTGAAGCGAGCTACCAACAGTTCGAGAGGAGCTCGAAGAGACAGCGGGAGCAGGAGTTATCACTGTTGTCGATCCTTAAGAAGAACGACGCTCACCACGACAATCCCCGCCGGGACCGAGGCCACACACTCCCTTCAACACCTGCCAGATGAATGTACTTGCCATCCACAACGACAATGTTATCAGGAAGCCCAAGCAGCTTCCTCCGAACACCAACAACCAGTCACAATATTGTGATTTCCACCGCGGGCGTGGACACAGCTGAAAATTGTGCTCGACTGAGGGAAGAAATCAAGCGCCTTATTCGTCAAGGGTTCCTTGGCAAATTTCTAGAGACACAAGCGCTGTGACAGACATCCTTGAGCGGGTCTGAGGGCATCTCTGAGAATGAACACCCTCGGCGCAAGGATTCTTCCTCTGACCAAGAATGCGTAGAATCTGCGCTGGTTCTATCAATAATTTTATATATTTTATGCATTTTACTATGTAAAAATTGTGACCTGCAACTCGCATAAATGATTTCCAATACTAATCATAACCCTTGCACATGTTTAGATAAAACTCGGGAAAGGCTGTACAATTCGCTAAAACAAGGGAGTCCTCCAACAGCACCGCCAGGGCCTGCCCACCTCACGGCCGCCAACGGTTCGAAGAGCCCTCCCTTCACCAAAATTTTGGGGCCAGTCCCCCTGACTGCGCACTACCGGCTAGAATGTGTCCGCCCTTCGCCATTGTAGTAGGTTACGCCATCGTCGGGGCCTGCCCCCTCACTGTCGCCAGTGGTTCGAATGCACTCACTCTTCACCGCCACACGGGGTCCTACATTTTACAGCAACTGCCCCCGAGAAGCGCGCTCATTTACAACAACTGCCATTGGGCAGCGCAATTACTTACAGCAACTGCCCCCCAGGCAGCGCGCTCATCTACAGCAACTGCCTCCGGGCAGTATGCTCATGTACAGTAACTGCCTCCGGGCAGCGCGCTCATTCACAACAACTACCTCCGGGCAGCGTGCTCATTCACATCAACTACCTCCGGGCAGCGCGCTCATTAACAACAACTGTCTCCGGGCAGCGTGCTCATTTGCAGCAACTGACTCCGGGCAGCGCGCTCATTTGCAGCAACTGCCTCCGGGCAGCGCGCTCATTTACAACAACTAGCTCCGGGAATTTGCGCCCGTTGCTCAAAGGCAGTTGCCAGACTGAAGGCCCGTCTTGTGGCCCGTGGCTTCACGCAACAGGAGGGTCTTGACTATGAGGAGACCTTCTCTCCGATGGCTAAGCTCAACACCGTCCGTGTTCTTCTCTCCGTGGCGGTGCACCGCCACTGGCCCCTTCATCAGCTCGACATCAAGAATGCCTTTTTGAATGGCGACCTTCAGGAAACCGTCTACATGCGCCAACCGCCCGGGTTTGAGACCACGGGGGAGTCTTGGGTGTGTCTTCTCAAGAAATCCATTTATGGTCTCAAACAGTCCCCTAGGGCGTGGTTTGACAAGTTCAGCAAGGTGGTTCGGGACATGGGGTTCACTCGGAGTTCTGCAGATTTCTCCCTATTCACCCAACACCGGGCCACTAGAACCGTCCTTCTGCTGGTTTATGTTGATGATATACTACTTACTGGGGATGATTCAAAGGGGATTCACGAGGTCAAACAGCATCTGAGCACTGTATTTCAGACCAAAGACCTGGGGCATCTTCTCTACTTTCTTGGTCTCGAGATCGCACGACGGCCGGACGGGCTGGTCCTCTCCCAACGGAAGTACTGTCTCGATCTTCTCAAAGACGCTGGTCAGTCCGGTTGCAAACCAGCTTGTACCCCGATAGAGGCAAATCACAAACTGTGTGCTCATGCTTCTGATGACGATTTGCTTCTTCAGAACCCAGAATACTATCGACGCCTTGTGGACAAGTTGATCTATCTAACGGTCACGAGGCTGAATATATCGTCTGTCGTTGGGGTTGTCAGTCGGTTCATGCATGCCCCCCCCCGGGTTTCTCATCTCCAGAAGGTTGAACGGATTCTCTAATACCTTAAGGGAGCTCCGGGTCAAGGGCTGGTTTACAAAACCTCCGACTCGGCTCCCGCATTAGTCGCTTATTCTGATGCTGGTTCCCTGGACGATCGGAGGTCAACAAGTGGGTTCTGTACTTATTTTGGGTGTCATCTCATTACATGGAAAAGTAAGAAACAAGTCGTGGTCGCACGTTCCTCTGCGGAAGCTGAATACCGATCGATGGCCTCGGTTATCTCAAAACTCACATGGCTTGAAAGTCTCCTTACTGACCTGGGAGTAAAACTCCCCTCATCTGCTGTTCTATTCTGTGATAGTCAAGCCGCCATACACATAGCAAAAAATCTGGTGTTTCACGAGCGCACAAAACATATCGAAGTTGACTGTCACTTCATTCGAGAGAAAGTTCAATTGAAGAAACTTGAGTTAAAGCATGTTCCGGAAACTCATCAAGTTGCTGACATTCTCACAAAGGCCTTATCAAGTACCTTGTTCTACCAGTGTTTGTCCAAGCTGGGTGCATATGACCTATACGCTCCAGCTTGCGGGGGAGTGTTAGAAAAGCCCATTTAATCTAGGCCCATTTTGTAACATTTATTGTTTTTCTCTCCTCTCTTTAGTCTCACATCTTGTATAGGACCTTTTTCTCTCTTTCTCTCATCTATATATTTGTACTCATTCTTTGTATTTTACACAAGTGAACATATATACAAGGTTGGCTTTTTCCCTCTCTACAATTATTATTATTAATAATAAGAAATAATAATAAATGCGCTGCGGCACGGTTCTGCTTCGATCCGGTTCGGATCGGGTCTAAAAACCATAGAACCGTTTGAGACTTGTATGTTCCGGTTTCGATTCTGGTTCCGGTCCTGATAAAAAAATGAAAGAACCACACCCGGACCAATGTTGTTCATGGTTCCAAACCGGAACCCGAATAATTTGTGAATTGTTTAGTTCGGTTCTTCGCGGTTCCGGTTCGATTTACGGTTTTCGATTTTAAGTGACAGCTTTAATAAAAGGGCCCCAGGCTCTCCTTTCAGTCCATTTGACTTCCTACGAACGAGAGAGCACCCGAAGAATCCTTCAAAGATCTCCCTGTGCGCTTGATGGAATCCTCGAAGATATCTTGAAGATCTCTTGAAGATATCTCAGATGCATTCGAAGACTCTTGGGGATTTCACCAAGCATATTGCGCCCCATGCACATTGCACTTCGCAAACATTGCGCCACGTGCACATTTCACTCAGTGCATATTGTGCCCCGTGCACATTGCACTCTGTGCACGTTGTGCCCTGTGCACGTTGTGCCCTGTGCACATTGCACCACATGCACGTTGTGCCCCGTGCACCTTGCACCCCATGCACATTGCGCCTCGTGCACATTGCACTACGCGCACATTATGACCTGTGCACATTCCACTCCATGCACATTGCACATTGCTCCAAGCACATTGCAATGAGCACGCCGCTCCAGACTCCTCTGCTCGCAACCAGAGAGCATCCGCAGATACCAAATCGTGCCCAACACACTCCTCCAGTGATGCAGCACAGGCGTCACACCTGCCCGCCACCCCGGAGTCCCACCAGGGGGCCCACCTGGAGTTAGCACCAGACGGCTTTCATCAGGGTCGCGGCCCGTACACCCCAACCAGCTCTCCGCCATGGAATCACCACCATGCGGCAGGTTGTTGAGGTCGGGGCTCGATCCCCTGACCTCCTAGATAAGAGGCTTTCACCAGCATTCTCATCACCAACCAATCTCGTACACCCCAACCAGCTCTCCGTCATGGAATCACCACCATGCGGCAGGTTGTTGAGGTCGGGGTTCGATCCCCTGACCTCCTAGATAAGAGGCTTTCACCAGCGCTCTCATCACCAACTGATCAGTTGGTGATGAGAGCGCTGGTGAAAGCCTCTTATCTAGGAGGTCAGGGGATCGAACCCCGGCCTCAAGAACCTGCCGCATGGTGGTGATTCCATGGCGGAGAGTTGGTTGGGGTGTACGGGCCGCAACCCTGATGAAAGCCGCCTGGTGCTGACTCCAGGTGGACCCCCTGGTGGGACTCCAGGGTGGCGGGCAGGTGTGACGCCTGTGCCGCATCATAAAAGTGCACTTTTATGATGAGAGCGCTAGTGAAATCCTCTTATCTAGGAGGTCGGGGGATCGAGCCCCGACCTCAACAACCTGCCGCATGGTGGTGATTCCATGGCGGAGAGCTAATTGTGGTGTACGAGCCACGACCCTGATGAAAGCCGCCTGGTGCTGACTCCAGGTGGGCCCCCTGGTGGGACTCCAGGGTGGCGGGCAGGTGTGACGCCTATGCCGCATCATCCAGCCTCTGAGAAACAATCGCAGGTCCCAGATCCCCCAGAGCGCAGTGCTCCCCACTGCAACTCAAAAAATATTTATTTCCGCGAACAGTGGTCTGTCACCCTTGGAGTCTTCCTCCTCTCTTAGAAACTGTAACGAGAGGGGGCTTGTCGCCCCCACATTCTCTACAAAGCCTTGTAACGACACCAAGATAGTGGAAGTTTGGTCGGCGCAGCCCCAGTTACGTGATATTTTACCCTTTCCAGGGTTTTCCACGTTAAAAAAATTCTCTTGCCAATGTCTCATTCAACTTTGACTTTTGCGCGCTCAACCGCTCACGAGCTAAGACGATTCGATTTTCGACCGGTTTACTGGAGCATCGAGTTGACCCGCAACATTTATAATAGATATTGAACAGAAAAAAAGAATAAAGAATATGGTAACTTGATTTTTAAGACTCAAGTCATGTGCTGAAAAATTGAGCTTTCTCTAAGTCTCTAACAAAGGTAAGGTGTGGTGGCTGTAGGACTGAATTTAACTTGTAGTCCTAAGTTTGCTAAAAAAATAAGATAGAATTATGGCTCGTATTGAGTTCAGATTGAATACAACTAGCTAATTAATGAGCCAAACCCGACTCGGATTGAACCTGAATTGAGTGGAATTTGGCTCAAGTCATCGGGCTAAAATGTACATGCATGCGCTTATGAATCATATAAACATATATTATGTACGCAAATGAATTTTAATTGATATATATACACGCATTACATATCTCATATGCATATATCTTGGAGTAATAATGGCTCCGTTTGATGCAATGTTTTTGTTCGGATGAGTTTGGACAAACACGCCACCGTCATAGAATGTACGTTTGGCATGACAATGGTTATGACCAGCACCAAGAAAAGAAAACTAGTTTTGAACATAAAAATGGATGAAGTTCCTTTGGTGAGATAGGGCGTTCACGAACGACGGTTCATAACAACCGTGTTCACGATCGCCCCCGACTCCCCCAAACGGAGCCATACTTACTGATTGAAAGATAATCAGAATCAGACAAGTTTTTAGCATGTAACGAGATTAAATCTAGCCAGCCTACAATCAAATTTATATTGTTCTAGAGCGGATCTATTGAATTTGAGTCGATCTAGAGCCTGTGTTTGACCGACTTGAGATCGGATAGTTAAGAACCCTACTTAAAAGTAAAAAAAAACGAACATCTGATACCTGGTAACCTGGGCAAAGAACCAATCCTTTTTATGATCACTATCACCAATGACATAAACAAGATCACTGTCAGGATATAAATCTGCATATCTCTCCCAAAGCCCATATTGCCTAAATCTGCAATAAGCAATAAACAGGTAGCAATGTGCTCGAACAGTTGCGGTTATGCAAGTATGAAAAAGAGAATCAAAACTGTATATTTTCTCAAAGCAATTTTTAGAACAATGCTCCATGAATTAATAATATTAAATCTCATATAATCTGTGAATTACCTATCAGGATGATTGAGAAAAATCCTGTTAACATAATTAGGGTTAGGATCTGGAACATAGAACTCTGCAGCAGATCGGTCGGGGTATCCTATCTCCCAAAGAGTTGGTCCGGCTCTTGGAGGCTCATATACCAGGTCACCAAGATCAATAATACTTCCTACTTAAAAAGATGCAAAAATAAATTTATTACAAACAAACAAATACAAAGAAGGGCGGAGCAGGAGAAGACAGAACACAAATCTATCAGGAAGATATATTCGAACTAAAATTAACTTAAAGGATCATTCCTAATTTAGATCAAACTAAATTCAGAGATCCTTTTGAATCTTCATTAAAGATCCATTAGGACTGAATTTGGGCTTTGGAATTGGAATCAGCGGTCAAAGTCTAACAAAAATGGGCATCCGGTTCTAATTCTAGGGCCCCGATTCCGTCCCTACGAATGGAAACTATAAGAGATTTGGCTCAACCAAGACCTAACACTAAGTTTTGACTTTTGGGCTAAACTCTCAATTTCATAGGTCAACTAATATACTGACCTGGCATGATGGTTATGGTTGAACCATACATGTAGTCTCCAATGAACCCAGGAACCCACGCATAAAGATTGTAGTCTCCTGTATGAATATTGTTGATCGAGAAGAACCCATTGGCTTCAGCTTTTGTCCAAAATTGATATCCCTGAGCAAAAGTTGTTAAACAAATGATTTTCATACAAATGCATATTCAAATAGGCTATGCACAATATAGTGATATAGAAACTAAAGATGATGCTGATACTCACCTTGCACTCTCTTTGCCATGATCCGACTTCTCCTGGTAATGCCAGCCCAATATACGCAGAACTTGCATAAAGATCTTCATCATCAATATACCTAGTAAACCAGTTCAGTGTTAGGTGTACTGTGGAAATTTTATGACTTATCTTTAAGGATTATTACTGGGACCTCTCTCAGGACTACACATAATTACAAGAACCTTCCCTTTACTTTTTGAAATTACAAAAACCTCCCCTCAGATATTGCAATGTTACAAGAACCCCCACTTAGTTAACATACATTACTGAGTGCATCCTTCTAGAAGGGTGGGATATTGTACTAAAAATTAACAATGTAAACTAGTAGGATGAGTTTTGGTAATTCCAAAAAGTAGTGGAGAGGTTCTAGTACCATGCAAAGTCCAAAAGCAGGTTCTGGTAATTAATGAGACTCTTTAATTCATATAGATATAGATCACTGAATAGCATCGATTGATATATAGATTCATTTCCTTGAATTATTTAGTTTTGAAAGATGAGTGTAAGTATATCGATTGTTAACAAACCAAAATAGAGTATACCTGTCCCGAACAAGTAGCCTACCAGAAACAGAACCCCTTTGTTCAGTCTTCTCATAATCTTCTGAAAGAGCGAAAGCATATGGCCAACTCTCCACTTCAGTTTTCATCTAGAATATCAAACAACATAAAGAAGGAAGCCTGAAATGATTTTTGAGATGAATGGCAGAAGTCCATGAACTAGTGAACAACAGAACATGCCGAGATACTGTTAAATTTCAAAGTGCTATGCTTATCTTTATTTTATCTATGCTTTTTGCGAATTAGCTTTTGCATCATTGTCTGGTTATTTGGAGTCGGACTTATGATACAATTACGACTTCCCAAGTGAACCTCCTCATGGCAAGGGAGACTCAGAGCCACCTCGCCAAGCACTATTGATTTTTATTAACGCATTTTGATTTTATTATGCCACTTTGTATTTTCTTATCGTCCATAGCCTTGGTGGCAATTACATAATATTAGACATGTAGCACTCTCGCCTATATAAGAGAATGTAGTGGAGTCTTAAAGTATATTTGGAGGACTTGTGAATTTCTCTTTTGGAGAGGAACCCTTTGGGGGAATCAACCCTCAAGAGTAGGCACGAGCATTCCTCGTGATTTGTATCCCTCATATTTTATTTTGAATACAATGATTTTCTATCAGCCCGTTGGAGTTTATTTGGCATATAACTTCATTTTCATGGGATGGAAAATAGTGCATGTAGTTTATTCCATGGATCCCATGACATGTAGTCTTAGAGCGAACCCTCTTTTAAAGACACTCCTACCTGTCAGCGATTTGCTTGCCCTGTTTCGGTCTTGAGCAACAAGGAAGGTTTCCCCAAGAGTAGCTCTCCTTCCCAGTTCATATGTCTTGTACTTGTTTGTAATTGAAAATTTATTTTATCCAAGTATTTTTATTCTTCCATTCAGCCTTCTTTTCCTTGGTTGGATTTTGGATTTTGGTTTGGTTTCTTTCCAATTCAAAACCCTAGAAGAGCTACTTTGGGAGAAATTGATATGCATATCCAGTAAATCTCAAAATTTTGAGGAAGTAGTAAAGTCAGAACTTTGCGGATGGTGACAATATCCACTTTTGAAATATTAAACGTGCAATTTAAAGAATTATTCAGGGACAATTAATAGTAATACATTTCAGCACATGCACAAAGAACAGAAAAAATGGTAACGGTTAACAGCTCAAACGGTTATAACAGATTATGAGATCACAAGAGAATATTAAGTGAAAAGAATGATGATCAAGATCATGATGATGGGTGACAGTCTAATATCGTGGGATTTCGACTACAACCTGTAAATTTGCATCATCCCAGAGAATATGTGGGTCTGCTTCTCCCCAAGTGGAATTAAGATACATGAACACCGGGCCAAAGACCTTTTTCCAGTGTTCTCCATTCCTGAATTTTGGGACAAGATCATCTCCCGAGTAGTGAGCACTGAGGAACATCTGGAAACACAAACAAACATATCCTTGCAATAAGCACAAAATCATCGAGTTTATGTTTTCGTACAGAAAATTAAATAAAATATATTGAACCACTTCAAAAAAATACTAAATATATATGTAACATGATTTGACTAATGATTTCACTATAATATAAGCAAGACTGGTTATTTAAAGTAAAATAATGTGCTCAACGGAGTAATTCAGATGTTTGTCCAAATATTGTCTAAGCTCTGCATAACAGAGATTATTTGAACCCATGATCTCCATCTCCAAGCATTGAGTCCAGTAACAAATGAAGAAAATAAAAGGCAGTACAAGTTAAATAATGAAGAATTTAGTAGTAAAACGGTACTATTTGCAAAGGAACATAGAAAGTAACATGGGTTACTTTGGAGAAGCAGGAACTTTATAGAAGCCCTTAGATAAATCAAACAACAACACTCAAGCCTTTATCCCACTATAGTGGGGTCGGCTATATGGATCCTTTGTCTCCATTCTGCCCTTAGATCAATCAAAGAGAGAAAAAAGTCGGCTCTAAAAGAATTTGATGATGACTTCTACCAGAAACAACCTTGGTGGCATGAGTGCCAATTGAGCCCCACAAGTAACGAAAAGGGTGATCATGAACTTTGCGTGAACCTTTTCTCTGAAATAGTAAACTAAATATCAATGTGTTTGGTCCTTTCATGAAAGACTAGATTTTGAAGTTATGTGAGTTGATGTTGATCGTCATAGTAGTGATGTTGAGTTGATGGCTCCTTGAACAGGAAATCTCAGTTGCCATAAAATAAATGTTAGTCCCCTAAGCCCAAAGGTATATAAAGTCAAGACCCTATAGTCTACTTCAACCGGGGATGAGACACGACTGCCTACTTCTTAATTTTTTATGCCCCAAATTGCAACCCACAAACATAGAGTAACATCTTGTTAATCTTCAATCAGTTTTGGAACCAATCCAATCAGCGTAACACCGATTCAAGTGTTCTTGATTCTTTTAGAGAATTTCCTTTCCTGGAGTGTTCAAAATTCCAAGAACTAGTACTGATAAACAATTACCGGAGTACACCCGAGCCTGGCAGTACTAACGCCGGAGTACCGCGCTCAGGAGGACTGTGGGGGGGGGGGGAGTTTTTGCCCGTGCGCTCAAGAGTAGACGAATATAGGCAAAGCACGGGTGAGAATGCTTGTTAAAAGGAATAAGGGTTATTATTAAAATATTTTAATAAACAATCTAGTGAAAATCATAACTAAAGGTGAAAAAAACAACTACCTAGATTGATGAGAATAAGTCTTAAGACATTTATACAAGAGTGTCCTCTATATAAATAACTATAAAAATGGAAAAAAATAAAAACAAATATTCACCAAAGCAACTCACTACAAAATAACACTACATTTTGATGTAGGGTAGGCCGTGGGTGCACAATTTAGACTCTACATGCGACACGACCGTCAGTGACGGCGACGAATATTATGAGCAATAATAACTTGGCACCACAAAATTAAGCGAAAACAAAGAAACAATATAATTTAATTTTGGCGATTATAGTTGGCTTTCCTCCGCTCGGAGGGCCAAAGCAAAGCGTGCGGCGAATCGGTCCTCCTGCAAATTAGTAATCAATTGACACAAGGCGCTACAAACTAGAGCCAAACAAAATATGAAGTTTCCAATAATAATATTGCAAATACAACAATCCAAATCACGAAAATAAAACTCACAACTAGCGGGCTGGTTTAGGCCAATGGAGGTGATAAGTCCGGATGCGTGGATCGGGTACCGAGGGTGGAGACGGAGGTGGCAAAGGCGGGTGGGGGGCTGTTTTGGTGGCCAATAACGGAATCGGAGGGCGATGGAGTAGATCCGGATAGGAGCACGTAGATCCGGACTCGGGGAAGGTAGATCCGGTGGTGGAATGTCGGGTTGGGGCGGGGGAGGGTAGATCGGGGCAATATAACCCGGATCGGGTAGTGGGGATGTAGATCGGGTCAATAGAACCCGGATCTAGGAGGATTAGGGGCTGTGGAGTAGTGGGGAAGAGGTGGATCCACGAAAGGGAAGAGAGGAGTGGCCGGCTAGGGCTAGGAAGGCCCTAAGTGGGGTCGGAAATGGCAAGAGGGGCTGGAAACGCGCAGGGACTGGCAGCAGCCAGTCCGGCGGCTGCTTGGAGGGGCGGTGGCCGGCGGGTTGCTTGGGATGGGCGGTGGCCGGCGGATTTGAGGAAGGGTGGTAGCCGGCGGGTTTGAGGGAAGTTGGGGTGAGTTCCGGGGGGGAAAAAGGGAGGAAAACGGTGGGAAAATGTGGGGAAGGTTAGGGATTACCTTGGGGGAGAGGATGAACGCCTAGGAGTCGTCACCTAGGGCTCCACGGAGTCGGCACCGAGGAAGGATCACAGGATTCCGGGATTGAACTTCTCCAAATTCTGCAATACCCCTAAACCAGCCCACAACTCCCTATTTATAAGAAATAACACCCTAGGGCTTCACCATCAACGGCTATGATTGGCCGATGGGTTCGGCCTCTAAATAACAACATATAAACTCAAATAAAATACATAAATATATAATTTCGACTCGCAGCGACGTTCCGGACGCAACCGCGGAGTCGGATCGGCGGTCCGATCAAGCGTTCCTGCGGGAATAGACGAACGTGGGTCCCGCGCCTCCAAATGCACGATCGGATGGAATCCCATCAACTCCCCCCGACTGAAAAGCATTCATCTCCGAAGAATGGAGACGATCGTACTGGAGTCGAAGCCCGGGGGCGAGTTGAGCAAGCTCAGCTGGTAGTATCCAAGTGTCGTCCGCGTCGGGGCGGCCGCGCCAATGGACCAAGTAGCGAAGACGTGGCCCGTCTGTGGTGGGGACAATCTGGTGGGATCTGATCTCAGTAATGCTCTCATCTCTCAACTCTCTCATGGTGGGGCCCGGAGTGATCGGTGACGCCGACGGCGGGACCATAGGCGACGACTGTCCAGGAGGGGGATATGGGCAATGGGTGGATTGAGGTGGCTGCTCGACATGGGTGGGGTGGTGGGGAAGGGTGGCAAGGAGCGAGGGAGTGGGTCGCCTCCACTGCCCGGGTCCACATAGTCATGAGGCTCGTGATAGGGTGTCAGATCCTCAACATTAAATACTGGGTGAATCCCCATATTTGCTGGGATATCCAGCCTGTAGGCGTTTGCTCCAATCCGATTAACAACCGAGAAAGGGCCCATTCGCCTGGCGCTTAGCTTTTTGGCAGGCCCAGAAGGGAGCCTCTCCGAGCGGATTCGTACCATCACCTGATCGCCAACATTAAAAATACGTTCCCGCTTTCGTTTATCCGCGTGGGCCTTATAATTTTCATTGCTCATAATAATGCGTCGGCGGACCGACTCATGCAACTCATGCAGGTGCTGTGCAAATGATTCTGCGGACTCACTAGGTCGGGACTCTAACGGGCTTGGAATAAGGTCAATGGGTTTCCTGGGGTCATATCCTGACACTATATGGAATGGGCTCAGCCCAGTGGACCTATTGACCGAACTATTATATGCAAACTCGGCGATCGGCAAATCTAAATCCCAACTACCTACATGCTCTCCAGTTAGACACCGCAACAGATTCCCTAGACTCCTATTCACTACCTCAGTCTGACCGTCCGTCTGTGGGTGATATGCGGAGGAAAACCTAAGGGTAGTACCAGTCTTGTGCCACAGGGTTTTCCAAAAATAACTCATGAATCTCACATCACGGTCGGACACAATCGACTTGGGTAGGCCATGCAACCGAAAGACATCCCTCATGAATATAGATGCAACGTGGGTCGCATCTGCCGTCTTGCGGCAAGCAATGAAGTGTGCCATCTTCGAAAACCGGTCAACCACTACAAAGATGGAATCGTGTCTCCGTAAGGTGCGGGGGAGTCCGAGAACAAAGTCCATGCTGATGTCCTCCCAAGGGCGGTGTGGAACAGGTAGGGGTGTATAAAGGCCGGTGTTCTGTTTACTTCCCTTGGCCGTCTGGCAGATACGGCAGTGGCGCACAACTCGAGCTACGTCCTTCTTGAGGCTGGGCCAGTAGAGACGGTCCTCAACAATGGCTATAGACTTATCCCGCCCGAAGTGACCCGCGGCTCCGCCCGCGTGCAGTTCCCAAATCAGATAGTCTCGGTAAGACGTCTGAGGAACGCACAGGCGAGAACCCCGGTACAGATATCCCTCGTAAATCTGGTATCCCTCAACGGGGTCGGGTGGGTCTCGGGACAAGGCGGTGTAAATCTCGCCAAAGTCAGGACACGTGGGGTAATCGAGCATCAGTCGCTCAAGGCCCTGCACACTCGCCGTCAGCGTCTGCAATAGGGATACGCGGCGACTCAACGCGTCAGCCGGCTTGTTCTCAACACCCGCGCGGTGCTTGAGAACATAATGGAAATCCTGCAGATACTCGACCCACTTCGCATGTCGGTGGCCCAACTTGCGTTGTGAATCGAGGTAACGGAGGGCCTGGTGATCGGAGTACAACACGAACTCCCGGGGGAGGAGATAGTGTCGCCAGTAGCGCAGAGACTGGACAATAGCGTAAAATTCTCGATCGTAGTTCGAGTACTTTTGCTTAGCTTCATTCAATTTCTCACTAAAGTAAGAAACTGGGTGTCCCTCTTGGCTCAACACGCCACCTATACCGATACCCGAGGCGTCGCAGGCGACCTCAAAGGCGCGACTAAAATCTGGCAATCGTAGGACGGGAGCTGTCGTCAACCTCTCCTTAATCTCCTCAAAGGCTCTAGTGGCTGCGGGGGTCCACTGGAACTCTCCCTTCTTGAGACAGCTCGTGAAGGGGGCCATGATCGAGCTGAACCCCTGGACAAACCTCCTGTAGAAGGTGGCAAGGCCGTGAAAGCTGCGAGCCTCGTGGATATTCTTAGGCACAGGCCAATCTCGGATAGATTTGACCTTCTCAGGATCCACGGAGACTCCGGTGGAGGAAATGATAAAGCCCAGGAAGTGAACGGACTCGGAGAGGAAGGCGCACTTCTTCAGGTTCACATACAGTTTCTCTTGGCGAAGGGTGCCAAAGAGAAGTCTCAGATGATCGAGGTGAGCGGCCTGCGTCTGGCTGTAGACTAATATGTCGTCAAAGTACACTACCAGAAACTTGCCCATGTAGGGCCGCAACACCTGCGTCATCACACGCATAAACGTGCTCGGGGCGTTAGATAGCCCGAATGGCATAACTAACCACTCATACAGACCGTCCTTGGTCTTAAATGCGGTCTTCCACTCGTCCCCTTCACGAACTCGAATCTGGTGGTACCCACTGCGGAGGTCGATCTTGGAGAAGATCTGGGCACCCGACATAGTGTCTAGTAAATCATCGAGTCGTGGAATAGGAAAACGATACTTGACCGTGATTTTATTAATGGCGCGGCTGTCGATGCACATACGCCAACTACCGTCCTTCTTAGGAGTAAGAAGGGCGGGGACCGCACAAGGACTCATGCTCTCACGAATGAACTGCTTCCGGAGAAGCTCGTCGACCTGCCGTTTGAGCTCAGCGTGCTCATCCGGGTGCATACGGTAGTGGGGCAGGTTCGGGAGGGAAGCTCCCGGGACTAAATCAATGGCATGCTGAATGTCCCGCGGGGGAGGCAGCTCATCGGGGAGCTCGTCTGGCATAATGTCCGTAAACTCGCCTAACAAGGGACGCACCGCGGGAGGGAAATCAACTGGGGCGTCCTCGGCAACCTGGGTGGCGGCAACCACATAAATAACGTCGGACTCGGCACTATCTCGTAGGAACTCGCCTCGCCTCAGGATATGCAGGGGCCGCGAGGTGCTCGTGCTCGCAGATGGTTCCACCACACCCTTAGGTCGATCTCGGGGCTGGGTGGGTGTCAACGTGATCTTCCGCCCCTTATCATAAAAGACATACGTGTTCGAGCGACCGAAGCACGTAACATCACGATCAAAGAGCCAGGGGCGGCCGAGCAACACGTGGGCGACGTCCATGGGAATAACATCGCACCAAACCTTGTCCTGAAAGGACGCGATAGTGAGCGGGACTAAGCAGCGCTGGGTGACCTGAATCGCCGTCTTGTCAACCCAGACGACACGGTACGGATGGGGGTGAGGCTCTGCTCTCACCTGCATACGGTCAAGTGCCTTCTGGGCTACGATATTCACGCAACTCCCACTATCAATGGCTAGTTTGCAGGGTCCGCCTGCGCTAGGAAAGTAGGTGTAGAAGATAGTCGTGCGTCGCCAGTCCTCATCCACACGGGGGGTGTGCAAGAGGCGTCGAATCACTCCTACCTCTAACGATCGCTCGGCGTCACTCTCCCAACCCTCCTCGACTGCGGCCCTAACTTCCTCTGGGGCCTCCTCTTCCTCCTCTGAACCTTGTTGCTCCTCACCCTCAACTAGCAGGTTCCGCGTGGGCACCGCGCCGCCACGTGGCCTCTGCCAGAACATCTAAAGCATACAATGCCTCCAGATCGCTGATCATCAGTGGCTATGGCTTTACCCTTCGCATCCGCGGGATACGTGAGGGTGCAGCTGGAGTGGTCTGGGGCGGAGCGGGTTTCTTAAATGTCGAGGAATCAGTCCGGGGGGTGAACTGCCTCGTACTAGACGAACGCAGGTACTGCTCGTACTCAAGGGAGAGCTGGAATATCTGGTCAACAGTCTCCAAACGGTGGGGAATCAACTCTCTCCGAATATCGGCACGAAGGCCAGCCTTGAAGCGAGAGGCAGTGGCAATAGGCTCCTCGTAAACATCACTCCTAACGATCAACTCATCGAAGCGGGCCATGTACTCGGCAACGGTAAGGGTCCCCTGCCGTAAGTTCTGCAGCTGCTCAAACAGTTGCCCACGATATGATGCGGGGAGGTACTTCTCTTTCAGTCGCTCCTTCATCTCATCCCATCTGGTGATGGGGTAGTAACCATCCCGCTCTAGGGCCCTCTCAACACTGATCCAAAACACCTTGGCTTGCCCGACCAACTTCATCTTCGCAAACCGGACGCACCGCTCGTCGCTCATGTCGTACCACTCGAAATAGTGATCCATATCCAAAAGCCAGTCGCTGAAGGCTTTCGGATCTAGCCGACCATCGAACGAAGGGGCGTCGAGTCGGATACGACGAGTAATGTCAAGGTAGTGACCACCTCTCCGTGGGTCGGGGTACTCCTCGGGGTAGTCCTCCTGAAAGTAGTCGTGTCGAGCGGGTGGGGGACCGCGCTCTCTCCGACCCGGAGGATAGTACTCGTCATGGCGGTAGTCTCGGGGGCCAAGTGGGGGCACTCGGTCTCTGGGCTCATGCGGAGGCCGACGAGGCATACGGTAATCGTCCCGTGGAGGTAGGGGCCTCTCACGCACCGGGTCAGGATGTCGCCTAACCGGCGGGGCTGGGACTCGGTGGTGAGGGTCACGACGGGAGCGGTCTGCATGTGGATGACCATCTCTCTGGCGTTGGTCATAACGTAGAGGAGCATCGGGGTCGTCCTCAAGTGATTCGGCGTGCTGTGTCGGTGTTTCCCTAGCGTCCTCTAAGTGGCCTAAGCGACGGTTCACTTCAGTGAGATCATGACGCACCTCGTCAAACTGGGCCCCTATGGTGTCAAGACGATCTAAGACAAGTCGCTGGAACTCCGCAAAAGCGGCGTTCGAGTTCGAGCTCGTCGCTCGGTCCTCGGTGATCTGTGGCTCAACCATGCTGACTCTATAATTCCTACCACTACGGAGCATGCAAGTGGCCCAAACCTTGGGCTCTGATACCAATTGATGTAGGGTAGGCCGTGGGTGCACAATTTAGACTCTACATGCGACACGACCGTCAGTGACGGCGACGAATATTATGAGCAATAATAACTTGGCACCACAAAATTAAGCGAAAACAAAGAAACAATATAATTTAATTTTGGCGATTATAGTTGGCTTTCCTCCGCTCGGAGGGCCAAAGCAAAGCGTGCGGCGAATCGGTCCTCCTGCAAATTAGTAATCAATTGACACAAGGCGCTACAAACTAGAGCCAAACAAAATATGAAGTTTCCAATAATAATATTGCAAATACAACAATCCAAATCACGAAAATAAAACTCACAACTAGCGGGCTGGTTTAGGCCAATGGAGGTGATAAGTCCGGATGCGTGGATCGGGTACCGAGGGTGGAGACGGAGGTGGCAAAGGCGGGTGGGGGGCTGTTTTGGTGGCCAATAACGGAATCGGAGGGCGATGGAGTAGATCCGGATAGGAGCACGTAGATCCGGACTCGGGGAAGGTAGATCCGGTGGTGGAATGTCGGATTGGGGCGGGGGAGGGTAGATCGGGGCAATATAACCCGGATCGGGTAGTGGGGATGTAGATCGGGTCAATAGAACCCGGATCTAGGAGGATTAGGGGCTGTGGAGTAGTGGGGAAGAGGTGGATCCACGAAAGGGAAGAGAGGAGTGGCCGGCTAGGGCTAGGAAGGCCCTAAGTGGGGTCGGAAATGGCAAGAGGGGCTGGAAACGCGCAGGGACTGGCAGCAGCCAGTCCGGCGGCTGCTTGGAGGGGCGGTGGCCGGCGGGTTGCTTGGGATGGGCGGTGGCCGGCGGATTTGAGGAAGGGTGGTAGCCGGCGGGTTTGAGGGAAGTTGGGGTGAGTTCCGGGGGGGGAAAAAGGGAGGAAACGGTGGGAAAATGTGGGGAAGGTTAGGGATTACCTTGGGGGAGAGGATGAACGCCTAGGAGTCGTCACCTAGGGCTCCACGGAGTCGGCACCGAGGAAGGATCACAGGATTCCGGGATTGAACTTCTCCAAATTCTGCAATACCCCTAAACCAGCCCACAACTCCCTATTTATAAGAAATAACACCCTAGGGCTTCACCATCAACGGCTATGATTGGCCGATGGGTTCGGCCTCTAAATAACAACATATAAACTCAAATAAAATACATAAATATATAATTTCGACTCGCAGCGACGTTCCGGACGCAACCGCGGAGTCGGATCGGCGGTCCGATCAAGCGTTCCTGCGGGAATAGACGAACGTGGGTCCCGCGCCTCCAAATGCACGATCGGATGGAATCCCATCACATTTCCCCGTAAGCAAGAGTAGATATGCCATATGAGCCAATAATGGAAAGAAACCTAATGCAGTGGTAAGGCCGATACGGGTGGATGCTGTAAATGCACACCTATATACGAAGACGTGAAATGCTAGTGCAAGAGTGCTCCACTTAAGATTGCAACATGTAATTAATTATCATAACTAAACGACCGAGGCACGGGCGATTGCAAATAATTAAGTAAGAAAACAAATACTGAGCCGCAAATATTTCAAGCGATCACAGAAGTCGCCCCGCAAATTTAACGACGAACGAACTACTAGCACAATAAATAAAACAACCCACACAGTATAAATTTTACCAAGATAAACAACAGTAAAAGCAAAGACAGTTACCACAATTCACATATGTAGGCGGCGGCGGCGGCGGTTGTAGATAAGCATCCAAGGCTACAGCGATGTCGGGTAGTTGTTCTGAAGTAGGTCTATGATGGGAGGGTGGACTGGACAGGAAGTGGGCCTTGGTGATGGTAGTTTACTGAAGAAATGAAAGGGGTGAACAGTATGATTAAACTGCTGAACTGTAATAGGTAATTAAGGTGGCTGGTAGGCTGTGGGGAATGGGGAGCAAGGACGATGCAGGACGGGGGAGTTGAAGGCAAATGGGGTTATCAGATGAAGTGGAGGGGTATGTGTAGACTGGAACGGCAGCCGACGGTGAGATTGGAGAGGAAATGATAGGCTCTGAAGGGTTCTATAGTGGAGGGAGCGGAATTGAGGGGCGGCGGTGGAGTATGGCGGGCTGGACGGAAACCTGCGGGAAGCAGGTACGGGCTCGGGAGAGGAGAGGAGGAAGCAGAGGAGGGCTTGGGTCTTGGCGGAGGCGAGGCTGATCGGAGAGAAGGGGGAGCTTGCCGGCTTCACACCGGAAGGAAGAAGGAGATGAAGGCGGAGGGGTTTACCAGGGGCTGTTCGGTGGAGGAAGAGGGGGGGGGAATGGCTGGCCTGGCGTCGCACCAAGCAGGGAAGCACAGGAATCGCTTCTGTGAGGTGACAGGTGGTTCCAAGTTTTGAAATGAAACTCGCGATGCCTCTTTCTCCAAACCGCCGGATTTTAATACCCTAAAAGATAACCGCCGCCAGTAATGAACCGGTGCTAATATAACTCAAATAAAACCACCCCGATCGGATGGCTAGCATTGTTTCGGCCGATCTGGGGTTAAATACAACTTTGAATAAAAAACATGAAATACGAAAATGACTAGAAACGAAAATCCGGATCACCGCCTCCTGCGGGAATATACGCGCGTCGGTCGTGGCGCGCCGTCAACTCCCCCCAGCTTAAAGGCACTCAACTCCGATGAGTGTAGGTGAGTGTACTCGCCGAGCTGCCGTGGGGCGAGTTTCTGTAGCTCCGCCGAGGAAATCCACCGGAAAGGAAGAGGGAGGCGGAGGAGGCGGAGGCGGAGGAGGCTTACCGGGGAAGGAGGAGGAGAGGCGGCGGCCGGTGTCGCACCAGCGGGATGGGAGGGTGTCGACGTCGCACCGAGCAGGGCTTCAGGAATCGCTCCTGTAGCGGGACCGACGGGTTTGTGATTTCCAAACCCACGATAACTCCAACTTCCAGCTGCGCCTATTAATAAACCCAACATCAAAACTGCCTACTTAACTGAACCCTAAATCTGAAAATAAACCACCCGATCGGACGGTTCACAATGTTTTAAGCCAATCGGGTTACAAATACAACATAAAATATAAAAGTAATATATGAATTCGACTCGGATCGGTCATCTGGACGCAACCATGGACTCTGATCGTCCATCCGGGTAACGGATCACCGCCTCCTGCAGGAAGTCGGTCGTGGTGCGTCGTCAACTCCCCCGGGCTTAAAAGCACTCAACTCCGATGAGTACGTGGTCATACTCGATGTGTAGCCGCGGGGTGAGTCTCTCAAGCTCTTCTGAAGACATCCATGAAGCATCGTGCAAAGGCATACCGCTCCAACGGACAATATCTCGTCCGCCCGCGGCGTAGAAGTCGTGACCGACGATCTGAAGCACGTCGTCTGTGGAAGCAGGTGGTACCAATGTATCTCCGTCTGGCACTGATGTATCTTCGTCAGGCGATGATGTATCTCTGTCTGACAATGATGTCGGTGGAACCGTCAGTGGTGCAACTTGATCTGCATGTCGCGACACCGGTGGCAACAAAGAGGGACTGGTGGAGGCAAGAGGAGGAGAAGACTCAGGTGGTGGGGCTATGGCAGATGAAGGCTCGGGTAGAGGTGTGGTGAGTGGATCCACGCACACATGCTCCTCGTACTAAGGAGTCAAATCCTTTACGTTGAATACTCGTCTAATGGCCATACCACGAGGGATGTCTATCTCGTATGCGTTCGAACCAATTCGTCGCACGACTGTATAGGGGCTCATTCTGCGTGCACTTAATTTTTTTGCAGGTCCTTGTGGGACCCTCTCAGATCGAATGCGAATTAATATCTGTTCTCCTGCCTCAAATATTTGTTCCTGCCTGTGCTGGTCTGCAAGAACCTTATAATAATCATTACAAGCTGCAATTTTACTACGGACCGACTCGTGGAGTGTATGCAAATGATAAGTAAATGTTTCAACCCACTCACAGAAATGAAGTGAAGGACACAAATGGGGTGCCTTATCAGGAGGTTTACTAGGTGGTCGATAGAAAAATTCAACGTGACTAACATCATCGCCCGTAGGGATGTCATGGATGGTGACAAAATAGTGTGTCACGAGTGTAACGTGTACCTTTTAAACGATAAAGCCAGTCAGGTGACTCACCATGGGGTGTATACACAAAGTCATCACGTGTGAGATGAGCACTAATGCGGACATACGACCTATCACGATAAGCGGGGAAGCTCATCAAATAAACATTCCAGTGACGTAACCCCGGGGAGGTTGATAATGAGAGCGTGGCCCTCCAAGAGGAAGACACCAATAATAGTAGTGTCAGTGGGAGCAAGTAGAATACCTACAACAAAGTTAATACCTGGCTCATGAACCTCCCAAGGGAGTAGTGGTTCGTCAGGAGGCTTATCTGGAGGTCCAACGATGAAGTCATTAATAACGGGATGATCCTCCATATGAGTATAGCTGATAGAGGTCGTGTCCTCGTAAGTGGGTGAGGTATCCACTACGAAGTTAGCACTATGATCTCGACTCGCACTAGTGATGTGACTCGATATAGAGACATGGGCAGAGTAGGAAGACCCTTTACTCAAGTGTGGGTCACTTGATATAGTGTTGATATACCGTATACGGACCCCTAACCAAAGGAGACACTATGTCTAAGTGAGGTGTGAATGATGGATATACCATCACAGTGTCACCGGGTCGCTCATCCTCATTCACGCAACCACGCTCACTAGTCATACGAGTATCGCTCTTCACCTGTATAATGAGATCATGATCAGATTCAACAACAAGATCACATTCACAACAAGCCTCATCAATCCATGTCGAGTCAAAATCACCCCGACGATAGGACTGCTAGCTCTCAGACGGACATGATGCCCGCAGAATTCCAAAGGCTTGTCCTCGACCGTTTTAATCAAATGGGCGTCCAATTCGACACACTTAGAGTGCCCTGATTTTGGGAGTATTTATTCTGCATTCTCGAAGGATTCGCCCGACCGTCATGGGGGTTATTCGATCTCTGATGGGTATTTATTTATGGGCTCTCGCCTCTGCATTCCTCAGTCGTCCCTCCGAGATTTCCTTATCTGGGAGCTACACGCAAGCGAAGCTGCGGGACACTTTGGAAGAGACAAGACGATTGCGTTGGTTGAAGACCGTTTCTTTTGGCCCGACCTAAAGAGAGATGTCACCAGAGTAGTGAGGCATTGTAGAGTTTGCTAGACGGCAAAGGGGACCCGACAGCCTACGGGGCTTTACACTCGACTTCCCGTCCCCGAGAGACCCTGGTCGGATATTAATATGGATTTTGTTCTCGGGCTCCCTCGGACCCTGAGGAAGCTCGATTCTATATTTGTTGTAGTTGATCGTTTCTCCAAGATGACGCATTTCATTCCCTGCCAAAAGACCACGGGCGCCTCCCACGTGGCAACGTTATTCTTTAAGGAAGTCTTTAAGTACCATGGCCTCCCCGCTTCCACAGTCTCTGATCGTGATGTGCGATTCATGAGCTATTTTTGGAAGACTTTGTGGAAAAAGACGGGCACAACCCTGAAGTTTTCCTCCGCCTACCACCCGTAGACGGACGGACAAACTGAAGTGGTTAACCGTAGTCTTGGCACCCTTCTTCATTGCCTAGTTGGAGATAGTCCGACAACCTGGGATTCTGTCCTTCCGATAGCCGAATTTGCATACAATAGCTCGGTGGGGGGAAACGTACCGGAGATGAAGAGGGAGGCGGAGGAGGCGGAGTAGGCTTACCGGGGAAGGAGGAGAGGAGGCGGCCGGTGTCGCACCAGCGGGATGGGAGGGTGTCGGCGTCGCACCGAGCAGAGCTCCAGGAATCGCTCTTGTAGCGGACCGACGGGTTTGTGATTTCCAAACCCACGATAACTCCAACTTCCAGTCGCGCCTATTAATAAACCCAACATCAAAACCGCCTACTTAACTGAACCCTAAATCTGAAAATAAACCACCCGATCGGACTGTTCACAATGTTTTAAGCCAATCGGGTTACAAATACAACATAAAATATAAAAGTAATATATGGATTCGACTCGGATCGGTCATCCGGACGCAACCACGGACTCTGGTCGTCCATCCGGATAACGGATCACCTCCTCCTGCGGGAAGTCGGTCGTGGTGCGTCGTCAAAACCTTTGGGGTGGTGTCATCTCTAGAACATATTAGAGTATTCTATACAACTTTAGAATACTTTACAATGCTATATACAATTCTAAACTAATCTAGAAGCTTCTATTAAATAACTCATGTATGGTTGAAACTAGTCACATAGCAAATGAGTTAACCTTGGAACCGTGACACCGTGCTCTAAAACGATGCTTTTGATAGATTTCAAATTATAAGCCCCGTAACTTTTCTTTATTTTTGATGTGTGATTCAATTCACTCTTGCACATTCTTTCACTTAGAAGCCTGTCATGAGTTGATTTTATTCGAGCTTCACTGTACTCAAAGACACCCCGCGATGTCGTCCTCATCAGATTCAGAATATTACAATCCCAACAACTTTTGCTTGGTTTGTCCATGAACCACACACCATATTGATGGAGGACTGACTCTTATACCATTTATAACAACTTAACCCACAATATTCAATGTAGTATCCACTTTGGTTCATGCCATTACATAATTAGCTAAAAGATTTATCAATTCCATAAGTGGCATACAATTACTTTCTAAAATGTTATGTATTCCAAAATTACTCAAACTCAAAGCACACTTAAATGCGGTTTGGCTCATGTCATACTTAACTGAACCTCATGATTTTGCTGATTTCCATAGTCATCTTATGAGTGATTACTAATAAATCACCCATGATTTTCTTCAATTTTGGCGTGTGATTCCATTTATTTTGCACATTCACTTAGAAGTTTATCATGAGCTGACTTTATTCGGGCTTCACTGTACTCAAAGACACTCCTTGTTTTCATTAGATTCAAGATATTACAATCCCAACAACTTCTGTTTTGTTTGTCCATGAACCACACACCGTGCTGATGGAGGTCTGACCCTTATACCATTAGTAATGACTTAACCCACAATATTCAAGGTATTACTGTTATGTGGCTTGCTCGCGCCGTTTATCTTTACTTTCTGCGTATTTTATTTCTGCGTATTTGACCCATTGTCTAAGCTTAAATGGGGGGCACAAATTGGAACCTATTTATATGTTATGTGTAAGAGTTTTTAGGAAGGAAGAATTAAAAGTAAAAACTCTCTCTCTCTCTCATATTTCCCTCTCCCCTCTCTCTCTCTCTCACACACGGAAGAAAAATCTCGTGTATGCCCTAACTGCACTTCGCCAACCGTCGCTCTCCCTCTATCGCGCGTCTCCCGCGCCCGCTCAACACCGACGCTCGACCCGGCAACCATAGCTCCTCCTCCGACCACCCGATCCAGGGGGAAGGGTCATAACAGCTTGGTATCAGAGCCTCCTTCCTCGCTTCCTTCCACAACACCGGCGCTCCAGGAGGCTGTTTCCAGCACGTCAATCACCCCTGCTGCCTGCGTCCAGCCACCTGCGGCTTCCACTCGACCACCGGCCTCCGTTCCGCACCTCCCTACGCCAGATCTGCGATACCCAGCCCTCAAGGGCCCTTTTCCGCCTCTGTCGACTGCTCCCATTAGGCCCTCCAGCCCCGCAACTTCACCCCAGGGATTCAGAACCTCCGCGGGCTTGCTTCCTCCGCCGCCAGCAATCCGTCCAGCCCTATTCATGATGGTGGACGTTCCCCCCTCTCTCGCCGACCTTATGACACTCTTCCAAACTATGTTCGCGACTCAAACTGCCAAAATGGATGCCCTCAACGCACGTTTGGACGCCTTACAGGGCATGCCTTCTCCTCCGCCAGTGCACACGGCCGCTCTTCCGTCGGCAAGTCGCGTGGACTCCGCCATTCCTCTCGCCACTGACTACTCCGCCTACGGCCGCACTATCCGCATGGACTTTCCAATCTACGAGGGCCGCGAGGACCCCCTTTCGTGGCTCACCCGTTGCGATATTTTCTTCGCCAACCAACGCACGTCGGATGAAGAATGCGTCGGTATCGCCTCCTTCCACCTTCTTGGCCCCGCACAACTGTGGTTCACCACCCTCCTGCGAGAACACCCTAGCATTTCGTGGGCCGAATTCTCCAAGGCTTGCACCCTGAGGTTTGGTCCGGCTCTCCAGGGGAACCCACTCGGTGATCTGGTGAACCTCAAACAGGACGGGCCCATTGACGCCTATCTGGAGCACTTCCAAATTCTTCGGTCGCGCATGTCGTCCGTCTTACCAGAGCAGCAAGTTTCTCTCTTCACTGCGGGCCTTCACGAGCGTTTGCGTTGGGATGTGGAGTTCCTCCTGCCACCTGACCTCAACACGGCGATGAGCCTCGCCAGGGCTTGTGAACAATGCTTGCTTTTAGACCGTCCGCCTTTGGGACGTCGAGACTCTATGGGAGCTTACCCTCTTGCCAACTTGCGTGACACGACTCCATTCCAGGATGCGCCACCGCGGTCTATTGTTCGCCGTCGTTTGTCCCTCCCTGAGATGGCCGAACGTCACGAGAAGGGCCTATGCTACAATTGTGATGATCTTTATACGCCGGGACACAGATGCAAACGCCTATTTTGGCTGGAAGTCGATGACCCACCCCTAGATGACACGACAGGTAGAACCGATTCCACAATCCCTTTCGATTCAGCTTGAGGACAAGCTATCTTCGAACGGGGGCGGTGATGTTATGTGGCGTGCTCGCGCCGTTTATCTTTACTTTATGTGTATTTTATTTCTGTGTATTTGACCCATTGTCTAAGCCTAAATGGGGGGCACAAATTGGAACATATTTATATGTTATGTGTGGGACTTTTTAGGAAGGAAGAATTAAAAGTAAAAACTCTCTCTCTCATATTTCCCTCTCCCCCCTCTCTCTCTCTCTCTCACGGAAGAAAAATCACGTGTATGCCCTAACTGCACTTTGCCAGCCGCCGCTCTCCCTCTATCGCGCGTCTCCTGCGCCCGCTCAACACCGACGCTCGACCCGACAACCATAGCTCCTCCTCCGACCACCTGATCCAGGGGGAAGGGCCATAACAATTACCCACTTTGGTTCATGTCATTACATATTTAGCTAAAAGATTTATCATTTTCATAAGTGACATACGATTACTTCCTAAAATGTCATGTATTCCAAAATTACTCCCACCCAAAGCACACTTTAATGTGGAGTTCATAAGCGAATTCCACTTTTTGATGGAAGTTTGTTGCATGTCCACAAACTTTTTTTTGGTTCATCCCCTAACCACACATCTTACCAATGGAAGTTTGGTTTTGATACCATTTATAAGGGCGCAAAAAACAATGTCAGAAATATTATTTGTATTGGTTTGACTTATGCCATACTTAGCTGAACCTCATGATTTTGTTATTTCCATAGTCAGCTTATGAGTGATTCCTAAGAGATCACCCATCCCAAAATTATTCCTACCCACAACATGTTTAATTATGAAGTTCATAATAGAACTCCACTTAATCTGAAAAGTTTCTTTAATATTTAGGCGTCAAAATTATTACTAAAGTCCCATTACATTTTATTCCAATTCTGATGTAAGATTCAGCTTCATTTGTGTTACCTCCTTATACCACTTGTTCTTAAAAGGTATTTTTAATATTTAGGGGTCCAAATTATTACTCAAGTACATTACATTTTCTCCAATTTTAATGTCAGATTTAGTTCATTATTGTAGAAGAATTGAATAAGCCTGCGTAAAGTCCCTTTTTTCTCATGTATAAATTAGTTTCACATCCTAATTTGGAGATGAGATTTCATTCAGCCATCCTATAAATGTGTACAAATACTTATAGTATTTTTAGTGCGGTCAAGCGGAAGAACCACCACCTCCTCGAGATGCTCCCTTATGTTTCAAATGCAGGTCCCGAGATCTATTGACATTCCGTTGTCTCCATCACATGTTATTTAATTAATCGCATGTCCTCATCCATTCTCAACTTTACGACGTCATTCTCTATCTTCTTTCCATCCACACTTCTCTTCCACTTGACTCCTTGTATCCTCAAGAGTGTTTGCTTTGTTCAATATTCTGACCCTACGATGGGCAAACTAGCTCTACATGCTACCAAATATATGTTTTGTGGGTATTTTCACACACAGAAGGGAGATGTGCTACTCTTCCACTGATCAGAAAATTGTTACCTCCGCTGATGTCACATTCCTCAAGGATCAAACCTTCTACTCATCGACTCTTCATGATGACTTTCCACCTTCTATCCTACGTCTTAGCGTTCCTATCAACAACAAACCAACTCCTTTGCTCCCAACTCCACCTCCCATGCTACCAACATCACCACTTCACCTCCTCTTCATGTGTACACTCGTCGTCGTCCTCGGTCTGATGTCTTAAGATTGTTGACCCATACTCATGACACTCCATGGACAACTAATCAGACTAAGGTTCCCCCTAGGATGCAATCCTTTCTACCTCTTACCCTCTCACACATTATGTTTCCCTTCATCGCTTATTTCCAAAACTTCACAGGCCGCTTCCTTGTCTTCTATTCCCCCCTCTTCCGTGCAGGAAGCTCTTCAGCATCCGGAGTGATGGGCCACGACGGATGATGAAATGACTGCCCTCTGGGCCAATTAGATCAGGGACCTCGTTCTCCTTCCTCTTGGTCAATCCTATATAGGATGTAAATGAGTACTTAATGTGAAGCATCGTCCTAATGAGACTGTTGAGCGCCTCAAAGCTCATTTTGTAGCTCGCGGTTTCACTCAACAATATGATCTTGATTATGATGAGACATTCTCTCCAGTCGCTAAGATGAATATTGTACAAGTATTGATTTTCTTGGTTGTCCATCGTCATTGGACATTGCATCAACTTGATATCAGGAATGCATTCCTTAATGATGACCTAACAGAGTTTGTTTAAATGCATCAACCACCCGGCTATGAAAACACATGGAGTTTCTTGCCCGCCAGCTAAAGAAATCCCTCTTTAGCCCCAAGAATTCCCTTGGGCTTGGTTCGATAAGTTCAGTCAGGTTGATCGAGATTTTGGCTTCATTCAGAGCATGGTAGAATTCTCCTTATTTACTCGTCACCGTCCAGCAGGCATGATGATCCAAAGGACTCGTCTTGTCTCAACGAAAGTACTATATCGGCCTTCTTCACGATGCAGGCTACTCAACATGCAAGCCTGCTGATACACCAATGAATGCCAACCACAAACTCTGTGCTCACACATCCAACTCTGTTTACTGCTCTCTAATCCAAAGTACTAGTGTCGTATTGTTAGCAAGCTTATCTATCTGACTGTCGCACGACCCGATATATTATTTGTTGTTGAGGTGGACAGTCGCTTCATGCATGCTCCTCGAATGTCTCACCTCCTGATTGTTGAGTGAATCCTTCGGTATCTGAAGAATGCCCAAGGACAAGGGCTTGTGTACAAGTCCTCCTCTCCTCTATAATAATTGTCAATTCTGATGCATGTTATGTTGGCTCCTAGATGATCATCAGTCTACCAATGGCTACTGTACAAATTTTGGAGGACACCTAGTCATTTGGCGAAGCAAAAAGCAGACGGTGGTGGCAAGCTCTTCAGCGGGGGATGAGTATCGTTTGATGGCGCCTGTTGTTTCTGAACTCACATAGTTACAAAGTCTTCTTACTTATCTTGATGTAAAGCTCTCATCTTCATTTGTTCTCTACTGCGATAGTAAAGTTGTCATCCATATCGATGAGAACCCCGTTTTCATGAATGAACCAAACATATTGAAGTAGATTGTCATTTCATTTGGGAAAAGATTCAACTTCGCAAACTTGATCCACGACATGTACCCGTTGCCGAGCAAATCTCTAATGTCCTTACCAAGGTCCTGCCATGCCCACTATACCGACAGTTTCTTTCCAAGCTTGGAGCCTACAATCTGTATGCTCTAGCTCGCGGGAGAGTGTAGAAGTCCATGTAAAGACTCTCTTTTCTCATGTATACATTAGTCACACATCTTGTTTTGGAGTTTAAATTTCACGCCTCCATCCTATAAATATGTGCACAAATACAAGCAATAATTTGGATAGATGAAGTAATACAAAATTTATTCTGTTTTGTATTCCTTTTTTACTACAATTATTACACCTCCTTACACTTAGAAGTCTACAATCATATCCTGTCAAGAGTTGGCTAGTATCCTTTGCATGAGGTGCAGCCCTAATACCATTTATAACTACCCAATCCACAATATTTGAGGTATTGTCTGTTTTAATTTAGCCCATTTCAAACTAAGCTAAACTTTATGGTTGTATTACTTTCTTGGGTGACCAATTAGAAAGTACACATTGGCCGCCTAAGGAAAAAGATAAACCGTGAGGTTCAGCTTCGTACGTGATGACCTCACTCAAAAAGGATAGACCTGATGTATTGGGTTTCGTCGTTACTCTTGGGTTTTCACTGAACATCTAATGCATAGTAGAATACAAAGCCCATGACAAGGAAACATGCAAAACTAGTAAATTAAGAAAACTAAGCATATGTCTGCGATGAAATTAGATTTCGTGAAAAGTATGATTGTTTTGAGAACCAAAATGCGGAATGAAATCCACATCTCTACAAATATCACCACAAAAGTAGGAAACACCATGTAGTCTGTTGTGACGGTCTCAGAGTTGGAAGATGATCGCTCTTCTTTGCAATGAAATACAAGTTTCATTTTTGGTGGAGACTTTCTTTGTTCCTCTCTTTTTAGATCTCACTTCCACTGAGACGCTCTAAAATTCGTTGCCATAATGAGAAGATGATGCAATTTTTTCATATTCTTAAGAAATTTCTCAAACTGCCCTTATTATATCAGACAAGGTGAGAGTGATTTTGAAAATCTGGAGGAGTGGAAGTTATGGTATTAGGAAACCGTTTTCATTTCAAAACAGATAAATGAGGAAAAAATCCGCCGAACTATACATTTAGCTCAATTCGATGAATGTCAATTTTCGAAATCGACGTGCGTCAAATTCTATTTGAGTTCTGACAAAATCGGCGTACATCGATTTCCCAAACCGACGTGTGTCGAACTTATGTCAATGTTTGGTTCCGGTTCATAACTACAAACAAAAGCAAAGCATGCCGACTTTCCAAATCAATAAGCGTCAAATTCAACTTGATGTTTTGGTCTTCATTCAGCATGCGTCAATTTCCTAAATCAACGTACGTCGTTTATAGGCTAAACAACCATTTTGATTTAATTCAACGAACAACAAGCTATGATCCCTATTTAATTAATTTCCAATTAATTAAATACCATAAATACACATTTTGAACTTGATTTTTCATTTATATCTAATAAAAATAAAATTAACACGACCATTTATCCAATTAATTAAATACCATAAAGGGAGCCTGGCGCACCAGTTGAGATGTCACTGTGTGACCATGAGGTCACAGGTTCGAGTCTTGGAAGCAGCCTCTTGCAAAAATGCAGGGTAAGGTTTGCCTACATTTCACCCTTGTGGTGGGACCCTTCCCTGGACCCTCACTGTGCGGGAATGCATTGTGCACCAGGCTGCCCTTTTTATTTATCCAACTTCCATATGTTTTTAACATGCGACTTTATAGATTCATATTACGTTGACAGTAAGAATAATCTCTTATTAACTTCTAGATCACAGATTCCAATAGTTACACCTTAAAAGATCAAGAAATTGAAATATACTTTAAGCTGAGCATGGTAAAAGAGAGAACAATTTAAATCTTGCATCTGAAGGTCTTAAATACAACACTAAGTGGGCTAAGAATGATGACTCTCCTCTTAGAGAAGAAATTTTCATCCTTATGTAAGCATATATTAAATAATTCATGCATATGCATGTGACATAGAGCAATGCATTCCTATCATGCTAACTAGGAATAAGATAGAAAGTCAGCATTTTCACCTATGCCATGAACGCATAATAATAATTGTCAAGGATCAATTGCTTAAGCTGTGCATGAACTAGTTTTTTGGTATAAAGCGCCTAGAATGAAGGATACTTTCAGGACATTAAGGAAACTAGAATGTTAACATAGTGATCAGAACTCACAGCAAGTGTAGTGGGACCAACGTGAGAGGTAAGATTTTGCTTCATAGGCCCTCCGGTGCGGAATTCATCACTGGGCGTGATCTGCCAGAAGCCAATAGGAGGTTCAAGTGATATCCACCCATGAACCTTGTTATCTTTGTTCTCACAAGAATACTGATATTTATCATCCACCTAAGAAGCCATTTAACTGTTATAGCCATTAAAAAAGGTTATAAGATATATGAATGCAGCCTCGAAACCAAAACAATTCATGCCTCTCCTTTAAGATCTGCATTTATTGGATTTGTCAAAAGAACAGCTTCAGGATATGCTAATTGTTGACATCTTCCAGCCAACCGATCATCAGGCATTGGCATAATTTTTTGTCTATTCTCAGCCATTGCCATGTAGTGGAACCTAAAAGTCCATAAAGTGCAACTAAATTACTCAACACATCACATTGATTGTTATATTAAACAAGAAAACATTTCACTTTCATAGTTTCACGAGAAGTAGCTTTGTCTGGTGCAACTGCATAAATGTCGTAATTTCATTATATTGTACGATATAGACACTGATTTAGAAATATGATTCAAACCAAAATTTAGTCTATATGCTCATGAAGCCAGAGAGTAGGTGATGCAGAGCATGGCAAGATCGAAGGAATAAATGAATCCAATGTGAAGAAAGAACCCAAGAGGTAAAGAAACAAGTACATTGGGTAAGAGAAGAATGAAAGCCTAGAGAGGAGGGAACCAGGCGGTAATGAGTAAAATAAATCCTCACAAAATCCTAAGGTTAGAAGAGGGGAGGAAAATCTACCAAGAGGAAGAAAGTGACAGCAAAATCTACTTCAAAATTCAAGTGCTCATTTATTATCAGCCATGGATTCAACTACTTTCAAAAATAGGTTCACATGATTTAATTCAATGTACAACTGGTATTTAACTACAAAAAACTTACCTGTTTAAAATAAAATGCAATCTAATAATTGTCCATATAAGCTAATTTAATTCAAAAAATAAATTTAAATTGTTTTAATTTAAATTATATTATAAGACAATGAATCTTCCGCATTAGAAAAATGATGATTTTCTATACATATTTTCAAAATAAATCATAAATGTTTTGGAAAAGGTAAGTAGGAGAAAATAAAACCGACCAATAAATACAAGGAAAAACAAATTTAAGGAAGCTAACTGTCAACTCACTTATCTTTTCTAAGCTTGAAAGCAACCCGGGTTTCTGCCATATTGAAATCAGGCCATCCTTCCAAGTGCTCATAGATAGCGTAAGTGTAGAATCCTGATGAGCCACGTAGAACAATAAACCTGAAGTTTTAAGCATTAATTCAGAAATCAGATACTAACATCTGGATGTATAGTTCACAAGTTTTAATTCAATATACCTCTTATCAATATTTAAGGGCACAAGGGCGCCCTTTAGGGAGAGATCCCATCTCCTTGTGAATGAAACTTCTACTTGGTTCTCATCTTCTACTATTACTGTAAAATCCGTTCCTTTTATCCTACATGCCATAATAAATTTAATGAATTTGATGTTACAATTTGTACAAGGAAAAAGCAAAAATGATTACTCACACATCAAAAATTCCAGGTCCTCCAGGTTCGCTCCACACTAAATCCCAATACCTTCATGTCCAAGAACAAATGACATAATAACTATCAATTTTTTCAAGGAAACAACAAATAAGCGATGATAACCTGTGGAAGTAAGAATATAATGCATCTCGTCAAAATTTTTTGGTTATGGGTTGTACATGAATAAAATTTGTTTACCATCATAATTAGCCTTATCCCAACTATTTGACTACACCTAATAAATTCTCATTTTCACTTTGTTGAAGAAATTGTAAAGAAAGGCCCATTTTGGAGGCCAACGTAAAACCATCTTAGGGATTAGTCCCGCACCTTAGGATAGAGTTTAGACTCTCCTTTCTTCTCCTATATATTTGTACAAATTCTTATGATGTATTTAAGTGGGAATATATGAGAAATTAATAAATTCTTGAATTTCTCTCTTTTGGCACTTTCTTCTACATGGTATCGAGGGATCGATCCTAACATAATCTTTTAGTCGTGCTCTGGCTCGCACATCAATTCTGTCCGGGAGGTTAGAAATTTTTTTAACCGCAGCCTTGTGTCTTGAGTGTCTTCCCAGTTTTCCTTCCCTCACGTGTGCTTTTATAGTCGTTCCCATCTGCAACACTGGGCCCTGCCTGTGCCGTCTTCTACTCGTCGGATTCCTTCTCCTACTCGTCTGGCTGCTCTTGATCGCAGAGGTCCTCACGCTGAAATCTAGTCGCAGTCTCCTTTCGGTTCGCAGCTCCTGCCCGCAGCTCCTCTGCGCAGCTTGATCGCCGCTTGATTGTCGCAGCTCCTTTGTGTAGCTTGCTCGTCTGGTTGCTCTTGATCCATGCTTAATTGCAGCTCCTTTCGGTCCTCCTACTTGATTGCTCCTGTCCGCAGCTCCTCTGTGCTTTCCACACTCCTCCCAGCTTCTGACTGTTGCGTCTCTGCCCTATCCACTCTCCTTGCCAAGCTCTGCTTGTCCGCAACTTCCCCTATGTTCTTGCATTCCTTCGGCTGGCCGCAGTGCCTACTCAGGTTGTTGTTCCTCTTCTTATCAGTGAACTCTCTCTGTTCGCTAGTCTCCTTCTAGTGCTTGGATTCCTCAGGTAGCCACTGTGCTTGGTCACAGATCGTCTCTGCTCTTCTCCACAGCTCACATGTTCTCCTGACCGCACACCCGCTCTTGATCGCTTCTCCTGCCGAGTTGCTGCTTCTGTCCAGCTATTAGATTGTGGTCTGCCGATCAAGAGAACTCCCGGGGCTCCTAGCCCCCATTCCCACTCTGAAATCATTGTTCTTCAAGATGAAATCTGGTGCTTGCAGGAGAAAATTGCTCACATCTCTGGTCCCGTGGCCTCTTCCTTCCATGCCATTCATGCGTCTTACCCTCTTAGCTCTTCTTGGATTATGAACTTCGGTGCAACCAATCACGTCTCTTCACAAAAACCCTCTCGCTACAACACGATGCTCCTGTTCCAAAATTTATCATAGTTGCAAATGGCGCTACCACCCCCGTCTATGGATGCGGAGATCTTGTTGTGACTCCTTCCCTTTTGTTATGCTCTGTTCTTCATGTCCCTGCCTCTGTCTTTAATCTCCTCTCTATCAATTGTCTTACTCAGGAGCACGACTGTTCTGTGACTTTTACCTCATCTTCTTTTGTGGCGGAGGATCGACGGACGCGCCGTGCCATTTGTACCGGTCGACTGTCAAATTGGCTCTACACTTTGGACATTCCAGCCTCCGTGTTATCCTCGGTGACTGACATCGTCGACTTGGTCATGCTCCTCTCCCTATCCTCCGCAAAGTCCTTGATTTTTCATTTGATGAGTTTCAATGTGAAACTTGTATTTACGAGTTACGACAAGCAACACCGATCTAACTTCCCCCCTAATTGTTCTCGGGGCTCTGCTCAATTTGACTTGGTTCACTCTGATATTTGGGGTTCATATAAAACAGCCAGTTTTTCTGCTATCAGTACTTTCTGACCTTTATTGATGATCATTCTCGCATCACCTGATTATACTTCCTGCGTGATCGCTCTGAGGTGTTACGCTACTTCCGCTCCTTCATCAAATCTCATGTTTATACACCACAACAAAATGGCGTCGCCGAGCGAAAAAATTGTCACCTTCTGAAGGTTGCTCGCTCCCTTTTGTTCCAAATGCAAGTTCCCAAACAGTATTGACACTTTGTTATTTTCACTGCATGCTATTTAATTAATTGTATGTTGTCATCCATCCTCAACTTTGCTACTCCATTCTCCATTTTTATTCTTTCACACCTCCATTCTCCCTCTCTCCTCGGATCTATGGATGTGCATGTTTTGTTCATCTCGTACCTCTAGTCGATAAGTTGGCTCCTTGCGCTATCAAATACATCTTTGTTGGGTACTCTCGTACACAGAAAGGTTATGTTTGTTATATTCCTACTACTGGAAAACCAATCATCTCTGCAGATGTTACTTTTTTTGAGGATCAACCATTTTATACAGCTTCTCATGAGTCTATTTGTTACGGTCATAGCACCCAGAACCGGGCTGGGTCCCAGGCAAGCTAGTTCCCCCTGGGAAATTACCACGATTCCCCCTCACAATTCCCATCCTGGGCAACGTAAAAGGGCAGCAACCCAAACACCCCAACCGATCTCCGCATCCATTTAACCTTGGCGGCGGGATGTTGAGGCCGCGACTCAGTTTGTGATGAGAGATCATGAAAGTTCTCTCATCAAGGAGGTTTTCGGATCAAATCCCGGCCTCAACATCCCGCCGCTAAGGTTAAATAGATGCGGAGACTACTTGGGGCGTATGGGTCGCGGCCCTCCTGGCACTTCCAAACTTGGACTAACCCTTCACCATTGAGGGCAAAGCCTTGGTTTTGGGCATTGGCGTAGTTTCACACCCATGGTTCGTACGCGCTCCGCCTACAAGGCTGAACTCATGACCGTAGATTTGGTAGTCCAACATTGACACCCTTATCTGTTGGAATGTTGTTTCACCATATGCACCAACCATCACATCCATCAGTATTTACTAAAGCAGAAGATCGTCACGCTGACACAAAAGGTCTGGATAACGAAGTTGTTGGGTATGACTTCAATGTCGAGTTTTGGGGAGGTCAATTCAATATGGTCGCCGACTCGTCCCGCAGACCGGTGGATGTCACCCTTGCATCCATCTGGCAACTGGTATGGGAGAATGTTGCCTTTGGATGAGGATGCAGGTGACCCCTGAGCCTCATCCACATTCTTATCGAGTCGTTTGGGTCGATAAGATGCCTATACCGGTTACCCAGAGGTGCGTAATTCTGATCACTCTTGCTTCGTTTGAGGACCACGTTTGCCTATTTGGTGTGACGTCATCCCTATGGATGTTGCCCACCTTCTATTAGGGAGATCATGGATCTACAACCGTGATGTCACGTATTTCGGTCATTCGAACATGCATGTTTGTACGTTAAGGGTCGTAAGATCACATTGACATCGATCCAACCCAAGGAGAAATCCATGGGGAAAATCATACCCTCTACTAGTAGGAGCTCATCTAGGCCGTTGCACATCCTGCGTCACAACTATTGGGATTTGTAGCATCCTCATTCCTGCTAGACCTCTAGTGTGAGTTAGGGCATGACATATGACATGACATATGAGTTAGGGAAAAAAGGTGACCCAAGGACCCAATGTGACAAGATGACCTCACCTAGTGCACCCAAAGGGGCACAAGTCAACCTGGGTCAATTTGCCTCAAATTGAACTCACAAGCCCAAATTTACCTCATCACTACATCTCTAACCCTAAGGGTGAGTCAATTGAACATAGACCACATGAATTGGTCAACCAAACTAGCTAAATGGACCAAAGTCAACTTTGGGTCAACTTAACTCAATTTAACCCTCAATTAGACTTTAATTGGTCAAATTGACCTCACCACTACTCTCTTAACCTCATTAGTGAGTCAGCTGACCATGACCCTCAGCATTGGGTCAACCAAATCACCCAATTTGACCTAAGTCGTTTATGAAAGAGAGTGTTGGCGTCGATTTCTTTTACATAATGATAGCCACCATGACTTCTGAGAGCCCTACAAAGATTCCTGAGCCACCACCTAGGCACCTAAGGTCCGGCGACTTCTGGATGATTATGGTGATCTTATCCTAGATGAGCTCCTTGATGAGTTATCTCCATTACGAGACATTCAACATGCCATAGATTTGACATTGGGGGCTTCACTCCCGAACTTACCACACTATATGATGAATCTGAATGAGCATGATGAGCTCAAGAGACACGTTGACAAGTTGCTGAGGAAGCAATTCATACGAGAGATTCTGAGCCCTTGTATCGTCCTTGCTCCTCTCACCCCGAACAACTGTTCATCTTCCCGATTTCAGAACTTCACAGATTAGGGCTCAGCGACATCGGCTCCCCAACGCTCCTTCCCCGACTTCCTCGCCGCACATCGGCAAATGAACAGAGCCCACTCCGCCGCAGCAACCACCCGCAGGAAACGCTCCCCGCTCCTTCTGCCCACGTTTGCTGCCAGGACGCCCCCTATTGGCGGTTTCAGCCATGTACAAGCTTCGTTCAACGGTTCGTTCAACCGTTGTTGCTTTTGTTTTCTTTTTAACCAATAAAAGGGATGTATGGACTCGTGAAATGGAGTTGTTGATGGATGTATTGATTTGATGAATGATTTTGATTGCTGATTAGATTCCTGTTCGTGAGTTTTGTTGATTGTAGTCAATGATTGAAGATAGTTTTTTTTTATTGCTGGTGTTTGATTTACTGTAAAAGTTAGATGAGATTTGAAGTTTGTTTGCTTCGATTGAGAGCTATAGGTTGTTAATGTTGGATGTTGTTGGAGATTTGCTATTCCGTGAGCAGTTCTCTGCCATGAGCTTGGAGAACTCCTTGTTTCTTGTTATTGAAATTCATGTTTCTCTTGTGAGCTCTTCCCGTTGGAGTCACCTTGAGGGAGAGAATAGAGAGGTTTGGCTTGCTGAATTCGTAGACAGTTAATGAGAACTGAGATTTTCTTCGCGTGAGTTATTTTTTTGAGTTAGAAGAAATTAGTGCTTGTTGTTTTGGCTTCCGTGAACAACATAGTTGAAAAAAATTATGTTTGGTTTTGTGGTTTCTCAAAAACCGTTGAGTGATTGAGATTTCGTGAAACCACTTAGTGTGTGAGTAAGCGGAATTTCTTTGTGGTGCCCGCATGCGATAGCGGCCGACCTCGGAGCAAGAGATCAAAAGGGACGAGGAATTCCTCGTGGGATCGCCGTCGACTTCGGTTGTAGAAAGACGTCTCTTTCCGTGGGTAACTTGTTTCTTTCCCTTCCTTTGTGTGTGTCTACAATTTCTCTTAGATTAATAGATTCATTGCTTGGTTTTCGCCCGGATTTTGTCAGCAAACGCTATGTCGAAAACTCCAAACCAAAACGTATTTGGAGTTCACGATTTTCGTTTTGTTACGACAAGTGGAACCATATCTATCGTCATCAATATCGATGAGCATCAAAAGAGAACCTCCCAGTTCAAATCTCAGACCAAAACAAAAACCCCTTATAAGAAAGAAGAACCTACGAGTAAGGATAGTGGAATGAAGCCTACGTAGAATTTCACGAGAGATCAGAAAGGGAAATCCCACATGAGAATTGTGACCCCTTCACAGATCCGATGTTATGAGTGTAAGCAAATAATTCATATATCTAGGGATTGTCCCAAGAGGAAAGACATGCTAGTTATTCATGAGGTGACTGATGAGGATGAGCATGAAGATGAACCATATATCAATTTGGGATTGTGTGTTACCCGCAGCTGAATTTGCATATAATAGTTCTGTCAATAGGTCTACTGGCATGAGTCCATTCCATATGGTGTCAGGTTATGAGCCTAGGAATCCTATTAGCCTTGTCTCTGTTCCCTTCACGTCCTAGTGAGTCCGCTGAGTCTTTCATTCATCACATACATGAACTACATGAATTGATTCGGAAGAGAATTGCTACCAATAATGAATTATATAAAACACATGCAGATAAACACAAGTGTGGGCAACATTTACGGGTAGGCGAGCAAGTCATGTTACAACTTCACATAGAGAGGCTTCCAAAAGGAGTTGCTAAGAAACTACAATCGAAACAAATGGGCCCTTATAGGAATATAAGGAAAATTGACAAAAGACACATGAACTACATGAATTGATTCGGAAGAGAAATGCTGCCAATAATGAATTGTATAAAGCACATGCAGATAAACACAAGTGTGGGCAACATTTACGGGTAGGTGGGCAAGTCATGTTACAACTTCACATGGAGAGGCTCCCAAACAGAGTTGCTAAGAAACTACAATCGAAACAAATGGGCCCTTATAGGATTATAAGGAAAATTGACAAATGACAATGAGGTCAACCTCACAGCAGATATGAGTATTCATCATGTGTTTAATAATGAAGATTTAACACTGTACTTTGAGCCTCTCAAGCATAGAGATCCATACCTTGTGCTACTTCCTACACCTTCCTAGCTACAACCTGACCCTTCCCCTGACCACCTTGGAAAAACACCTACATACTGGCCCGTACCACCTATGATTCCACGGGTTCTTCTAGATCCATCAGCACGAGAGGTGAGGGTTAAGCGCATTACTGATATTGTGGCACATGAGTGCATTTCCACAGCAGACGGTCCCTCTTGTCATTACTTGTTGCACTGGAGTGAACATCCCATATTTGATGATACTTAGATGTCCGCGACGGAACTTGATAGACTTACTCACCCCCGATCTTCGACATCAGTATGATAATATCCATTCATAATCGGAGGGAGTTGCAGGAGATCAGCACCAGACTACGGATAACCAGTCGGGGGGCCCACATTTGTATATTCTTGCAGGTGGCGCTGATTGGATCGGCAATCCGAGACCGCGAGTGTGTCTGGATCGTCGTTTTATTATCTGTGTATTTAATTTAATTTTTGAGCGTGTATTTAGTGATTTAAGATATCAGGCATAACATCCAATCATAGTCGTTTACGTCGTGCCCAACCACCCTCTCTAGTTATAAATAAGAGTGAATGCTTCTTTTTATCATTGTTTGTTTGTGAGAGATTCCAGACTGACAATCATTCACGATGCGACGCTGCGAGTCCCGGGGTGCGACTTCCCGGTTCCTTTATCAATTTTTTTCTTTCCCATTCACTGTTCCCGTAAAATACCTCCATATACCACGATCCCCTCTCATAACCGCTGACCCACCACTTTTTACTGTCTTTCCAGTGTCAGTAACTGCACGACCCACATTGTTCATTGTCCTCTTCCTTGCTAGAAAATCGCAGTCGGCCTCCAATTCCATTGGAAGTTCCTTCTGTTACCCACTTCCTCCCCAATCACACACGTTGAAGCCTCTCTCCTTCAATTCCGCAATAGTCGCGCCCCCTTACTTGCACAAGAAGCGCTACCATCGTCTGTTTCGTCGCTCAACCCCTACTATAAACTGCCGCTCCTCCATAGAGTCTTCTTCCACACCTCCAACATCCATCGCAAGTCCCCCATTGCGCTCCTTCCTCCCGTACCATTTCCTTGCCGTAGAACCTCAAGCAAACCGCAACTGTAACAATCCCAATTCAGCTCCCTCAATCTGAGTCGCCTACCCTTGTACCTTTTATGCCCTACCCACAACCATCCACCTCTTCATCACAAGTGATAGTGGACCGCTCGGCCTGAAGAATCTTGCCCGTCATCCACAAAAACCCATCTGCTCTCTTCCCCTTCTCCTTACCCTATTTCCTGCAACCTAAAACAGTGCTTGAAATCCTCTTCTCTGATTCAAACAAGTCAACAACACAGAGCGGGGTTTGTTCAACACCCCTTCCCTTTCTGTGCAGTCGTTGCACTTGTTTCGTGGAGCCACATCCACCTTCGCCGCTGGATCTCCATTGCTATGTGAGTTTTAATGTATTGTGTTTAATTTTTTCATTATTGAATATCAAAAAATACCACATGTTTGTTTGAGAATTCAACTCGTTTGTGTAGTTGCTTTTATTTGCGATTTATTTGTCGAACTTATATAAGTATAACTCCTAACATTTTATTTCAGATTTCACTAAACATGTATGCAACATTTAGATTGAGCTCATCAACAACCATTATGCGTGTTGAGGCCAGGAAAAATCTCAACCTCGAATTCGGACCAAAGCCGCCTAAGGTTACCGGCTCAGAAACTAGATCAGACGGTTAGGGTGACTAGGATGAAGAATCAGGTCAAACAAGACCCCAGATGCTGTGGCAGGAAGGTCTCACCACGTACCCGGATGCTCGAAAGGAGCAGCCCCTTCTCAACCAAAGATGGCCGACCTGGGTACGAGGTAAGCTAGCTGGCGAAGTCGCAAGGTCGCGACTTGCTCTCCAAGGAAAAGGAATCCAAAGACTCAGCTAGTATCTCGAAAACGAAGCGCGCGAGTATCCTGCCGAGGATTTCAAGTGCCTCACCTCGTACCCCTGGGGTCCTATTTATAGGCAAATCCAAGGAGGGGGGGTCATATTTATACCCCACCCCACCCCCCGGGCGACTAGGCGACTTCCAGAGGTACTCGCACGGGCTGGGCGAGTATCGCGCCTAGTCGCCTACCTGGCGAGTATGCGAGGGGAGCTCGCCTATACTCGCCCAGGCCTTCCGCGATCTTGTGACTTTGACTCCTGCCTTGACTTGTTGACCTTGACTTCTGCTGACCTGGCTGTGGTAGGACCCACCCTCGACGAATACGGGTTGTACACAATCCACGCTCTTTCTGAGCGACGTAGGAGCTCGGAAAGAAACATCCAACGTTTATTCGGCGAGCTGCTGTGCCGAGTATCTGGGTTGCTCGCCTCTTGCAACTGCCTGCCGATCTCTATAAATAGGGGGGGCTAGTCTTTTAGTCGGACTTTCAGAACTCGCGCATAATGTCGGACGCCGCGAAATTTCTTCATGATAGCCTCGCCGCGCTAACCGGTGCCCTCGGCGTTGCCAAGCCTAAAAGGCCGCGCGAGGAAGACGACGCCGCCGATTTGCCCCCCCCCCCCCCCTCAAGAAGAAACAGGTCAAAAAGGCCAAGAAAAAATCCGCCTCTGGTGACGATAACTCGCCGCCACCTCTCTCACAAGTCGCGGCTTCCACTAGCACCCCCGCGCGCTCTGCTAGCACGCAGCAGCTGCTCAGCGACCTGGGGCTTGATGACATCTCAATGTCGTTGTCTCTGACGCGAGCCTCCTTGGCTTGCTCGATATCCCGGAACTCGCCTCCAGCCTGGCCCCGGAAAACGTCTCCACACCGGCGCCGCAGCAGGTTGAAGTCGTCGACCTGCCAGGTTGCCATATTACCGAGATACCCTTTTCTTCATTGATGGTCGTTGCCGCTTCTCGCTCACTTTACCTTGATGCTCGCAGATTCACCACCGGGGGGTGCTGGCGCGGTTCTGAATGTCGCCCCGCTGAGCTCCGTGCCGCTGGTCGCCCTTCCTGCCGGGAGACCAGTAAAGACCGCGCACATGGTGCGGATCCATGTCTGCGGCAAAAAGATATCTGAGGCCTCGGTTCTTTCGTCGAGCAAGGAACTGCCGCTGAAGAATCCTCCGCCAAGGAAGGTTCCGCCGGTGAGCAAGGATCTTCCGGCGAGTAAGGCCCCATCCGTCTTTGCGCGAGATTCTGTGGCGCCCGCGAAGAGTTCTGCGCTGCCCGCGGCGAGGTCTTCACTGCCTGCGGCGAGCTCTTCGCTGCCCCCGCCGAGTTCTTCGCTGCTCCCATCGCCGCCTCTTACAAATGTCGCCACCATCCAGTCGGTAACTGCATCCTTGCCGCTGCCGCCGCCTCTTGTCGCGCCTTCCCAAGTTGCCACGGCGCGACTTCCTCCGCCTCCTCCGCTGAAGAACCCACAGCAAACGGCGAGTTCGTCGCTGCCCCTGCCCCCTTCATCGCAGCCCGTGGTCAGTAAGCCGGTCAAGTCGCGGCCGAGTTACTTCCCGCCGAGGGTTGCGGATTCCGGACAAGGGGGACGCGGGCAAGGCAAGGCGGTCGAGCACGCTGGTGGGCCATCTTCGAGCCGGCGAGATGAGCCAACTCGCGGATCCTCTCCTCGCCGATCTAGATCTCCTCGCCGTGGTATGTTCTGACTCTGATGTTGCATATGTCGGCTAAGTGTCCTATTCCTAATCCGCCTACTTTCTCGTTCTGACAGATCGGTCGGCGACTCCAGGGGCGGCGTTCATCGACGCCATTGGGTTGGCGGGCATCGAATATCGCCATGCTGCTGCTCGCGCTTACCTGGAGCTGGAGAGCAAGTTCGACCAGTTGGCGATCTGCGAACCTCATGGGAGAATATCATCGTTGGAAGTGCGGATGTCGAAGATGGAAGAGCTCTGGAGTACTCTGGAGAGCTTTGAAGCCCGCTTCCACATGGTAAAGGAGAATGATCGCCAGCTGGCGATTAACAACCATCGCCTCCAGCTTGTTCTCGACGAGCTGGTCGGTATTCGCGCGAGCATGGGCTCTGTTGGCCGGCTGACGAGGATGGAGGAGCAGTTGCGGCTTGACGATGACGCAATGGCGCTGGCGACGGAGCACTTTCGGCGGGCGCGCGAGATGGGCTGGGCTGGGCGACATCCTCACCCTCCAGAGAGACCTCCAAGGACTTAGGATATTTTTCTTTCTTTTATTTGAAGCTCGCCGAGTGCGACTTTATGAACATTTATTGCTTGTAATAAGCGAGTTTGGATCTCGCGCTGTTATTAACTTTTTCCTGTTTCAAATGTTTGTGCGAAATCTTGTTTGGATTGTGCCGAGTTTGTTCTGTAGGTTTCGATCATGCTTTATCTGCACTGTGCGACCTACGCAACGGAATCAGCTTACTCACTTAGGGCGCGACTTGGGTCGATACTCGCCGTAGTGAAGATATACCCCCCCCCCCCCCGGGCGCCTATAAATAGAGGGGGTAGGTATGACATAAGTACGCTGTTGCGCTTTTCAACCCCTAGCTCGCGAGTATCTTTTTTTGCTCGCGCGCTGCGACTTTGCTTGTCTCCTCGCTCTTCTTTCTTCTTCCTCGTTAAAACTCGCAAGATGGTTGGGGACGATGTCAGTGCTCGTCGTCAAGCCCATGCCGCCAACTACGCGGATGCGGCTTTCAAGAAATCGATCACCACCGAGCGCGACTTAGAGAGTTTTATGGAAAGACTCTTGCCTGAGGGATACTCGACCAGGCTCCCGAGTCGCAGCGAGCGACTAAACACGTACATAGAGGGCGCGCTGGTCCTCCCCCTTCGCCATTTCGACGCGGGCCTGCGACTTCCGTTGTGGCCGGAGTATTGCGAGATATTGCGGTACTTCGGCATCGTCCCAGCGCAGATCAACCCCAACGGCGTCGCGATCATCATGGGGTTCCTCTGCTACTTGCGCGAGGAGAGGGTCGTCTTCGACCTATCCGTCTTCCGCAAGATATTCGCCTTCGCCACGACTGCCGAGGGCGTGGTCTACTTCAGCAGCCACGTCTGCACTCTGGTGGGGACGACGAATAAGGTGCATCGCTGGAGCGAGCTGCTGGTCGTCGTCGAGGGCGACTTCGATGGCGTCCTGGGAAGGCCGCACCAACCTGCCGACGTCGCCTTCCTCCCGCCGATATTGGAGGGTGTTCGCGAGCAGCTAGTTGAATCGTTCTGAGGTCGCCGGTTCGATGTCATCTTCTGGCGACTAAATGTCAACAGCTTGTTGGAGATACATTCCAAGGAGGGTAAGTTCGTTAGCGAGGACGTTGTTTGCATACTCGCTCCCCCAGTCTTAACTTTGCAACTGATATCGCTTATCATTCTACAGTGTCGTGCGAGCTCCCGGAGAAGCCACTCCCTCCGGCGAAGGAAGTCGCCACTTCGCTACATGAGACCAACTCGCCGGCTGATGTCGGCGAGAAGAAAAGGCTCGCCAAGGGCAAAGGGAAAGCCAGGTCGCCGGGCCCTGCGACCAAAAAGCCGAAGGTGTCGTCGCAGCAGCCTGACGACCAAGAATCGCCACCACTGGATGCTCGGCTTCCCCGCTTCCATCCCAACTTCAACTTGGTTCGAGAGGCGGTGGACGCTTATGGTCGCCCGCTGGTGACCTGGTTGGCCGACGAGGACCTGGTGACGCTGAGCACCTGGTGACGCTGAGCACCTGGTGACGCTGAGCACCAACCTCCCCTCCTGGTCGGCGGACTGGGAGGACAAGAGGGAGGCCTTCGCCGTCCTCCACGCTTTGTATGGGCGAGGCGACGCTGAATCGATGTTGGACCTCAGCGAGGAGGAACTCGCCCAGCAGACATCCTGCTCGCTCGCGCGAGCCGTCGAACTGAATCATTTCGCGGCGAGGAGGATGCTGGAGAGGACTAAGGCCTTGAAGATCGTCAGCAAGAAGGCGATTGATCTCGGCATGGAATTCGCCCGCTGGCGGGATTATGAGGTAAGTCGCCTCCTGCGCGCGATGTTGATGTTGCCAGACTTGGATTCTTTTTGCTGACTCTCTGTTCTTTGTCGCAGGCTGCCGAGATAGAAACCGCCAATAAGCTTTCTGAGTATGAGGCGAAACTCGCCAAGTCTCAGGCTGATCTGGAGGCAGCCCAAGTCCGCGCAGCCGAGATGGAATCTCGTCTGGCCATTTTAGAAGTCGGCGCGAGTTCTTCTGCTCCTCAGCCGTGGCCGGAGGACGACCCTCACTATGCTATCAAGAGATCTCGCGTCTTGTGGGAGGAAAGGTCGTCGGTTCGCCGCGAGATAGCCCGCGCGGCAGGCAATGTCGTGCTCGCGAGGCTGAGGATCAGCGGCAAACTCGACGAGGTGGAGAAGCAGTTCACTGTGGACAAGCTTATCCCCGAGCTGCTCGCCGAGGCAATAACCTCGCCAGATCGCATACCTTCATCGTCGGCGAGCTCCAGCAGTAGCGGCAGCGGTAGCAGCAGCAGCGACAGCGACAGCGGCGAGGAGGAGAGCGAGGAAAGTGGCAAGGAAGAGGATGCTGACATCGGAGATGAGGAATACCGGCCTGATACTGGCGACGATGAGTCCTAGTTGCACGCCGATATTTGTCATGCTCGCACAAGGCAGTTAGCAACATTTTTGTAATCGATACTTTTGTAACTGGTACATTTTTTGAAAAATATAAATATAAGTCTGATTTATCATGCTGTGATTTTCTGCTTTCATACTTGCTTGCTGACGATACTCGCTAGGCTCATAGGCTCGCTTTTTCCCATGCGTTGGCATCATTCATAGTCGCATAATTTATACTCGCACGACCATAGTCGCTCTTCATAGCTCGCATCCCAATGATCGCCTGTGACCTGCACATATATTCGTCGTAGCGTACTCGCATACTCGCCCATACCTGTTCGCGTACTCGCCCCATATCTGCTCGCATACTCGCCCATATCTGCTCGCATGCTTGCCAGAGTCTGCCCGCTCCTGCACGATTTATTTCGCTACCAAGAATAACATCCTGTGAGGAGTTGAGCCTGATTTGTGGTTGGGAGTAGTCGACACCCAGCAGGAGCCAAGCTCAACTGGGGGTGGGAGCTAGTCGACTCGGGGAGGCAAGTAGTCGGTCTGCAGGAGAGGAGCTCGTACAGAGGTCTCGGACTACGGCATCACTCCAGCGAGGATTGAGATCTCACTCGAGGAGGTCGTTGACCAATGTGCAGGAGAGGAGCTCGTGCAGGAACTTGGACTTACGAGGACCTGTCACTCGAGGACTTGAGCGTTTGTTGGAGTCGACAGCTCTCAGGATCCTTGCTCAACTAGAGTGGTGTAGGTCGACTCGGGGAGGCAAGTAGTCGGTCTGCAGAAGAGGAGCTCGTACAGAGATCTCGGACTACGACATCACTCCAGCGAGGATCTTGGTCTCACTCGAGGAGGTCGTTTGGCCAATATGCAGGAGAGGAGCTCGTGCAGGGACTTGGACTTATGAGCACCTGCCACTCGAGGACTTGAACATTGTTGGAGTCGACAACTCTCAGGAGCCTTGCTCAACTAGAGTGGTGTAGGTCGACTCGGGGAGACAAATAGTCGGTCTGCAGGAGAGGAGCTCGTACAGAGATCTCGGACTACGACATCACTCCAGCGAGGATCTTGGTCTCACTCGAGGAGGTCGTTGGCCAATATGCAGGAGAGGAGCTCGTGCAGGGACTTGGACTTATGAGGACCTGCCACTCGAGGACTTGAACCTTGTTGGAGTCGACAGCTCTCAGGAGTCTTGCTCAATTAGAGTGGTGTAAGTCGACTCGGGGAGGCAAGTAGTCGGTCTGCAGGAGAGGAGCTCATACAGAGGTCTCGGACTACGGCATCACTCCAGCGAGGATCTTGATCTCATTCGGGGAGGTCGTTGGCCAATGTGCAGGAGAGGAGCTCGTGCAGGGACTTGGACTTACGAGGACCTGCCACCCGAGGACTTGAACTGTTTTTCCTGCTGCTTTAAGAGTTTGAAAACGGATTAAGCGCATCAATGTCTTTTGAGGACGAAGAAATAAAAAGCAAACGATGATCTCGCCGACGTCAAGTTGAGAGGTTGGCGTCCAACCCTGTTCCTGATAGTTCCTCCAGTCGGAGGAGAGATGCAATCGGGGGTAGCTAGGCTGACATGCAAGGGGGGAGCTGATCTCGGTCGTCACTGCAGGGGTCCGGTCATACAAGGGCGCTTATATCCCGAGGCATCGTCCCATCGTCCTCATTGGGCTATCTAGGAGAAACAGGTCGGATGCACGTTTCCCAATCCCACCGTGGGAATCATTCTTAGCTCTAACACCTGGACACGAGCAAAAACGCACGGGCGAGGGGCAATGTTTTTCTGAGGGTCCTCCAGGACGCACTCGCGACTAATATATTCCCTTGGGCCTATCCAGGCTCTCTGGCTAGTTATCCTGCCTTTGAAAAATAACTGAAGGGTTGTTGCCTGGAAGGAGAGCTTGGCAAGGTTAATCCTTCCTCAAAGCCAAGAGGTTGGAGTCCAAACCTGTTCCCGCTAGTTCCTCCAGTCGGAGGAGAGATGCAATCGGGGGTAGCTAGGCCGACATGCAAGGGGGGAGCTGATCTCGGCCGTCATTGCAGGGGTCCGGTCTTATAAGGACGCTTATATCCCGAGGCATCGTCTCATCATCCGCACTGGGCTATCCAAGGGGGAACAAGTTGACGGCCGACTTCTCGGATCGATCTTGGAGCAACACCTTGGAGTTCCCAGAAAACTTGAGATGAAAAAAGAATGAATAGAAGCAGAACAGTTGTCATTGCATATATGTGAAAGCATGTACAAACAAAATACATCATTGGCCGTTAAGGATAGAACCTTTTCAGGTCATCCCCGCTCCAAGTACCTCTCAGCTGCTCTCCAACCTGATCCTGAAGATAATAGCCACCGGTGGTCAAGGCTTCCTGAACAATGAAGGGACCTTCCCAATTTGGATGTAGCTTGCCAACTGTTGCTCCTCTTCCTGCGGCGTCCACCTTCTTCATAACCAGATCTCCGTCGAGGAAATGCTTTAGGCGGACGTTTTTATCGAAGTGTTTCGTCATACGCCGCTTGATCTCCTCTTGGCGGATGGAGGCCAAGTCACGAAGCTCTTCTACGAAATCCAGTGAGAGTTTTTGGGCGTCCTCATTCTCCAAGTGTCATTCTTCGCCGCCATCTCCAGCTGCTATAACTCTCGGGCTCCGAATCTCGAACTCCACTGTGATGAGTGTCTCGGACCCGTGGGATAACTTGAAGGGAGTTTCCCCCGTAGCCTAGTTTGGGGTTGTTCTCAGGGCCCAGAGGACCGAGGGGAGCTGCTCCGCCCAATTGCCTTTCAAGTTGGTGACTTTCTTCTTTAGGAGGTTGATGATCAACTTGTTGGCGGCCTTCACCTGTCCGTTGTTGCGAGGATGATGCACAGAGGCGAATCGAAGATCCGTCCCTAGCTGCTTGCAGAAGTCCTCTAACTCCAAACTGGTGAACTGCGGCCCGTTGTCGGCGACGATGGCGAGAGGAATCCCGAACCTGCATGCAATTTCTCGATCCACTTGGAGAAGTAGTCGATCATGACAAGCACGAACTTCCTCTGCCCGCTGGCCTGAAGAAAGGGGCCCATCAAGTCCATCCCCCAGATGGCGAAGGGTCATGGAGCAGTGATCGAGCGAAGGTGCTGAACTGGCTGTAATTGAAGAGGCGCGAAGAGCTGGCACTGGAGACACTTTTTTGAGAAGGCCTCTGCATCCTTCCGAATGGTGGGCCAGAAGTATCCATGTCTTAGAATCCTTTGTTCAAGAGTGCTGTTAAAAGTAGCGAATAGAAAAGAACAAACGGATAGACTTTTGAATAATTGAAATTTTATTATCCAAAAAAGGTATCTATTATAAAGGTATGCCCTCTTTTATATATAATGGAGGAGAGATGAGAGAATACAAATAAGAGATGTGGGACTATAATTTACAGGACTAAGCGGACTATACAAAACAAACCGCACAAGCCGCGCGGTTAGACAGCAGGGCTAACCGCACGGCTACCACCAGAGAGGAAGAGAGACTGCCAGGGTAGACCGCCAGACAGCCCGGTCTCCAAGCCGGCTGAGACAAACCGCCAGACCGCGCGGTCTTCAACCCGCCAAGACAAACCGCCAGATCGTCCGGTCACCAACTTCAACACTCCCCCTCAAGCTGGAGCATATATATCGATCATGCCCAGCTTGTCGCAGATGTAGAAAAAGGAAGCGGACACCGGCTTGGTGAAGACATCTGCCAACTCGTTGTCGGAAGTGACAAATGGAGTGCAAATCTGTTTCTTCAATATTTCTTCCCGAATAAAATGACAGTCGACTTTTATGTGTTTTGTTCTCTCATGAAAGACCGGATTTTTGGAAATGTGTATCGCGGCCTTATTGTCACAGAACATAGGAAGATGATAGTTGTAAACCTCTCCTAAGTCAAGCATGAGAGCCCGCAACCACTTCAACTCACATGTAGTCGATGTCATGCTGCGATATTCCGCCTCTGCACTAGACCTGGAAACGACAGACTGTTTCTTGCTCTTCCAACTCACAAGATTGCCTCCAACAAATGTGCAGAAACCTGAAGTCGATTTGCGGTCCCCTTTGTCATCCGCATAGCTTGAATCAGAGTACGCTTCAACCCTAAGGTGACCATTTTTCTGAAATAGGAGTCATTTCCCTAAAGCAGCTTTAATATACTCTAATATCCTCAGAGCAGATTGTAGATGACACTCCCTCGGAGCTTGCATGAACTAGCTCACCTTGCCAACAGCGTAAGAGATGTCGGGTCTGGTTACCGTGAGATATATGAGCTTGCCCACCAGATGTCGGTATCTCGTAAGATCAGAGAGAAGAGGTGAGTCATCTGTCCAAGTTTTGTCTTCTCCAACAGCCATAGGACAACGTGCAGGTTTAGCACCAGTCAGTCCTGCCTCCTTTAAAAGATCAAGAGCATACTTCCGTTGTGAAAGGACCATGGAGTTGGGCTTTCTAGAGATTTTAATCCCCAGAAAGTATTTCGGGGAGCCCATATCCTTTGTGATCAGATGTTGACGAAGGTGTTTCTTGGTCATCAATACCCCATCCTGGTCATCGCCAGTAAGAAGAATGTCATCAACATAAACCGCAAGAACAACAAGACCAGAGGCGGTTTTCCGAACAAACAAGTAGTGATCTGCTGAGCTTCTTGTAAAACCAATGGCCGCAACAATGCCACTGAACTTGTCAAACCAGACACGAGGACTCTGCTTGAGGCCATAGATAGCCTTCTTTAGCCGGCATACCCGTGTCTCCCCCTGAGCAACATACCCAGGAGGTTGCTCCATGTAAACATCCTCCTGCAGATCACCATAGAGGAAGACATTCTTAACATCTAGCTGCGAGATGGGCCAATCCCTGTTGACATCCACAGAGAGAAGAACCTGAATAGTGCTGAGACGAGCCACGGGAGAGAAAGTGTCAAAGTAATCAATCCCATAAGTTTGGGTAAAACCCTTGGCAACCAGGCGAGCCTTATAACGATCCACACTGCCATCCGGGAGAAACTTCACCACGAAGACCCAGCGACAGCCAACAACAGCTGTGCCGAAAGGAGGAGGAACAAGGGTCCAGGTACCCCGTTCAGTGAGAGTAGCAATCTCCTCATCCATGACAACTTTCCAATGAGGAATAGTAAGGGCCTCCTGGTAGGAACGGGGGGTGCCAGTGGCCGAGATAGCCAGTGCAAAAGCTCTGCGAGCAGGGGTAAGACGATCATAGGAAACAACTGCAGCAAGCGGGTGTTGGGTACAGGCCCGAACCCCTTTGCGAAGAGCAATCGGGAGATCCAGGTCAGCAGGTGCCTCAGTATCCGGAGTATCCGTGGTGGAGAGAGCTGGCCCGGGAGTAGAGAGAGATGGCAGCGGAGTGGAGGGAGAAAGCGGAGTAGAGGGTGAAGATGATGAGGATGGGGAAGACGGTGGAGTGGGTGGAGAGGGCGGAACATCAGTGGGAGCAGAGGGAATGGATGGGTTGGTATGAGAAGTAGGATCAGGAGGAGGAGAAGAGGAAGCGGGAGAGAAGTAAGAGGCATTGGCAAAGAAGGTGACATCCGCAGAGACAAATTGCTTGCGGGTAACAGGGTCAAAGCAGCAATATCCTTTCTGAGTGGGAGAGTAGCCCAGAAAGACACATTTGGTGGCACGTGGTGAGAGTTTATCACGGGTGGCAGCGGGAGAGTGCACAAAAGCGGTGCACCCAAAGATGTGTAGAGGAAGAGGAAAGGGATCCTTCTCTGGATAAAGAATGGAGAAGGGGGTAGCACCGTGGAGAACTGTGGAGGGAAGGCGATTGATGAGATAGCAGGAGAGGAGGACAGCATATCCCCAATAGGAGCGAGGAACATGCATTTGAGTCATCATAGTGCGAGCGACATCAAGGAGGTAACGGTTTTTGCGTTCCGCCACCCCATTTTGTTGGGAGGTGTAGACACAACTTGTTTGACGAATAACACCATGGTGAATACAAAAGGAGGAGAAGTCGTGGCTAAGATACTCCTTAGCATTGTCAGAACGAAGGAGTTTAATAGATGTATCAAACTGAGTCTTAACCATAGAATAAAAGGAGATCCAAACAGAGAACAGCTCGGAGCGATCTTTGAGAAGATATACCCATGTACATCGAGAGAAATCATCAATGAAGGTGACAAAATAGGAACTACCCCGACCGATGGTGAGGTTAGGAGCGGGACCCCATATGTCAGAGTGAACGAGGTCGAACGGACGGGAAGAGCCCCGACTTTGCGTTGGTGGGAAGGATGAGCGGTGATGTTTGCCAAGTTGACATGCATCACAGTTTAGAGGAGGATGATGAGGAGGGAGGTGCGGCAGGAGCTGGCGGAGAATTCGGGGATGAGCATGTCCAAGGCGAAGATGTCATTGGAGAAGATCTGTAGAGGAGGAGGAGAAGGCGGATAGAGCAGAAACGTTGTCGAGGAAGTAGAGGCCACCACTCTCAGTCCCGGTAGCAATCGTCCGTTGGGAGTCCGGATCCTGAAAAACACAAGAGCTAGGGGTGAATATGACAGAACACCGTAGTTGCTTGCATAAAGAAGTAACCGATAATAAATTGCACGGAAACTTGGGCACATAGAGGGTATCAGCCAGGCAGAGAGATGCAGTGACTTGAACCATGCCCGTCCCATGGACCGGGGAGGGAGATCCATCAGCAACAATGACCGGGGGCAACTGAGCATGTGTGTCAAGAAGAGAGAAACATTGAGGATTGTCTGTCATATGATTGGTTGCACCAGAGTCGATGAGCCATCTTCCGCGAGTAACAACATGAGCACTACCAGAAGAGGTGACCACGGAGGAGGACAGGCTGGAGGAGGGGAAAGCCATGGAAGCAAGAGAGGAGCAAGCCGCGACGATAAGAACAAGCCGCGAGAAGAGAAAAGAGCACCAAGCCGGGCGAACAGAAAACAGGTCGGGCGGCTAGGAAGGCCGCTACCAAGAAGCAGAGCAAAGCAGAGGGAAAGAAGTCGCACGGCTTGAAAAAGTCGGGCGAACAGAGGAGAACAGGTCGCACGGCAAAAGATGAGGCCGGCGCGACTAGCAAGCAGGAGCGGGTAGAAGGCAACAACAAGTAGAGCGCGAACAGTAGCGGCTAGCAAGAGGTCAAAGGCACAGCATGGAAGAGGTCGCGCGGACTGAAAAGGCCGAGCGAACAGAAGAGAGGAGAAGAGCAGGTGACCGCGACCAAGATGCGGGTGAGAAAGGAACAACCCGCACGGTCAGGCAGATCACAGCAGCAAACCGCGAGTATAGGGACAAGCGGATATGGGGAAAGCAGAAGCGGACAGGGAGAAGAAGTCCGCAGCGGGTAGACACAAGCCGCAAAGACAAGGAAGTCGGAGAGGCAAGAAAGAGCAAGGAGCGCGGCGACAAGGAAACAGGTCGCTGCGACGAATAGCAGTAGGAGAAGGGAACCAAGAAGCAAGCCGCGCGAACAGGGCAGCGGACAGAAAAGAAGGCAAGCCGCGAGAGAGGTCGCGGATAGCGGAAAACAAGCCGCTAGAAGCAGAGAGCGCACAGAATCAGGAGGAAATGACCGTGTCCTCTGATACCATGTTAAAAGTAGCGAATAGAAAAGAACAAACAGATAGACTTTTGAATAATTGAAATTTTATTATCCAAAAAAGGTATCTATTACAAAGGTATGCCCTCCTTTATATAGAATGGAGGAGAGATGAGAGAATACAAATAAGAGATGTGGGACTATAATTTACAGGACTAAGCGGACTATACAAAACAAACCGCACAAGCCGCGCGGTTAGACAGCAGGGCTAACCGCACGGCTACCACCAGAGAGGAAGAGAGACTGCCAGGGTAGACCGCCAGACCGCCCGGTCTCCAAGCCGGCTGAGACAAACCGCCAGACCGCGCGGTCTTCAACCCGCCAAGACAAACCGCCAGACCGCCCGGTCACCAACTTCAACAAGTGCGAGTCCCTGAGTGACTGTCACACTCTCCTGAGTGAATCTCCTCCAGGATGCGAGGTACTTCAATCTCTGACAGGCACCGAGCCAGAGGACCTGAGATGGTCTTGCGGTAGAGCTCTCCTTCTTGAAGCAAATAGTAGGCAGCTTTGTAGCGAAACTTCCCCGGGTCTCCCTCGCTGGCAGGAATCTGACCCGTCGTCAGGAAAGAAATAAATGGATCCCTCCAGGATGCCCTCTGCTCGATCTCCATCATCTCCCCTTCCTCGATGGACGGTCGGAAAAGTTCAGTCACGGTTCCCCCGGCCCGGGGACCGTACTTAGCAAGGTAGTCAGCTTTCGAATTCTCCTGTCGGGGTACGTGCTCGACGAAGAAAGATTGAAACCCCCCGATCAGACCTTTCACTTTGATCAAGTACCGCTGCAAAATCGGATCGTTCACCTCGAACTCGTCTCTGATCTGGGACGCGACTACCATCGAGTCGGTGAAGGCTCTGATATCTCGAATTCCCAACTCCTTAGCGAGACGCAAGCCGACCACCATGGCTTCGTACTCCGCCTGATTGTTGGTAACTGGGAAGAGGATCTCGACTGCCTGCTCGATCCTGGTTCCCTGAGGGCTTACGAGCACGACTCCGGCTCCCACGGAATATCTGCCCGAAGCCCCATCCACGAACATCTTTCAGGACACCGTGCTAGAAGAGCCTTCCTCTCCTTCCACCTCGGCCGAGAAGTCGGCAAGGAAATCAGCCACCGCCTGAGCTTTGATTGCTACCCTTGGAGAGTAAGAAATGTCAAACTCGCTAAGCTCCACAGCCCACTTTGCCAGCCTGCCAGAATGCTCCACTCCATCCAAGATGCTCCGTAGAGGATGATCGGAGACGACCCTGATGGAGCGAGCCTGAAAATACGGACGGAGCCTACGAGCCGAAACCACCAAGGCAAACACCAACTTCTCCAAAATAGGGTACCTCGTCTCCGCCTGCCGCAACACTCTGCTAACATAGTAGATAGGAAGCTGCCTCTTGTCTTCCTCTCGGACCAACACCGAGCTAACTGCTTCCGCCCCGACTCCCAGATAGAGAAAGAGATCTTCATTACCCTGCGGGCCTTGTAGGAGAGGAGCTTAGATTAGCTGTTGCTTGAGCTTTCTGAAAGCCTCCTCACACTCCGCCGTCCACTCGAACTTCTGATTTCCCCAAAGGGTCTTGAAGAACGGAGAGCACTTCTCCCCTGCTTTGGATAAGAAACGGCTGAGGCCTGCCAGCCTTCCAGTCAGCCTCTGAACTTCATTGGGATCACTGGGTGACGTCATCTCCAGAATGGCCTTCACCTTGTCTGGATTAGGTTCCACCCCCCTGGGAGTAAGGAGGTGACCTATAAACTTCCCTCTTCCTGCACCGAAGATGCACTTGGCCGAGTTGAGTCGCATCTTGTACTTCCTCAGAGTAGCAAAGGTCTCCTCCAGATCCGTTATGTGTTCCGCGACACTTTTACTCTTGACGAGGAGGTCATCCACATAAACCTCCAAGTTCCTCCCCTTCTGCCCCTTGAAGATTTGATCCATCATTCTCTGATAAGTCGCGCTTGCATTCTTGAGCCCGAAGGGCATCATCTTGTAGCTATAGCAGCCGTCGCTGGTTATGAAAGAGACGTCTCGGCAGTCGGGGGGATGCATCCGGATCTGGTGATACCCTGAAAAAGCATCAAGAAAACTCATCACAGAAAACCCGATGGAGGAATCAACCAGCGCGTCGATTTGAGGCAAAGGGTAGCAATCCTTCGGGCAAGCTTTATTCAACATTGAAAAATCGATACATAGACGTCAGCCCCCTCCTGGCTTCTTCATCATTACAACATTGGAGACCCAGCCTGGATAGTGGATCTCCGAGACAAAACCTGCCTTCAGTAGCTTCTCTACCTCCTCCCTAATCAGCTCGGCCAGCATGGCGGCGCTCTTCATCTGCTTCTGTCGAACTGGAGCCACCGCGGGATCCAGGTTGAGGCGATGACAAGCAACATCGGCGTCCACCCCTGGCATCTCGGCGGCGCTCCATGCAAAGATATCAATGTTATCCTGCAGGCAAGCAGTCATCTCTATCTTCCCTCCTAGCGGCAGCGATCCTCCCACCTTCAGCAGTCCCGGCTCTCCTCCTCGAGAGATCACCTCTATATCCTCCACCTCTTCTTTGTACTGCTGCCTTGCTGGTCTCCATTGGGGGCGATTCTCCGGATACTGGAATCGTCTTTCCCCCCTTCCTCCTTCCCGAGCTTTTGTTGGTCTTCTCTCCTCTTGCCTTCGAGGCCTCTCCTGCCTCCTTTCTTCAACCCTCCCGGGTTCCTCTCTCTTCCTTCTCTCCTCTCTCCTTGGCTCCTCCTTCTTCTTTTCTTCTCGCCTCTCCGGCGTCCTCCTTGACTTCGACCCCGAAGGTCCTGCTCTCCCCCTCTCCGTCGCAATCTCTCCATCCAGCCTTGCTAAGAAGTCATTGTTCTTCTCCTCCCCTCGAACAAAAGTGTTCGCCTTCTCTATCATGTCTTCGAAAGATCTCGGGGGATTGGACCCCATCTCCAGACTGAACAACCCTTGCTTCAACCCAAACTTCAGGGCCACCATCAAGGTAAAGTTGTCCACTTCTTTCACCTCCAAAATCTCCTCCTGAAAGCGGTCGATGTAATGACCCAAACTCTCATGCTGCCCTTGGACGATTTTGAAGAGGGTCGTCGCTTTCTTCTTTCTCTTCTTCGATGTCGCGAACCTCGCCATAAGGCCCCGACGCAGATCTGAGAAATAGTACACGGACCCTGCCGGTAGTTGATGGAACCAATCCCTAGCGTTCCCCTTGAGGGTGATGGAGAAGAATCTGCACTTGAAGGCGTCGGACATGTTGCGGATGGAGACGACGTCTTCAAACCACTGGAGGTGCCTGACAGGGTCGTCTCTGCCGGAGTAGTAAGTGAGAATGGGTTCCATGAACTCTTCTGGAACTGGAGCTGCGAGGATCTCGTCACAGAAGGGGCTCCTCCCTCCCTGGCGGTGACGAGTTTCATCCACGCTGGAGACGTCGTACTCGTCATAGTGTCGAGTATCTCTGCATCTCGCCGGCGACATTGGATCCCGAAAACGGACCCCCTGGCTACTCGTCGGGTAATGTCGCGACTACATCGGTCGCTCTTCCCTTGCCCAAGCGGGCTCCTTTCCAGCTCGCCTCGGCGGCGCTTCCTCTTCTAGCGGCGTCAGGCGACGGGGAGAAGTCGTCGTGACCTCAGGGCGCTGAGCGAACCCGGCGAGAATGATTTGCTCAATCTTCTTCGCGAACTCTTCAAACGCAACCACTGTTACAAACTCGCCACCTCGCGCGGCGTCTCCTCCTCCCGCCGAGTTGTCGACCAGCTCTCCTTGCTCGCCACCAATGGTCATCTCACTCAACTTCCATACTTTCCTCCTTGGCTGCGATCCACGCACACCGCACCAAGTGTTGAGGCCAGGAAAAATCCCAACCTCGAATTCAGACCAAAGCCGCCTAATGTTACCAGGTCAGAAGCTAGATCAGACGGCTAGGGTGACTAGGATGAACAATCAGGTCAAACAAGACCCCAGATGCTGCGGCAGGAAGGTCCCACCACGTACCCGGATGCTCGAAAGGAGCAACCCCTTCTCAACCAAAGATGGCTGAACTGGGTACGAGGGAAGCTAACTGGCGAAGTTGCAAGGTCGCGACTTGCTCTCCAAGGAAAAGGAATTCAAAGACTCAGCTAGTATCTCGAAAACGAAGCGCGCGAGCATCATGCCGAGGATTTCAAGTGCCTCATCTCGTACCCCTGGGGTCCTATTTATAGGCAAATCCAAGGAGGGGGGGGGTCATATTTATACCCCACCCCCCGGGCGACTAGGCGACTTCCAGAGGTACTCGTACGGGCTGGGCGAGTATCGCGCCTAGTCGCCTACCTGGCGAGTATGCGAGGGGAGCTCGCCTATACTCGCACAGGCCTTCCGCGATCTTGTATGCTGACTTTGACTTCTGCCTTAACTTGTTGACCTTGACTTATGCTGACCTGGCTGTGGTAGGACTCACCCTCGACGAATACGGGTTGTACAATGAGCACGCACGTACGATTGCATTAGCGTCGACGCACCCTTGTCACACAGCCTACCCTGTGTCAATGAGTCTCTTCGAGGATAAGCATATTACTCTTTATTGCAATAACATAGCAACCACTAATACTACTGTTAATCCAGTTCAACATGATAGGAAAAAACATATTGAAGTGGATAGATATTGTTATTAAAGATCACATTGACAAAGATAATATTTGCAAACCTTTTGTCAACTCCCAAGATCAACTTGCCAATATTTTCACCAAAGAGTTAAGTTGCGACAGCTTTGCTGACAAAATATCCAAAGTTGAGAATGAATGACATATACTTCCAACTTGAGGGGGGAGAGTTGAACATTAGTATACATCTAAATATTTCTTTGTTTATAAAGTCAAGTTGTATGTCGCATGTCATGTTGTTCATCTCGTGTTATCCATGTCCAAGGATAATAAGGACCAATGATAATGCATTTAATCTGGTTGTTTTGCTCATCTCAACTAGAAGTTAAATAGAGTGATGATTATACACTTCTTCTACGATATCTTAACACAAATACAAGAAGAAGGGGTGAAACAACTATAAAATAACCAGTAATATGATTTCACCAGTTCATCATCAGTCCAAATGTTCGTGAACACTAGGATTTTATTATGATGAAGCTAACAAGAGAATTGCATTGTCAACTAATAACATCATTCACTGAAAAAATAATCAACATTTTTATGTAACTTTCACATGCAAACAACCAATGATGAACATACCCTCTATTATCTTCCTTGTTAAGTATCTCCATCAGATTATCAAGCCCATTGTATTGGACACCTGTTACAATACCCTCGGGCTTCGACAACTTGAGCACTAGGATTCCGTTATCTATCTCCACCTGCTCAGTCCCTCAACACAAACAAAAACAGAATTTGTGCTCGCGAAATCAGTAAACGAACATAAGAAATCAAAAGCATCAAGAGGAAAAGCGAAAAATACATATTGATCATGGACATATAAGCGCACTCCCATAGGCCCCATTGGAAGAGCAACCGGATGGCTGGAGAAGCACTTCCCCATGGCTCCCTGCAAGTGTAACACACACACACCAACAGCACCAAAGAAAGCATACCAAGCAGTATTGCCAACTACCACTATAAATAGCAGAAGATTACCTTATCTTGCTAACAAGATCCATAGATAAATCTTCCTTATCAGGCCATTTTCTAAAATTTCTGAGGGAACAGACCATTTTTTGCGCCTTTCCTTGTCTTCGCAACCAAGATTTGATCCCTTAAAAGTCAAGCTCAGAAATTTTTGGTAGGGGAATGACAGTTGAATTGCCTGTTACTGTCAAGCACTTAATAATGCGGACCGGTGGATATTAACTAAATGGGGAGGAGATGTGCTAACAAAGATACCGCTGCATCATATATTCATATCTGATTACTGAATAAAGAATCTAAAGTAGAATGACGAGTAAATGCCGCCAAATGAAAATTGGGGTTTCCTTCAGCAATTTTAACAGCATCTCCGCATTTTTCACAAACGGAAGCAACATTAAATGTCTCGTAAACAATAATTAGAAGCGTCTCAGTAAGATTAACTAGCAAAAAGGTGAAAAAAATTATGGGATTATGAAGAAAAAATTCAATTTATCTAGCCCAAATACCTGAATCATATATTCATATCTGATTACCGAATAAAGAATCTGAAGTAGAATGAAGAGTAAATGCTGCCTAATGGAATTTAGGTTTTCGTTCAGAAATTTTAACAGCATCTCCGCATCTTTCACATAAGGAAGCAACATTAAATGTCTCGTAAACAATAATTAGAAGCGTCAAAGTAAGATTAACAGGCAAAAAAAGAAAAAAATTAGGGGATTATGAAGAAAAGATCGATATATTCATAGTTAATTACAAGCTATGATGGATTCTTTGTTGCGTTTATGATAAACTGCCAATGAAACAGGATTGACGTCAAGGCAACAATCTAACTAATTACCAACCCTAGAGTAAAATCCGTGTAATTTCAATACCACCGAAGATCTGCAGAATGTGAGCCGACGGCGCGAGGGTTTTGAATCATGTACAGCGATGCGACTCACTTGGAGCAATCGAGATCGAGCTGTAAACCCTCCAAAAGGCGATTGTTATTATCACACTACACTTTTGGATATTCGCACAACTTTTACTCCTAATTTTTTGCGTCTTTTGAAAATACTCCTTGTACATGCATTTTTAGGAAAATTGTTCAACACTAAAGTTGTAGATCTCGACGAGATCTACAACTTTCGTGTTGAACACTTTTCGTAAAAATGCATGTATAAGGAGTATTTCTAAAAAGCCGCGAAATCTGAGAGTATTTCCTAATGTACGTCTTGAACATGCATTTTTAGGAAAAGTGTTCAACACGAAAGTTGTATATCTCGACGAGATATACAACTTTCGTGTTGAACACTTTTCCTAAAAATGCATGTACAAGGAGTATTTTCAAAACACGCAGAAAATTAATAGTAAAAGTTGTGCGAATATCCAAAAGTATAATGCTAATAACAGTCGCCCAAAGAAACCCAATTTGATTTTATTGGGTTTAATCCCAATGTTCGAAGTAATCATCCATCTTGAATTGCGGTTTTTTCTGGCACTTTCAACCCCAAAATACAACTTTGGTACTTTACATTTCAAAAGTTTAAATATTACATTTTGCAATTTTGAATTTAAATTCTTTGACACTTTGCACTATAAGTCTCTTAAATGAGAGATAATTTTATCCTTAAAATATATTTAGGTTTTTAACCCTCCAACCCCACTTTCTTCCGATTTAGGGTTTGTTTGGCGAAGCGGCACAACAGCTGCATGCAACCGATTTCTGTGCCGCTCCGCCAAACAAAATACCCGTACAGACGGTGGCAGCCTTGCCACCGCCAATTTACCTGCCGCGGGTGAGGAATCGCGGCAGGCAGCGCTGCAGCGCTGTTTTTTTAAAATAATATTTAATATTATATATATTAAATATAATATTATATAAAATATTAATTAAAAATATTTTATAATTAATAAAATACAAAATATTAAATATATAGAAAATAAATATTATATAATATATACATATATTAATTTATAATTTATATACATTGATAATTATTTATATTATATAAAATTTATATTAATAATATAATTAATTAGTATTTAATAATGAACATATTCGAAATTGTGCGAGAATGTGCCCATTGGAATTGTAGCATCGAGCCGGACAAGATCGGAAAAAAAATATATATATGTCTCATCCGAACATATTTTGGGGAATCTCATCAATATTAATATATTTACTTTTATAATTAAATAAAATTACTGTCGAGTAAATTGTTTATTTATTTTTATATTTCTTAAATTCTTCGGGTTGTTACTTTTATAATTACATAATTAATTAAAACATGTAATTAATTAATATTTAATAAATTATATTGAGTATTTCGATATGCAACCGATTTCAATATGTGTTTCACATATGTGGTACCTGGCTGGGAGGGTTCGACACATGATAGTCACATTTATCACAGAGTTGTGCGAGATAGAAGTTGTAAATTTTCATATGGGCCTCCAGGTAAATTTGTCACTGCATTTATCAACTATTATTAATTTTTTGGTCGTAATAAATCATTTTAATACAGGAAAATATTATTTGGTGGATGATGGATATCCGTTAGAGACGGGGCTTCTGAAACCATTTCCAAAAACAAGATATCACTTTGCAGAGTTCGTGTAACACCCTCAGAGTTCATTTGGGTTTCAGGTTGGGTGACACGGCCTGGGACACGGGCGTGTCCCAGGGCGTGTCGTGCTTGGATTGAGGAGTTGGGTGCTTGGTCGACGATATTGGTTTGACGAAAGGAACACGCCAGGTGACACGGGTGTGACCCATCTGACACGGGCGTGTCCGTGGGCGTGTCCCCCTGGTCGACGAACTGCGCTCGACGATCGTCGAGTATGGGGTACACGGGCGTGTCACAGGGCGTGTCCCGCTGTGTCGAGAGGTCGACACTTTTCTCTCGAGTAGGTGGAAAGTACTCGAGTAAGAGGGGGGTGACACAGGCGTGTCATCCCTGTGACACAGGCGTGTCCTATCTGGGTACTCGAGTAGTTGGTTTTCTCTCGAGTAAGTCCTCTCGAGTAGGTCTCGAGTGGGTTACACGCCCCGTGTCACAGGCGTGACTAGGCTGACATGGGTGTGACATGGGCGTGTCACCTTGTCGTGGATAAGATAGAATGAGTCGGTTCGTGTACCGCTTAAGGTACACGCCCTGTGACACGGGCGTGTCACAGGGCGTGTCGATGCCGAAAGATGATTTTTCAGAGATTTTGTGGTCATTCATTTCCCTATCCTGAATCCAAGGGCTGGGCTCTGTCCAGGTGCGTATATGGCCGAGAACTAAGAGCATTCCCCTTTATCTTCATCTTCTTCTTCTCCATCTCATTTCAAGAGAGAGAAAGAGAAAGGAGAGGAGGAAGGGAAGGAGAAAGCAAGCTAGCTGCTGGAGGAGCTACGGAGTGCGGATTGAAGATCTGAGAACGGATTCGTGAAGGCAAAACCGAGGTGGTGACTTCCATCCGACTACTTCATGGCGCCGAAGCGATATTCAAGGGTAACGATCTCTTTCTTGGACATCGAAGTCCTTTCTTTATGCATGTGCGTGGAATCATGCACCAAGAGGTGGATCGCGAAAGTGATTCCTTGGTTGAGTCTGCATCTAGAGCCGGAAGTGTGAGTGCGGCATAGGCATGCTGTGTGAAGCCCATCTGGACGGGTAGTCTGGATTGGTGATGATCATGGGTAAACCGGAGAAGTCTCCGTGGATTTGATGCTATGAAAGGTTTATGCTTTAAGTGAATGGTTGTGTTTATGAATGAATGTTGGTTATGGATGGATGGAGGCTTTGAGGAAGCTCTTGGTCGTAATGAGAGATCATTGGTAGCATTCTCGGGAAGCGAGCACCCGGCCTGCTACACCACTAATGTGTGTTGATCTAGATAGAGCAGGGATCGATGGGTGGCAGTGTCCGGGAAGCGAGCACCCGGCTTGCTGCACCACAACGTGTGGGTCGATCTGTTTTGGTTGGTAATGTTTAAGGTGCACTGAGCGCACGGAGCGTTGGGTGGATTCCAACGTTTGTGATATGGTTGTGGTTGCTAGATTGCTAAAGAGATTATGATATGTCAATGCATACAAGGAAGGAACCACTGTCTCGGGTAAGGGGTAGGGTCGTTATAAGTGGTCAGCTAATGCTGACCGTTACTTTGTTTTCTGTTTGGATTGGATGGCTAATTGCAGGTACTACTGCTTGAATTGAAATGAGCGGAATGGAGGATTGCTGCTAAAGGCCCTTGAAGGCCGTGCAAATCGTCGTTGGATTTCATGTGTGGCCGGTCTGCGTGCCGATGTACGAAAATGTATTTGTGCAAAGAGAAATCTATAACGCCTTAAGGCCAGTGTGTGTGAGTTGTATACATTCTTGATTGGATATATAAATGTGAAGTTTATATAGTAGTGGACATTCTCTGAGTTGAGTTCATGTTAACGTAAAATGCTGCGCTAGAATGGATTGAGTTAGGATGCGAGTAGATTTTAATTTCCACAAGTAATTCTGCCGCTTGTCTGTGACATATGGCGTGGGGACCCGGCCGGACCCATCGTTATATGTCATGTGACGAGTGGGGGCGTTACACTTCGCTCAAGGCACTCGGCCAGCTGAAGGTCGCCGTGAAAAATTTAATCAAGCACACACATCTTTGCGTTCTGTTATTGAACGTAGCTTTGACGTATGGAAAAATAAATGATGCATCCTTAGGAAGATGACACAATACTCATTCTCAAAGCAATGCATAATTGTTGTGGCTACAATGGCTCTCCATAATTACATAAGAAAGCAACCATCTAGGATTGATCTAGAGTTCAGGGCATGTGATCTTGATGAAACGTTTGTGCATCCTGAGGCATATGAACATAGGGTACAACATCGACGAACCGACAGGGTCACAGCTCCGAGCGTAGAGCCAGTTACACATGAGGGGACAGGTGCATCTGAGATATCTGATTTGAGAGAATTCATTGCAGACCAATTAGAACATGCTCGCGGGTACGATTCATACAAATGTATTTTAACAAATAAATTATTTATTTTAAATTAAATTTATCTAATCTGAAGTAACTTTTTTTTGCAGATGATATTTGTTTGAGTTGAAGAAAAACGACTATCATCAATTCACAAATCTGTATCGCAAATATTTATGTCGAACAAATTGTTAATTCTAAGTTGAACATCATAAATTATGCAAACTTTTTAATTTTATCTATGTTTAATTTTCATTACTGTTTAATTTTCATTACTGTTTAGTTCTGTACTACTGTTTCACACAGCACTGTTTCCACCACTGCAAAACAGCTGATTCTTGCACCACTGTTTCACACCACTGCTTCCTACACGGCCACAGCTTAGCCAAACAGACCCTTTGTTTTTCAGCGGCTACCTCCCGATTTTTCTTCCCTAATTCTTGCCGCCTGCTTCCGGTCGCAGCATCCTGATTTCTTCTTCCAGTCTATTGAGGCTTTGGCGTCCTTCCAGGCTTCGGCTTCCTTCCAGACCGGTGAGCCTTTTGCCCGACGAAGACAGCAGCTTCGCCCCTTTGCCCCTTTGCTTCGGCTTCCTTCCAGGCTTCGGCATCCCGTTTCCAGTGACCTTGCAACTGCTTTTGCCGGCTCGACGAAGACATCTGCTCCACCCCTTTCACTCAGGTATAATGCCCCAGTGTGATTCAGTGTGATTTTTATTGATTCAGTGTGATTCAATGTGATTTTGTGATTTTGCCTGATGTATACAAGTGTTTTTTTGTTGATTTCCAAGTATTTTTTTCATACTGAAATCTCTCAAATTTCAGTGAAATCTGGGTGGAAAGTGCAAATCAACACATGTGTGATTTTTTTACATTAGAGTTGGGTTACTTTGCATATCAATACATGTATGCATGTGTTACTAAACTTGTAAAAAACATGTGATTTCTGTGTTTAGATGCATGGGTTGCTTTGCACTTGATTTGCAAAGTAACTCATTCCATGTTATTTTTTAAAAGTTGGGTTGATTTTTTACAAGTGCAAATCAACACATGCGTGAAATCAGCCGCATCAACTATATTTTTGCATATGCCCCAGATTTCAGTGATTTTATTTTCGTATAGAAATGTTTAGTCATGTAGGAATGGATTAGAATAACATAGCGGTTGACGAAATTTTTGTGGAAGAGAGGCATGTAGACAGTTCTCGTGACTCAGAAAGCGTTGAAGAGGGGGAATCAACTGATAAAAACTCATCCCTTACAGGTGATGATTTGAATGACAGTGATTTCGAGGAAGATGATTTTCTTATAGATGTCAATATAGAGAATGAGATTGAGTTGGTTGGTGAGAGAGTTGAATCACATCAACCCATGCGTATGAATGTTGGTGTTCATGTAAAAGAGCGTTGTAGTCAGTCATCTTCCAAGATTGACAAAGGGAAGTCTCTTGAGGTTCAAGTATATGATGGAGATGCAAGTAACTCTGACTTTGAGTTTGACGTTGGCTTATGCTTTAATACACTGAATGACTTTAGGACTGTTGTGAGGATGTATGCTACTAAACAAGGAAAACCCCTCAAATTCACTAAAAATTATAGTGACAAGATTCAAGTGACATGCGATTGTAGGTGGGTTATGTTTGCATCATTCATGTCCAAAACTGAAAAAATATTTCAAGTTAAGATCATTAAGAGAGATCACAGTTGTTACAGAGTTGTCAATTCTCTTCATTGTAACTCTTAGTATCTTGCCAACAAATATGAGCATAATATAAGGACCAACCCTGAGTATCCCGTTAATTCAATGCAAGAAATAATGCGGAGAGACAATAAAACATTTCTTAGTGTATGGAAGATGTATAGGGCCAAGAAACATGTCTCAATATTGAGCAGTGGAACGAAGTTGGAGCAGTATGCAAAGCTATGAGATCACTTTGAAGAAATTTATAGAACCAATCAGCACACAACAATTAAAGTCAAATGTAAACATGATGTAGGCTCCCAAACATGTATATTTAAAATGTTGTACATTTGTTGGGATACCTTGAAAAAAGGTTTCATTGGTGGTTGTAGGCCGATTATAGGATTGAATGGTACTCATTTGAAGATATCAATGGGCGGCGTAATGTTATGTGTTGATGGTTTTGATGGTAACAACATGTACCCTATTGCATATGTCATCGTTTTGAAGGAGAACACGAAAGCTTGGAAATTGGTTTGTTAGTCATCAAAAATTACTCTACTATGCTTTTTTATTATCTTTTAAAATATATTAATAATGTTTGTTTCTGTATATATAATAAGGAATATGGGACTGTGATTTTAATGTTGCGGAGGGCTTTTAACTGCTAAATTTTGTGATATGATGTGGTATTGAGATCATAATTTGGTAAAAGTTTTTAATAAGAGCACTTTTAATAACAGTTTTTAATAACGTATGTTTTTGTTAGCAATTATTTATATAGTCAGGATTTAATAACAGTTTTTAATAACTTGGACTTGTTAATAATGTGCGGGAACTCAAGCGGTGACCATGAAGAGGGTTGTTGCTGCTATTTTTGTTGTTGCAATAGTCTGATTTTGATAATGGCCATGTTTGTTTTGTCGCGATTCCTTATGTGTCCGATTTTAATACTATTTATAATGATTAGTTTTGAGTTTTTGATATGGAATGTAGTAGTTTTGTACTGTTTTTGAATGAAATGTAATAGTTTTTGGAATATTTTTGTATGGAATGGAATATAATCGGACTGTTTATGTTTGGAATGAAAGTGTTTGGCTGCAAATATCATTTTATTACATTGTGAACTCTGGTTGCGAATAGCAAGTAAATTATATTTGGCCTGCAAGTAAAAATTCGAATATTCTAGGGTGCAAAATGCCAAAATGAGCGCTTTTCGATGAGATCAGGACGAAATTACCCCTGATTTAAGAGGCCTAGGGTGCAAAGGGCCAAAGAATTGAGATTCGGGTGGTGCAAAGTGTAATATTTAAACTTTGGGGGTGTAAAGTGCCCAAAGTTATATTTTACGGCGGTGCAAAGTATCGCGTAGTTGGAATTAGGGCAGAAAGTTGGTGCAAGATCTCACTCTCACGAAAGAAGGTGAAAAAAATTGAGCAAGCAGCCCAGCTTTCCCTGGTGGCAACCCAACCTTTAAATATAGGCTATAATCAGACTTTTGGCACTAAGCACCCCCAATTAAGGGTGGTTTGACACTCTGCACCCTAAATATTTCTTTTTGACAGTTTGCGCCCCCCCAAATATATTCCATTTGGCATATTGCACCCTCACCAGATTTTCTTGAATTATTTTCATTTATAATGAAAAAGAAGAGGGCAATTTGGTCACATTAATTTAGGCATTAGGGTTTTATCACATTCACCGCGATCCGTTTCTTTTTCGCCGTGGTTTTTTACTTCCAGCGCAAGGTTGAGCCCCCTCCTTCACCCATGGTGGAAGGTCGTCCACTCATCTGCGGCGTTCGGCGGTCCCCTCCTCTGCGACGTCTGACGGTCTTCTACAAGTCAAAGGCAGAAGATCATCCAGTTTGATCATGCTGCGACTTATATATCAGGAATCCCTAAAGCTGATCAGGGCAAGCATAAGAGTATACATCTTCACCTTATGTTGCTACTAATTTTGTTGTATGTTAGATATACATAGACACTTAATTTTTGCTACATTTTGGTCTTTGAATTCACATGAATTTTATTTTGGTCTGAAGTGCACATGGCTCTTGTTCATATGTCATGACTCTTGTTTATAACGGTCTTAACAATTTAGATGACCATTATCCAATTCATGTTCATATGCAGGTCTGAAGTGCCCCGTTTTCCAACACATATTCATATGCCATGGACATTTAAAATCCATTCATGGCAATGTAAATGGAGTAGTAGCAGTGTTTTCAACATAGGCAAAAAATTCGGTTTTTAATGGTCTTAACATTTTTAGATGGCCTGCTAATAAAAAGAACAGTCTTAACATTTTTAGATGGCCTGCTATTATAAAAACGGGGCATTGAAAAAGTAGACCAAAATACACTTCTTAATTCGGTTTATAAAACTATATATAGGCAGAAAATTCGGCCAGGGTGCAAAATGCCTTATTAATATCTTTGGAAGGTGCAATGTGTCAAAACTAAAACATTAGGGTGCAATGTGTCAAACCTTGCTATTTCAAGGGTGCATTGTGCCAAAAGTCCGCTATAATCTGTGAAATTGTTTTTTAGCTCAAATTGTTATTGACAATCCAAAAAAAATAAAAACTCTTTCTTTGGCACGAGTCTCCTTCCTAGAACTGCTTCTATCCCCCACCGCCGGTTGTTTGAAACCTTTATCCTCAATTATGTTCTTTGGCCAAATAAAACATCAATCATCATCAACAAGAATCATCTTTTATCTTTCATCATCCAGAAAATCATGTAAAAATCAGAGGGTAAATTATGTTATTGGAAAAAAAATTCACTCAAAATTTCATTTTGTTTTCAAACAACTTTTTCAAAACTTTGTTTTGAAAACTCTATTTCACCCTTACAGTTTTTTAACAAAACTTCGTTTTCCATAATTAGCAATATTCTTATCAGTAATCAAACAGAGCCTTACATTTTCATCGAGACAAAGGCTTTGTTTGGCGCTATTTATTTTCCCAACGTTTAAAAAATTGAGGATCTAAAAAACGTGTTTAGGGGCTCTTTTGGAAGTTGCCGAGCACCCACGGACGCACTCCTAAAATCGCATCCCGCCTCTCTCGTTCCTAAACCCTATCTTGCCCCTCCTCTCTTCGTTCCTGATCTCTCGTCTTACTCGTCGCGTTTGCGTTATCCGACATCCAAGTTGTGCCCCGCCGGACCAAATCCACCATCGTTGTGTTAAAATAAAAACCAATTGCGATGAGAAGCGTCACCATTGGTGTCGTCATGCTTCGCAGTGATGCAAGAAACACTTGATAGCACATCGAGATCCGTCCAGGAAAGTGTAGCGCCTTGCCGATGCCGGAAACCGCCAGCAGCGGTGTAACAGCCTCACCAACCCACAGCTCAAAAGGATGGCTGCAGGAACCCCTAGCACCACGCTCAAAAGGGTTTCAGCCTCAACAAGATCTGTAGACCATATACCCCAACCCCTCTCCAATCCAACCGGTGGGTTGTTGGAAGTCACGGTCTCCCTTCGATAAGAAGTGATCTGGTTAAGCGCCCCTACGAGGACTTCCCAGGAGGTCACTCATCCCAAGACTACTGCAGCCCCGAGCACAAATAACTATAAGGTACTTTCGTTTCTCATTACCAATTGAGTTGTAGCTCACCAAAGATCAACCGGTGATGAGATGCGAAAGTACCTTATAGTTAAGCGTGCACTGGCTGGAGTAGTCTTGAGATGGGTGACCTCCTGGAAAGTGTTTGTAGGGGCGCTTAACTTGATTTCCCTCATCAAAGGGAAGTTACGGCCTCCAACAACCCGTCTGTGGGCCTGGAGAGGGGTTGAGGTGTATGGTCTGCAGACTATTTGATGCAAAACCCTTTCGAGCGTGGTGCTGGGGGTGCCAACGGCTGTCCTTTCGAGCAGTGGGTTGAGGAGGCTGTTACACATGACATGATAATAAGTTCAATGTTCTTTATATTTGTTTCTGTTAAATGATTGATTATGGACTTAGTGTTTTGCGCATTGCTTCTCGTAAAGTACTGTGGAGCAAGCTTAGTAAACATCAACGTAATGTATAATAAAAGTTATAACGTTGTGATAATGTACTTTCATCATAGTCATAAGAAATATAAAGGAAAGTCTTTAGATTTGCCTATGACAGCTCGTTTCTAGAACTGAGTAGCAATGCATATGCATTTAAATATGTATTATACAGTCACCGACCTCTAAGCAGGTCATCCATAGTTCTTCTTATCATCAAGATAGTTCCACTATTCAAAACAATGCTTCTACTGATAATAGCCAAAAATATTACTATGCAAAATAGATTTATTAAAATATATGCATTATATACAAAATCAATATTACCTTTGAGGGTATTTTTCTAGCATAAGATCTATAACCTTAAGCGACGAAGTTGATATGTATGTTCTATCTGGGTAACTATCCTCCACTTTTATCTTATGTCTTTCAAAGGGCTATTTGTTGTTTTTTTTCCTTTCTAGTATATCTTGACTTGACATTTCTTACTAAACTACTAATAAGAACATTATCCTTATTATTTTCTGATTCTATTTTGGCTACAAACAAACATTGTTTTGGAGAGAAAACGGGCGGTGGAGGGGGTGTTTTTTGTCGGGATTGTGGTCCCTCATTAGATTTAGCTTCCAACCTGATAAATCATGATTCACAAAAATCTTTTATTATTTTCACCTCATTCCGGACTTCTGCTTTAATAATGAACTGGAGACGGAACTCTAGTCCCCGCCACCCCTCATCGAATAATGATTCTTCTACTTGTTTTCTCTCTTCCTTCCATATCTTCCTCTTCACCGTATCTCTCCTACTTTTGTTAATAATTTCTTTTCATTTTTAGAGGTAAGTCATTGTTCTTCAGTACTATTTGTATAATCTTTTATCTCGGTTTTTAACTCCAAATCAGCTTACTCATCAAATCCATTTACTTCCATCCCCTTCTTCTTCTTCTTTATTGGTTGAAAGTCAGAATCTTGCTCGTCTACCTCGTGTAAAGATTTCTCATTCTTCAAAATGTCCAAGAACTTTGATTTAATTTGCAACACAACAAAAAACATCTCGCAACGTCACTATAATAAATCGTATTACAGTTACAATTATTTAAGTCGTACTGACATCATTTGTCGTCCGTAGTTGCATAAGTAGATTGAAGCAAAAATGAGTTCTATAACTTATTCTAGCCGACCACCAACAAATTCTAGGTCTTCACAACCGCATGTACGTTTGTGTGCTCATATAGTCACACATACAAAGACAAAAAGGAAATTAATAAAAAAATGATTAATATAAAGAATATGTATTGAAACTAATCTTTCATATCAATTATACAGTAACACATCCCTCCAAATATCCTAGATTTACACCAACTTTTTTTACTACCATTGTTTGGCTTAAAGCATCAACTTGAAATAGTAGAAAACGATGAATTGCCTTCGGCCATTTGTACTTTATGAAGGTCGACAAACCATGAATTTTATATAAGTGATCTGAGATCTTCAATCCTTTCAATGGAAAGAAGAAAACAACCACTAAATACCTTATGAGGGCATCCACTCTCCTACTCTCCAACGTTGGAGACCAATCATCAATTGCGAGACTATTCATTTCCTCAATCATATCTTTATGGGTTAAATCTGTGCATGGTAGTCTAACAAAATGTAAAATCCAGTCCAGGGTTTGGTAGAACCAAAATTAAGGCAACCTCGTTGACTATAAATGACAAGTAGTAATTTTCTAGCAGAAATGTTTGTTTATCCCTATTGAAAGCTCGTACAATAAAATAAAGTAAGAGAATATTTTGAGTCAAATTGGACATTTCAAAGAGCTAAACAATACCAACTTCCCTCAAAATTGTCTTGAATTCCTCCTCCAAAACGTCCAACAAAGGTCTGACATTAAATTTAAATGTAGACACTGCACGTACATATTGAATTGAGATAGCTACTCTCAGACACTACAAAAATAATTATAAATTAGTATATATAAATACAAACAAAACAATAAGTATTCTTAATTAATCTTACTTGTAGTTCTCGAACCAAAAGAGAACTTAAAAACTCAGAAACTTGACTAAGATAGCACATATGAGCAAAATGTATTTTTAAACAAAACCATAAGAAACAGAGAATCATAAGAAACATAGAACTTACAACTTGAATTTTGAAGTTACAAATAAAAAAAATATTAGCTAAAATTTGAGCTTTTAACTGTAAAAAGCTAGAATAACAAAACACAGAAAGGCTTAACACAAATTTTGAACTGTATTTACAACTGTAATTATATCTACCACTATAATTTATAAGTTACGATGTGAACTGTAATTATATCTAAATTACAATTACAACTGCAATTTTATCAAAAGTAGCTGTAATTATACCTAACTGTAATTACAACTATAATTATACTTAAATAATTAACGGTAATAAGATAGAAATGAGCCACCACAAGGCCATTGTAAGAACTGAAAAAAGAGAGATTGGAACTAACATTTACAGCCCATAAAGACTTAGAACATGACAAAAACTTTATTTGGATATCACCTATGGGCAAAATATATTACAAAATACAATCATAAAAAATAGAGAACCATAAGAAATACAGAATTTACAACTTGAATTTTGAATTGAAAAGTAAAAAAAAAAATACTTGTCAAAATTTGAACTGTATTTATAATTTAAATTTTAACTATAAAAAACTAGACTAACAAAATACAAAAAATTTCACGCAAATTTTGAACTGTAGTTACAACTATAACTATACCTGAAATTGTAATTTACAAGTTATAATTTCAATTATAATTATATTCATAACTGTAATTATAGTTGAAATTATATCTAAAAACTTAACCTTAAGAACAATTACAAATGAGCAACCACAAACGAAAGGCAACAACTAAAAAAATAGTTGTTAAAACTAACATTTACAATCCAAAAGGACTTGCAACTACAAAAATAAGCTTTAATGACACTGTAAGCATATAGCGTACAAAAGAGAACCATAAAATGGAAAACTTTCAACTGGAATCATGAAACGATATACAAAAAAATTGGGAATCGTAATTAACAAACTATATATAACCATAAATCTTAGCACTGTAAAATAAGGTCATAACATAATTGTAGTCTTCTACACAAACAAAAGGAAATCAAGCACCAAAAAAATTTCATTTGACAACATTTTTTAGGTTTACTGCAAGGATCGCATGATAGAGTTGAAGAGCATACACAGGAAAACTATCTTATGAAATAAGAAAAAAAATTACCTAACCAAAACAACGTCAAATGTCTTCTTTGTCTTCACTAGAGGAGGTGCGGGAGTCGCGAGGTTGGAGTATCTGTCGACCGAGAAGACTAGTTGATCCCCGGTGGAAGATGGAGTGGCAAGAATTAAGGGTGTGTAGGAAATCCGGGGTGCCGAGAAGCAGAAATCCGAAAATCGAATAACAAACACAGAACAAAAAACAGAGCAGTCACAAACACAAGATGTTACAGAGGTTCACCCAAAACCGGGCTACGTCCTCTCTCCCCTTCTTCTTCCTTCTTGTATTCCCCAAAAAGAAACAGATTACAAAGGTTGCAAGGATCCAATCCGATCCTACCTCTTCTCCTCTCTTCTGGACAAGAAAACCAAAGAAGAATACCTTCTGGATCGATCTCAACGAGATACCTCGTATCGCCTCCAAAAGAATCCGCCGCCACAGACTGCAATGAATCCGTATCCCTAAATCGGGAAAATAACAACGTATATAAACGTCTGCCGGCAACCACGATCGTCGACCAAGCAAGACCGGTCGACGATCGTCGATCGTCGACCCAAAAGGCCGGTCGACGATCGCGACCCCGATCGTCGACCCAAAAAGGCCGGTCGACGATCGTCGATCGTCGAACCAAAGGGCCGGTCGACGATCGTCGATCGTCGAACCAAAGGGCCGGTCGACGATCGTCGATCGTCGAACCACAGCGGGACCTCCGCCGGGGGCTGCCGCCCCCGGACCCCGCTGTCGTGGGTCCCGGAGATGTCGAGGGGGGATCACACTTCGATTCCTCTAAGCTCACGTGGGCGAACCCGGTGTGAGAAACAAGAGGACCGGAAGTGTTCCACAACCCCAACAGGGTGGGATAAAATTAATACCGCCAGGAGAAGGATTAATTCGTTTTCCGGTGAGGGAAGAATCGGCTAGATTTTCCGCCGGGAGAAGGATCGTTGGCGTGAGCGTTTTGCTAGAAGCGCCAAAAATGGGGAAGAAGCGCGCGAAAAAAGAATGGGGGCCTATTTATTTACGGATGATGACTTCCAACGCTGCACGTACCAAAAACCTTTTCCAACATTTTATCATTTAGGCATGAGGAACAAATCCTTGAGTTCAGTTCGTACTGGCTATTGTTTGTCCATGCTAGATCTAGAGGCGGCGCTCATGACTAAAATTTTGGGATACCAGCTATTACATTTTGTTGGCGTGATGGAGTAAGGAAAGATTTTTTTTGTTGTATAATTAATTATAAGTATATATTACATTTGACTCATATTTATAGATTTATGATTGTTATATTCTACAAATATGAGTCAAATGCAACTGTACAAGTTGAGTTGAGCAGGCTCGTGAGCTCAACAAACAAGCTAAAAAACTCGATTGAAGCTTGAGCTCGATGAGCTGGAACTTGGTTGGGATCTTATCTTGAGCTCATATATTATTGCTCCTGAGCTCGTGAGCCGGCTCACAAATTTTTTTAATAAATAAGTATAATATAGCTCATGAATAGAAAAGCTCATAACAAGCTCGAGCTCAACTCGAGCTTGCGAGCTTATGAGTCAAGCTCGAGCTCCGTAGATCTTGTTCCTGGGCATGCATATGTGAGCTCGTTCAAACTTGACTCGTTTGCACCTCTAATCAAATGCATATAATAAGATTTTGATTGATCTTTTCCCTCTTCTTTACCTTACTTTTTTTGGTGTAAAAAGACTAATAAATTATGAGACAGCAAAATCTAAAGAATTTATGTAATATAAATACATCATGCATTTTGAAGTCAAATATTTAAATTTTTCTTTAAATTTTTATTTCCTTTAGGAAAGTAATTTTAACCCAACTCATATGCAATTGCATGCATCATTAGTAACCTCAACCAAGTCATTATTCATGATATTGGCTTTGCAATTAATTCCACCATTTGTTTTTTAAGCCCATCCCATGAATCTCAATCAATCTCATTTGATTTTTCATCCATTCAATTTCAATAAAACTATTTAAATCATTTGTAACTATAGTTTTCTAGATGACTTGTCCAACCATAGTTCAATCATAGCCATTCATTTGTCATTTGGATCTAACGTTCTTATCGAAATTATACCTACATATTTCTATCCCCTAAATTTTCCTTTTGATACATCATATTTTCTTTTACACCCACATTTTTCTCCGAAGCGTACATTAAACTTCATGATCTAACCTAACCCTATCAGTGATGGTTATGAGTTCACGAATGTCCAACCTCACATAAGGAACTTTATGAGTTCGCGAATGTCAAACAAGCACGTCTTTTTTTGACAAGCTCGAACTCCATCCACTTTTATGTTCAAAATTACGTTTTTTTTTTCTCGGTGACGGCTATATCATTTATCATGCCAAACACGTATTTTCGACGGTGTTGTTTTTATCCAAACTCACCGAAGCAAAAACACCATGCCAAACGGACCCTTAATCACTGAAAAGTCAAGAACAGGTAAATTAATTGCATGCGGTTACTTCAGGTGAGCTGAATCAATAACTTATGAACCGGCTTTAATGCCTCTATCAAGTAGAACTTTTATATCACAGAAATCACAACAAATATTTTAAAAAATAATTACAAAAAATAACAAATACAGGTAAATTAAAGCAGCAAAAGCCAGCTTGAGGCTTTAGTTTTCAAATTTAAAGCTATATAAACAGTAATATATACTATCTACCACTGCTGCACATATATATATAGAACAGAAACAGCAGGCAAAACATGGGAACATGGCCATATAAATGGTCAGGCCATCTGTTTAAATGTCCCTCGCACTAGAGAAGGTATCGAATAATCAGGGTGAAAATTTTCCCATGAGATTGAGATCTTTGACGCGCTTCCCTTGAAGAGCTGCCATAGAAACAACGAAACTTTTGCTGAATCTACAAACATTTGTGTAAGCGAAAACATTTCGGTGAGTTATATTCACCTTCCTCGAGCGAAAGACGGATTGCTCGCTTCTCCAGCTCAACAGCATACTTGTTTAGTTCCTCCACGGAGTAATTTCGAAACTCTGGCATAGCGAGAATGCGTTGATGAAGATATTAGTGCATGTTCTCTTTAGCTATTAGTCATTAGGAATAATTATGAAAAACTACCCAGCAACTTAACAAAGAATTATGGAGATCTCCACTCTACTTTTTTAAATTACGAAGAGCTGTTATATAAGTTTACATTGTTGTACATCTATACTATATTATAAAGAAAAAGCATGGGATCATCAAAACAATCTTACTCATTGGTCATGGTCCTCTATTATAATCATCAAAGAATCTGAGTCATTTGATTTTTAATCTTCCTGATCTAACAAAATCTGAGAAAAATATAAATGTAGCAGTCATGCACAGGACCCCCCCCCCCCCCCCCCCCCCCCCATGGAGAGTGCACAGAGTCAAAAAGGTTTGATTGCCACCTGAGTGATGGTCAAGTACTATTGTCATCGCACACTACGCATGGGGGGGAATCCGTGCATACCTGCTGGTGTACATTACAATGTAAACTTAGAGGGGATGTTTTGATAATTGTAATAGTTAAGAGGGAGGTCATTGTAATAATGCAAAATTGGAGGGGATGCCGGAAAAGACCATATCTGGAGGTATACTTACTCTCAGCATAATCCTTCGAACCAGATTTATCCAAGTATTGCAGGTGATCTTGGAGCACATTGAACCTCTCAGTCCAATAGTTAAGGATCTCTATTTGAGGTTCATCGACATGGCTTGGAACTTCGTCGATATTTTTGCTATGATCTTCTTTAGGGTTCCCAGTCTGCTCCGGTTGAGCCTCAGTTGTGTCCAAGGATTTCTTTACCCCGGGTGAACATGAAGTATTTTCATTTGAAGCAGCATTTGTCTTTCCATGATCAGTCTCGAGCTTTCTACGAACATACACAAGATGACACGAACCATTGGGAGCAGGAGTTGATGAGCTCTCTGGTTGTTGCCTCTTGTTGCCGGCTAACTTTGCTAAATCTGAAGTTTTTTGTGCTTCGTTAGGCTGTACAGGGCTTACCGGAGAGTCCATGATGCTCCCTAACTCATCTGGCAGGTCTCCCAGAGCCATTTTCCTTATGGGGAATGAAAAATGCTTCTGAGAAGTTGTGGCATTTCTGCTGCTAAATAATCTTTGATCAGTAAACTTGTCTGTTTTTTGAACCATTGAGAGTTAAACCTGCTTGAGGAATAAAGAACGACCTGAAGATGATCAAATTCCAAAAATGTAGGTTAATATGTGATTTAACTGCAAAAATTGAAAACAAAATGAAAGATGATATATAATAGAGAAGCGTTATGTTATTCTGGACTAAAAGAAAGAAAACGATTAGTCGCCAAGATTGTGCCATAATTTCTCAAGAAATAGATTTTGGATTAGTATGATTTTGTTCTCATGTGACAAGGAGTCAAAGTAGACTATAGAAAAGTTGAATTGGACCAACATAAAATTGTTTCTAGAAATCTCATTCTAATTTGGCCAATTATTTTTATCAATGAATAAATAATTGTAAGTGTTAGAAATCACGGTGGGGCCCTCGTCGGACACATGAATCCAGATCCGGTGGCCGACTGCAGTCGAATGACTAAGAATCATCCCCAACCAAATCTCTGGGGGCCCAAGACGGGATAATTCCGGGGAGGTTGTTGAGGCGTGGGATAGAACCCACGACCTCCTTTATCAAGCTCCTAGACGGAGACTTGATACCCAACTGAGCTGTCGTCTAGGAGCTTGATAAAGGAGGTCGTGGGTTATATCTCACGCCTCAATAACCTACCCCAGCTCAGTTGGGTATCAAGTCTCCGTCTAGGAGCTTGATAAAGGAGGTCGTGGGTTCTATCCCACGCCTCAACAACCAACAAGGAATTATCCCGTCTTGGGCCCTGGGAGATTTGGTTGGGGATGATTCTTAGCCATCTGACTGCAGTCGGCCACCGGATCTGGGTTCATGTGCCCGACGAGGGCCCCACCGTGGTTTCTAACAGTAAGGATGAACTAGCAACTCTATGTATAGAACTCTTGTAGGGAGAATTATAGATGATTAAATGTTACCACGATGAAATTACTTGCAATAAAACTCGAAGAAATTGGATACACTCATGGGGGATACTTGTGCCTAACCCCATAAGGCTGGTTCCTAATAAAAAACATACCTAAAACTTCGAAGCCTACTCGTTATACCGGGGGGGGGGGGGGGGGTTAAAATTACCGTAATGACCTTACAAACTATAAAAAACAAAATAAATATACATGCTAATCAAAAGTATGGAATATGATTCTCCAAGGAATTGTCATAGCATGTGCATAACAATATATCCCGCCAAAAAAATGACCTTGTCCCCCAGATCAAGGTGTCGCCCTCCATTTAGTAGTGATACGCCCACGGGTTGCCTGCTGCCAATGTGTCCGGGGCTCCGTCCCGTGGTACATCTGTGATTGCAAAGGCGTCAAAGTCAGTTCCACCGATCTCCCCATCACTAATGAGGGCGCAGAACTCCTTAACAGGGCAATCATGAGTAGGAGAGTATGGTTTCTCATAACAGAAACACATTCCCTTACTCTGCAAGCCATAGGACTATTGGTCTGAAAGGCAATGAGTAGGGATATGACGGTTGTTGCGTGGAGGCATAATGGTTGAGCGAGGTAGAAGAGGTGGCAGTGGTGGAGGTTAGGATGGCAGGGGCACAAAAGTATGGCTGGTAAGGGGTTTGGAAGGAGACGATGTAGAATGAGGGCCCAGATTTTGCAAGGAATTTGGCCTCCGCGAGTAGGGAGAGGTCCATGACTTGGTTGACGGTAAACAAATGGATGGTGCATTGGCGAGCGAGGATATGAGGTTGTAAGTCATTCATGAAATAGCCCAAGTAGGGGTCGAGTGGAAGACCCGAGAAGTGGATGAGCAACTCGATAAAATCATCCGTGTAAGAGTCGATGGAGTCGGTCTGACGGACATCGCAAAGGCGTTCCATCATGTTGCCGGAGTAGCTGTAATCATACCGTTGAATGAGTGCCACCGTGAGATTTGTCCACACGAGGCTAGGAGAGGACTAATGGAGCCAGCGAACCCGATGGAGGGTGGAACCTTCCATGCCGATAAGAGCCGTGGAGACATTTTACGCCCGATGAGTTTGGTGAATGCCAAAATACAGATCGGCGCGGGCAATCCAAGCCAGGGGGACAGTCCTGTTGAATGTATGAATGTCAATGCGGGAAAAAGAGGGGGAGTCAATCTCGTCAAAGCGGTTCTTTGGTGGACAATGTGATGGGGAGTCCCAAGGCAGAGGCGGTGTTGGTCCCAGAGTGTTGGTCGGGTTGCTAGTTGTGGAGCATGGCCATAATCGAAGCGAACTACTCGGCTTGGGCCTCAAGGCAAAAGTTGATGGTGGTGAGGGCGTGTTTAAGGGTCTCCACACAGGATTCCATCGAGTGAAGGGCCTTTGTCATAAGGAGGGAGCATGGGAGGTGGTAGAGAAGAAGGGGGCCGACGAGACGCTACTGGTGGGAGGAATGGTTGACGAAAGTAGATGTCTAGAGGGAAGGTGTGAGAAGAAGGGTGCAACAATGGGAGAAGCCCACGAGCCGGAAGGGCGTGCACAGGAGCCGCAGGAGTTGGAGGCCAATCGATGCGAAAGAGGCGAAAGAAGGCGCGGGAGCTGGAGTGTCGAGAGACCGCGGGAGTTGGGGCCCCGATGCACGAAAGCGTCGCCGAGTGGAGTTGAGTGCGAAATAGGCAGAAGAAGCCAATGGAGTGGCCTGGAATGCTGGAATGTTGAAAGTAGCCGATGTGGATGCACATAAGGCCGTTGTGAGGGACTAAAACTTGATGCACGAAAGCAACCAATGTTGGATGCGCGGAAGGCCGACGCAGGTGTGGAAACATCGATCGGCGTCGATAGCGGAATCCTTGGTCGGGGTGAGCGCGGGTATGTGTGACTGGACACATGGGAGTTGCTCTGGACGCACGTGTATGCACGATTGGACACGACTTTGGATGTGTCGAAAGAGGGCTAGGTCGGGGAGGGGAAAAACTTGTGCGAGTGGATCAAAAGAAGATCGCAGTGCCGAACGATTGGGGAAGAGAACTGTGAGGGTCTCAGAAGAAATCTCGGCAGCTAGAGAAGTAGTGGACGGACCAATGTTACCAAGATGAAATATCTTGCAATAAAACTCGAAGAAACTAGATACACTCATGAGGGTTACTCGAGCATAACCCCAGGGGGGTTGGTTCCTCTCACAAAGAGACATATGATACCCTAATAAAAACATACCTAAAACTCCTAAGGCTCCTTATATAGGGAGGGGGGTCACTTAGACATTACAGTAATGACGTTACAAATTAAAAACACAATAAAAATGCAGCTGAACAAAAGCACATAATAAGATGATCCAAGAAATCGTCGTCGCGCGTGCGTAACACTAACTAGCAACCCGACATGTTCAATCGAAGAATATGTGATTCTACGCTGTTAAGCGAAAATTTTAATTACACAAAAAAGTTAAGAATGCTATAGTTATCAGATATATAACATTATAGAAAAAACTAATTTTCCTATAACACCCATAATCATAATAAATGTTTGAGTAGTATAGATGAGCCAGAACTATATAGCATATTAAAAGACAATTCTATTATATCTATGCACTTCTTGCTAATTTAACTTTCTATCACCTATATTTACACGTCCACATGTAGAGGTCATCAGAATATGCAAGCCAACGACAGTTTTGAAGATAGAGAGGTCATCAAATTGAACTTAAAGGATATTTATGATATAATTTGAAGGAACACCAGATCTTTTTCGCATTTCATTCAGGATACATAAACCCTATTTATACAATAATAATATCCAAATCAGAAATATAATTATAAAAATTATTGTCATCAATATTAATTACAATTAACAAATATCCAAAAGCTGTGCCAATCAATGTATTTTAGAATAGATCACAGGACAATATCAAATAGATGATAATAAGTGATGGGGATCAGTCGCAGCCATAAGATCAACATTGGACTTCGGGCCAACACTCGCCTTTGAGATTCCGCCTAGTTTTCCCATAATGGTTCTACAGGGAAACAGCCCACTTCTCCCATAACTCCCATGCTCCCCTGCCCTAACCGTGAGAAAACCACAAACTGCTAATGCTCATAATGAAAGTCTAGATTAAATAAATGGTAGGAAATCAACCCTCTACAAATATCTGTGTGAAGCCCAGATCAAAACCGAGAAGCGATCACGGTGATCATCACCTGAATATCACTCCTCACTACTAATTCGTGTAATTGAGACATAAAACTTGAGAAATTGAGGCATATAATTTACAATGGAGTCCCTAGCTGAAAGGCGCGTAACAGATCAAGGTGTTGACTCATAGTGTATCGAAAGATATTTCTGCGGCGAAGACCATCGTGCTATATCATGTCTTAGATTAGTCTAATAAATCCTAGATTGACCCTAAAGCTTCATCTCTGTAAACCTAACGTGACACTGGTCTCAATACTATTCAAGGCATTCATCTATGCCCATTAACCAATCTGTAACCACCTGTGTCTAATCGATCATCAAAGAATGATGCATTTAGCTTAAATATTTGCTTGATGCCATCTTTGTGATAATACCCTCTGGGAGTTCCATGATGGTAAACATAGTAATCGTCACGAATATTATTGAATTATTGAATTGTGCCGATAGGTCAACATGATCTCTATGAATGGGTGGCTGGGGAGGGCGAATCTCTTGGGACAGGTACCCGGGCGGAAATTTTTTCCCGTGCGGGTGATCTCTTTTTGATCTCCTGGGTGAAATTTAATCTCCTAAATGACCGACTTTCTCTCTCCGGCCCCCACACAAAAAGTGCATGGTAGGCATCCTTTCGTCATTCATCCCACCTTTCGTCATTCATCCCAGGCAAAAATTTGGAAATGGAGATCGGTTTCAAAAATTCCTCCCAGGGAGGGGGATGATCTCCATAATGGTACGAAAATATCTCATGAGAACCGTGCAAGGTTGGAGCATAAACAGACAGATCCTCATATAAAGGAGTAATCACTGATCACGATAATGACTAGGACGACGCACATCTGACCACAATCAAATCATACTAGACGATTACTATGACGTGTCATGGATGGCCTATAAACCACTAGTGCTTATCACAGACCACGCTCGAAACTTGGGCTCTGATACTAATTTGTTGCGGGACGAATCTATAAGAGATCAACACTAACTCAACAAAGTGAAAATGCAAATGCAGGCGTGTGTGCAATTAATGAACATGATAGACAACCAACTAAACAGTAACCCTAATGTTATGCAAATGATTAAACCATGCCAATTATTTAAGACTTGTAAATAATTAAGTAATAAAATTTTGACTCGCGCAATTAATTATATTTAATCACAAATAGTCTAAATTAGATAAATAAAAATAATTACAAATTAATTGAGATTGTACTGAAATAAAATATGATGCAAATAAATTTCACATGCTTAATGAAACTAAATGAACCAAGAAAATCAGAATAAAATATTACTAGAAACAAACAAGTGCTTTTGTACTATGTGAGGAAAGGAAATCTAAAAGAAAAATTCACCAAATACTTGGGCCTCACACGGGGAGGATGTTTTAGGCAGGCTATTGATAGTCGTAGGAGCAGTGTGTAAGATCAAATGTGTGTTAGCGGAAAAATATGGTACAAAAATTTTAGGGCTTCTGGATTTAAGGTGGATGTTTATGGTGAGGTAGGGCAGATTTCGAGTCGAGTTCGAGTGATTTGAGATAGACTCTAAATCAAAAATTTTGAGTTAAACTCGGCACAAAATTGAATTGAAATCGATTTGTAGTTGAGCCGGTTTGACTCAAAATTGCTCGATTCAGAGACATCTTGAAATTGAATTGAGCCGGCTTGACTCAAAGTCGGCTCAAAATTGAACATTTTTTCTCTTTATTCCACGTCAGCTCAAAATTAAATTGAGCCGGCTTGAAATTGAGAAAACAAAGCCCTTTAAAACCCTACGATTAAAGTTTAGGTCTAGACTTCAGTGTTTTAAATTTTAAAATAAAAATATGCTAATAGATAAAATTTTAATCAATCTGAGCTTATTCAAATCATATTTCGAGTCGGGGCAGAATCGAAACCGACTCGAAATGTGATTCGAGTCAAATTGAGTCAACTCAAATTGATTCAAATCAATTGTAAGTTTGTAACCGATTCTGATTCGGCTTAATATCGAGCAACTTCTGAATTTCAAATGATACGCTCAAGCCTATGTTATTGGCTTCTCCCATAACAACAATATCGTCGCCAAAGGATGGTCGAAGGTGGGGATGACGACGTTGAAGGATACATTGGAGTCGGAACTGCGGATGTCTAAGCGGGGTGTGATGTCTAAGCGGGGCGTGCTCGGGAAGAAAGAGATACCAAAATCACATTAAGGGGATCAGGATGTTACGTGTCGCGGATTGGGAACGAGCGTGTCGGCGAGGAGGAGAGAGATCCTCCAGTTCGGGCGCTATTCAACGACGGGAGGAAGGGCGGAATCACGCCTTGCGACCAGCGACAGGAGGGATTTCGGGAAATTAGGGTAAGGGGGTAGCGGAAAATCGGGATGAGGAGAGAGAGAGAGAGAGATGGAAAAAGTAAATTGATTTCTTCTAATTTTTGTCCATCGTACCCCCACATGGGTAGTTATAGAAGAAATAAAAATAAAGAGTTGTGTACCCCCCACTTGAACTTAAACACGTGGGATCAAAATACGCGGAAAAATAATGAAATAAAAGTACGACGAAATTAGCGATCATGCGCTCGTCCACGTGTCGGTGTTGCGTCGACAGTAGGTGCGCCCCCAATGCGTATCCGATTCCGCGTCTCCTGCTAATGGTTCTGTAACATCTCCTTCCTCTTCGGAAGACAACTAGTCCTCAAGCTGAGAGGTGCAGCGGGTGGCTCTTTGTAGAACCTCTTGATTTGGGAGACGTGGAACACGTCATGGATGCGTGCTCTGGTGGCAGGTGGAGCTGGTAGGCGACCTCGCCAATGCGTCGGGCAACCTGGAAAGGCACGTAGAATCGCGGCCCCAGCTTGGTGGAGGAATCTGTAGGACGCAGTGTCGCATGGTGGTAGGGGAGGCGCTTGAGCCACACCCATTCCCCGACTGCAAAGGAGACATCTCGATGGCCACAGTTGTATGTGGTCTCCATGCGGTGTTGGGCTTTGAGTAAATGGTCGCGGGCGGTGGCGAGTAGTTGGTCTCGATCAAGAAGCTCCTGGTCAACCGGGGCTATCGTGGTGAGACGGCGCCCATATGTGAGCAGCTTGGTCGGGTCGCGACCATAAATCAGGCGGAACGGTGTTGTTTGAAGAGACGAATGATAGGAGGTGTTATACCAGTATTCAATCCATAGAAGCAACTTCACACAATCCTTGGAGTGCTCGCCTGCTAGACAACGAAGGTACATCTCCACGGTGCAGTTGACGACCTCCGTTTGGCCGTCCGATTGGGGGTGATATGCGGACAAAAATTCTAATTTTGTCCCGCTCAAAGTGAAAAGCTCTTTCCAGAAATGGCAGGTGAAGACCTTGTCACGATCAGACACAATCCTTTCCGGGAGGGCATGTAGGCGGAAGGCGTCGGTGAAGAAAATTTGGGCCACATGTTCTGCGATGGGGGGGGGGGGGGGGGGGCTAGGGGAATAAAATGCACTCCCTTGGAAAATCTGTCCACGACCACCATCAACACGAATTTTCCCTTGCTGCGTGGGAGTTCCTCCACGAAGTCCATAGAAATGTCGACCCAAATTTGAGTGGGCACCGGTAACAGTTGTAGGATCCCGGCGGGTAACAGGTTGACTGATTTTTGTTGTTGACATATAGTACATTGGGTGATGAAATCTTGGACATGACGGAGTAGACCCTTCCAATAAAATTCGGCGTGGATGCGGTGGAGAGTCTTGTGGACTCCTTTATGATCGTGATTGTGAGTATCCGCCAAGATGGAGGGAATGTGAGGTGAAATTGGCGGCAAATAGACCCAGTCTTGATAGAGAATGAGGCTGACATGAGCCGTCAACATTGGTGGTAAGAGGTCGTCCTGCGCCCATTTGAGCAACTCGGTAAGGGAAGGCGATTGGTTGATGTCTCCCCGGATGGCATCCAGGAGAGAGGCGGTCGGCCTGGAGTTGGTTCAGATAACGGCGGTGTCATCCAGGTGCCGACAGGAGAGAGCGTCCGCGGCCTTGTTGAGAGCGTCAGCTTTGTATTCCACAGTGAAGTAAAATCTCAGTAATTTGATCACCCATCGTTATGCGGCATGGTCGTCATGCGTTGCTCCAGAAAGATATTTCAAACTATAGTGGTCTGTGCGGACAATAAATGAGCGGCCCCATAAATACGGCCGCCAGTGTTGGACTGCTTTGGCTAAGCCGATTAGTTCCAGCTCATAGGCCGGCAATTACTGATTGTGGAGCGCGGTGCGCCGACTGAAATACGCAAGTGGGTGGCCACGTTGTTGGAGAACTGCGCCGCATCCCAATGCCGAGGCATCACATTTAATATAGAAGGGCTCACGGAAATCGGATAGTTGTAAGATCGGAGCGGAGACAAGGGCTGCCTGAAGTGCCTCAAAAGCCCTCTGTGCGGCTTCCTCCCACACAAAAGCCGTGAGTCGTAGGAGAGCCAGGAGGGGTTCGGCTACTGAGCTATAGCCGCAGATGAACTGTCGGTAGTAACAGGTGAACCCCAAAAGGCCAGGAGGTCTCGTTGTGACTGGGGCACTGGCCATGATGCAATGCCTTGAAGTTTCTCCGGGTCGGCCGACACCCCATGCGCATGTACCACATAGCGGAGGTAGGTGACGCTAGGCTGCTCGAATGAACACTTGGATTCCTTGAGAGCTAGGTGGTGATGGCGGAGTAATGCAAGCACTTCAAGTCCAAATTTGCAGAGGACAAAGTGAAATACCTCGTTCATAAGTGATTGGACAGTAGATGGTGCATTGGTGAGGCCAAAGGGAATGACAAGAAACTTAAAATACCTGTGGTGAGTCCAGGAAGCGGTCTTTTCCACGTCTGCGGTCGCCATGCGAACTTGGTGGTACCCATAAAATAACTCGAGCTTTGAGAAGAAGGCCGCGCCATGCAGCTCGTCAAGGTGTTCCTCGACCACGGGAATGAGAAATTATCTTTGACGTTTTTGGTGTTGAGTTCACTGTAATGGACGCAAAAGAGCCATGTATTATCATTCATGTGGACCAGAAGAGCCGGCGATGAAAATGGGGAGACACTCCGTCGAATGAGCCCTTGTTGTAGACTTGTAGCATAGCGGAGCATTGATGCTCAGTTTCATCCTTTTGGAGAAACGGGTAGCGGTAGGGGTGCACAACCACTGACAAAAACACCCCGAAGTAATCAAATACGGTGGTCCTACGGTCGGTGCGGCGACAGTGTCGCGGGTATGGTGAAGGTGTCCCCGAATTCTTGGAAGAGTCGGTCTTGGGAGTTGGGGCCGGTCGGAAGGTCTGGACCTTGCATGAGGAAGGCCTGCAGTTGTGAGGGGGGTGAGAGACATTGTCATTCCACTCGCTTGGAGTCGTGGTACCACTACATTGCGAGATTGTTGAATTCCCAGGTAATGGGTCCCAATTTGAGTAGTCAACGCACGCTCAAAACAATGTGAAAGTTGTCGAGGTCAACAACCAAGAGGTCTATGTCAAAGGGCCGGTTGTGGATCATCAGAGACACGCGACAGCAAATACCGGGGCACGCCATGATGTGGTCGTTGGCCACTGAAACTTGGAGCTGGCGGCGGGAAATGATTGGTAGCTGAAGAGTTGTCGCGGTCGTGCGGCGAATGAAGTTGTGTGCACTGCCCGAGTCCAACAAGGCGACAAAGATAATGCCCGCCCAATAGATTGGAAGCTACAGCATATGGCCCCCCTGTGGGCCAGCAATAGCGTGGATGGAGATCTCCAGTGCCTCGGAATCTGGTTCCTCCCCGTCGTCATCGGAAGGGTCGTCCACCTCAATCCAAAAGATGCGCTTACAACAGTGACTGGGCCCAAATAGTTCGTCACAGTTGAAGCAAAGCCCTTTGGCGCGACCAATGTTGTCAAGATCGTGATTTTGCACGTAAGATCGTACGATCTTACGTTTTTTATGGGGGAAACGATCCCCGGGCGAACTTGGATCGCACGTTCCGTAGAAATAGTAGGATCGCCGTTAATGATCGTAGGATCGTACGATCCTAGGATCACAACCGATCCTACCGTTTCCAAAGAAGAATCTTATAATAACTCACAAATCCCGAACACAAACCCTAATCGCAGAAAAATCCCCGCAGCGGTCCGTTTCGCTCCTCCGTTCGTCGTCTCGCTGCTCTCAATCAGTCATTTTGCTTGCGCCGCCGGCTGCTGAAGGGGTCGACGCTGGCTGCTGAAGGGGTCGGCGCCGACAGAGAGAACAAGTTTGGAAACCGCCTCCGGCTACTGAAGGGGTCAACGCCGCCCGTCTTTTTTATTAGGTAATTTGGATTTTAGCTTCGATGACTTATTTTGAATGAGTTAAATGTACTATTATTATTTACTATGCAGCTGAACTTTATATATATATATTGTTTTATGATTATTGATTTACTAGATATTTTTTTATATAAATTAGTTTTTTAAAATTTTGTATAATAAGTAAGATCTTACCGTTTCGTGTAAATCCCATGTTTTACGATCTTACCACTGCTGACCGATCTTAGGTAAGATCTCGATCTTGACAGCATTGGGCGCGACAGTCGGCCATTTACGCATTGGATAGACGTCGTCAAAATGATGGTTTGGGTGATTCAGTTGGCTTGGCGTGTTGGGCAGTCGATGATAAGGGGAGAGGCCCTCGGAAGGGCTACTCATGGTCCCGACGGGGTATATATTGGTGTTCCAAGAGGATGCGATGTTCGCAAGTTCGGGCGATGTTCATCGCCTTATTGAGATCCGGCTACCTGGGATTCTGTTCTCCCCATAGTCGAGTTTTTGTATAATAGATTAATAGTTCTGTCAATAGGACAACAAATTTGAGTCTGTTCCACATCATGTTAGGATACGAGCCTAGGAAAATTATTGACCTAGTTGATATTCCCATAGGGGTCATGTCTAGTGAGTCAGCATAGTCCTTCATACAACATGTGCATGCAGTCCACGAGTCGAACTAAAAAAATTGCAACTGGTAATGAATATTATAAAGATCAAGCAGACCAACATAGGTCGGAACAAATCTTTGAGGCAGGGGAACAAATATTGGTTCACATTTGATCTGAGAGGGTCCCGCAAGTACCAACAAAAATATTAAGCGCTCGCAGAATGCATCCTTACACAGTTGTGCAACAGATTGGAACGAACGCATATGAGATTGATATCCCTCATGGTACGGGCATCATCAAAGTATTCAACGTAGAGGATCCCACTCCTTACTACGAGGAGCGCATGTACGTGGACCCTTCCTCCACACCTCTACCTGAACCATCATCTCTCGTAGCCCCTCTACCCGAGTCTTCTCCTCCTATTGCCTTCACCAGTCCTTCTCTATTGCCACCCGCGGAGTCGCGCCTTTCGGATCGATTTGCACCATCGACGGTTCTACCGACATAGCAGCCAAACGGAGATGCATCACATCCAGAAGAAGACACATTACTGCCAGACGGAGATACAATGCAACCAGAGCCCCCTGCTTCTGCAGACAATGTACTTCAGATCATCGGCCATGACTTCTAAACCGCGAGCAGGCAAGATATTGTGTGGTATCGTGTTCGTTGGAGCGGTCGGCCCCTGCATGATGCTACATGGATCTCTTCAGAGGAGCTTGAGAGATTCATCCCAAGGCTGCACAACGAGTACAACCACCTTCACTCACCGGAGTTGAGTGCTTTCAAGCCGATGGGAATTGACGCGCCACGACCGACACGCGTGTATTCCCGCAAGAGGCGGAGATCCGCTGCCCGGACGGACGATCAGAGTCCGTGGTTGTGCCCGGATGATCGATCTGAGTCATTTTTATATTTTACTTTTTTTTATCTTTGAGTTGTATTTAGAGTCTGATCGGCTCAAACAATATATGTCGTCCGATTTGGGAGTTATGCCGCAGTTATACATCAGTTATTTCAGGGCTTATAAAACGACAGGCAAGCAGACGGTTTTGGGGATCGAAGGTTTTGTAATTTTTTGCAACCATCGGTCCAGTTTCCTGGTGCAACGCCATCGATCTTCCTGACCAGGTGCGACGCCTGGGTACTCCTCTGCCACCCCGACTCCCCCCCTCCTTTCTTCCCCGATCAGTCCACCAAACCCTAAAACCACGATCTTTCCCCACTTCAGCAAATTTCATCATATTCATCACATTTAGGGTTGCATTTAGAGTGTCCACCCCGAGGCAGTCGACCTACCACTGCATCAAATTGTAATGTGAAACATAAGGTTAAGTTGGAGATATTGTGCAAACTATCATGTTAGGAAAAGGGCTCTTAGAAAGAACCATCCCTCAAGAGTAGAGGTGTCAGCTTGTCTCTGAATTTGTATTCCATAACCTATTATAGTGCAACCATCTCTTCTAATATATACCATGCTTTGATACAAAAAATGATGCAAAGTAGTTGTCTAATTCTAATGAAGAACAATTAAAGACTTGAATTAAAGCTCCAAAATGATGTTAGATAGCAAATCAGCATAAATGATGACAAAAAAACAAAGTAAAAAAATCTCAAGTTTCCATAAACTAAGAAGATGCGCAAGAAAAACAAATATTAGTGGATTAACACTTCTAAAGAAAACCATTACCTAAGAGTTTAAACCATAATTCCTATTTATCATTAAATAGAGATATCAGTCAAACTAGTATGGAAGAATTTCACCTTGTTGAAAAATTAAGACATCAAACACTTACAAAAGTAAAAAAAATGGAATTGCTTCAAGTAAATGCTTGTAAATAAATAAAAAATTTAAAAATTGCAAATCACCACCAAGACACTGATCAAACTACCCTAAAGCTTATGCAAGCATCAATTTATAACAAGGCAAAACATCTAATTTCAGTAATTTACAGAAACACAAATTAACCCAAGAGGTGGCCAAAAAAACAGCAAGAGGAGAAGAAACAACTGATAGCCACCAATAACAATGAGGTGGTTGAGAAGAAGGATATAAATAGTATAGTGAAGAACATGAAAGGGAGAAAGAGGTAGAAGCACAAGACAGAAGGAGAGGTATCTGAAGGAAGAAAAATTTTGCAAGATCAACATAGCCACAATCACAAATAAGTTTCTTTCATGTCATGATACACTGTGTTCCTACCATATAGATGGAATAAGTTTAAAGGGGTAACAGGTGATATAGTATGCCCAAGAGTAGAAAAAGCCCAAATGCTGGATTATTTAAATAGCAACAATTCCTCGGAGACTTAAATAAAGAACCGTGCACTTAATTTCTTAATGAACCAATGTGAAGCAATAATCCAAACTGTGCTACTACACCAAACATGAATAATGCATCTATCTAATTGAAGAATGTGATTTGAGACAAGTCACATCACGGTGTATCCTTCTTATTATACAAAAAATAGCCATAAAATTAATCACTAAATTTTCAGCATAAAAAACATGAAATGATAGAATGGAAAATAAAAGAAATCAAGATGAATACAAATAAAGGGCATAAAAATAAAACCAAAAGCCTAAAGATCATAATCTCTATATATGTTGCGAGATCATACTCCGAGAAATTCTCGTCATCTTCTAAAATAAATCATATGGGGAGAGGATCAACAAATAAACCTTCTCAAGCCAATTTGCAACCACCACCGCTACCACACAACATAGAACATATTATGGATATATATATACATACAAGCAGTTGTGCACATGATTCCATACCCAACACGACAGTACACCTATCGTTCGTCATTCCCGTAAAATTTTTTATTTCGTCAAATATAAAGCTTAATAAAAATTGAAGGGATAAAATATACTTTAAAAAACACAAATTCTAATTATAAGTTGTAAATGTCGTAACAAAAGAGGTAAAAATGGAAAGATGAATGTTTCACCAAAAGGTGTTTTTCCCTTATATATAGATACATAAGAGTATAAAGATAATAATAAAATAATAATAATGTCACTACTATTAGATGGTAGAACTTAAAAAGTAAGAAATTATTAATCTTTCAATATTGTCTAAGGGAGGCAAAATTAACTTTCTTTAATTGATCCAATTTTCATGAAGGGTAAGAAAGCTAGTTAAATTAAACAAATATTTGTCATAAAATTTGTAAAAGTGTCTAAAAGGAAATCATATAGTAATTATGAGGCTCGGTAGTGGAATAAGAAGAAACAAAGGGCATGGATTTACTCAAATGACTGATTTAGATGAGCGTGATTTACTCAGGGTCATGGATATATTGTGTCAAGATAATATCAAGCATGTCATTTTCATGAGGCTACCTGATAAACTAAAGGGCACGTGACTGTGAATGCAGTTAAATCGCTAGTTTTTTGTTTTTATTTATGGACATTTAATCTAGATGGTTTGCTATTTCTTTGTTTCATGGATCAGAATATGTTTGTGTAATGAACTTCAGTTTTTAGTAGTATCTTGTTCAGATTGTTCAATTTTAAGAATTAAGAATCTTTAAAATTTCAATTCCGGAAAGACAATGTCAATGTGCAGCCAAATAACTTATGTATCAATTTCAATTCCGTTCACTGAATTTCATGTTGTAGCTGAATAGCATAATTGGTTTTCTGCACATAATCAATTACTGCAGATATTGATTAAAGAAAAAGTTACATCTTTTGATGATTTATATAATAAATTATGGAAAGAGAATAAAGGTTTGTGCATAATAAATAAGATTTCAATGAATTTAAATGCATCATAAATTTATAATTGACGATAATCACTCTTAGTTAAAGATGAAAATCTACGAAGCACGGATACGTCAAAAATAAGGCCGTACCTGTACAGGGTACGTTTCCGATACGGATACGCATACCGCACGCGTCGGTTCGCTATAATCGCGGTTTTAGGTCATTTGCTCCCGATCCTGTGCCGCTCCCGATCGACAATCCCTGCTGCTCTTTGCTCCTGATCCTGTGCCGCACCCGACCGACGATCCCTGCTGCTCTTTTCTCTCGATCGCGTGCCGCTCCCGATCGATGATCCCTGCTGCTCTGCTGCCGACGACGACTCATTTGCTCCCGATCCCGCTGCCGACGACGATCCCCGCTGCTCTGCTGCCGACGACGATCCCCGCTGTAAGTTCTTTGTTCTTCTTCTTCTTCTTCCAATGCTTAGTTTATTTAGTTTACTTTTCTGAATGCTTAGTTTACTTAATTTACTTTTCTGAATGCTTAATTTACTTAGTTTCTTTTCTGAATGCTTTGTTTACTTAGTTTACTTTTTTGAATGCTTTGTTTACTTAGTTTACTTTTCTGACAATGCTTAATATAATGCTTAGTTTACTTTTCTGACAATGCTTAGTATAATGCTTAGTTTACTTCTCTGGCAATTTGCTAACCAAATTACTAAACGGTTTTATTTGATGTTTGGCATGCTTGTTAACTTGTCTTTACTCGTTACTGCTTTAATACTTAGTTATTTTTTAAGCAAAGAAACTCATCTAGTTTTTTTCTGGCAATTTGCTAACCAAATTACTAAAACTGAAGAAGCTAAACGATTTTATTCGATGTTTGGCATGCTTGCTAACTTGTCTTTACCTGTTACTGCTTTAATACTTAGTTATTTTTTAAGCAAAGAAACTCATCTAGTTTTTTCTGGCCATTACTTCTTATTATGATATTAAGTAGTATAGGATGTTTTATTATTGTATAGATGGATGAATGTGAAAGTTTTAACAGATCAGCAAGAAATATCTTTTTTTCTTATTATCGAGGAGAAACGAAATCTACAGTCAAGGAACGAGTAGAATGTGGGATATAGGAGGAGATTCATAGGCAAATCCTTTTGATGGAGTTGACATGCTTATGGTTGCCAACTTGTCTTTAGATGAGCCAGAAATTGAAAATGCCTTGATCTCCAACAATATGAAGGAAGATGAAGAAAATGAGTGATGAACATCGTTTTATTTGAAATAATTATGAATACTTACGTCTAAATACTTCATGTTATATTGCATTAGTTATGAACTTGTACATCAATTAATTATTTATGTTTCATGTTTTATTGTTTTGAGAATTTATAATTGTATTTGTGATATATGCATATATATTTATTAAATTTAATACAACATATCTCGCCGTACTCGTATCCTTGATTTTAAAATTTTGTTGTACCGTCGTACCGGATACGTATTGTACCCGGTACCCGTACCAGTGCTTCCTAGATGAAAATTAACCAAAAAATTAAATACTTACAATAAATTATTTTTGAAAGAGAACAACAAAAAAGGATATTATATATTGATAAAAAAAGTGAAGTTAACTCTAGGAAGATGAATTAAAATAAGACTTATGTCTAATAAGATGCATGTTGATACTTAGAGTTTTAAGGATACTAGCAAGGTAGTTAACAATTCATCCAAAATTAAATTGAAAGACTAAAGTGTGATTGCAGTAAATATAAAGGAATCAAACCTAAAAACACATAATAAAGCCATTTAAAAATTTATGAAATATATACAAAGAAGTAGAACAATCTCAAAGATATTTGTGTTAACCCAGAAATCGGCGATCCTTCCCAAATTAGCCAGCTGGCTAGTCGCGACCCTCAGATTCTCCCTAGTGTTCACGACAAGTCCAAGTGCAGGCGGACAGTTTTCCCTGTCCGCCTAGGTCCCCTTGCAACTGCGTGCCCTGCGGGACGGCGGGCTGTTCCCATAGCTCACCCTCGCAGGCCATGCGGTTAGGCCCGCTAACCGTGCAGCGCTCTTCCTTGCAGGAGGCAACCTACCATCGGGATCCCGCCTGCGAGGGGCGGTCTCCGCTCCGCCAGCAAGCCGGGCGGACTCCCCCTGGAGTCCGCCCAGGCCGCCCGCAGTGGGCGGTCTCCGCTCCGCAGCAAGCCGGGCGGACTCCCCTGGAGTCCGCTCAGGCCGCCCGCAGGGGGCGGCCTCCGCTCCGCAGCCAGCCGGGCGGACCCCCTGGAGTCCGCTCAGGCCGCCCGCAGTGGGCGGCCTCCGCTCCGCAGCAAGCCGGGCGGACTCCCCCTGGAGTCCGCCCAGGCCGCCCACAGGGGGCGGCCTCCGCTCCGTAGCCAGCCGTGCGGACTCCCCCTGGAGTCCGCCCAGGCCGCCCGCAGGGGGCGGCCTCCGCTCCGCAGCCAGCCGGGCGGACTCCCCCTGGAGTCCTCCCAGGCCGCCCGCAGGGGGCGGCCGCTCCGCAGACAGCCGGGCGGACTCCCCCTGGAGTCCGCCCCGGCCGCCCGCAGAGGGCGGTCGCCGCCGTTCTTTCCGGCCTCCTGCGCTTGCTTCGTCTGTCGACCTGGCGGACTCCATTTTCCAGTCCGCCGAGTCCGCGCAGGTCGTCATGATGACGTCACCGGGCCCCGCTGCTAGAAGATCTTCCCCGGGCCTATAAATAGCCCCATTGCCTCTCATTTGGGGGGGGGGACAGAGGCAGAGAAGACACAAGAGGAAAACTGCAGCCTGCCAGCAAGCTCTGCGGACTCCATTTTCCAGTCCGCGCAGTCCTCTGCAGTTGATCCAGCAAGCTCTGTGGACTCCATTTTCCAGTCCGCGCAGTCCTCCACAGTTGATCCAGCAAGCTCTGCGGACTCCATTTTCCAGTCCGCGCAGTCCTCCACAGCTTGCCTGCAGCTTTCCAGCAAGCTCTGCGGACTCAGTTTTCCAGTCCTCCACAGCTGCTGGCAGCCTCTTTTCCTTAGTCTCTTTTCCTTAGTCTCTGGCAACTCCTTCCCAAACCGCCAGCTTCCCCCTTTGTACCCTTTAGTGCTTTTTCATGTAAAGGAGTACTAGCAAGCTGTGATATTGTTTCTTGATTAGAGGAAAGCCCGTCGCAAGAGTGACATTTAAGCCGCGGCGGGCGAAGTCTGTTGTTGCCGCTGCTAGCGGCCCCCTCTCCTTGCTCTCTGCTCAGCAAGCCTTGCCCTCTGCCCAGCAAGCCTGCCCTCTGCTCAGCAAGCCTTGCTCTCTGCTCAGCAAGCTTGCCCTCTGCTCAGCAAGCCTTGCTCTCTGCTCAGCAAGCTTTTTCTCTACTAAGCAAGTTCTTCGCTGCTCCTTGAGCTTCTCTGCTGGTCGATCGTCATAGTAACTGTCTGCTCGACAGCTCCTGATCAACCTCCTCCTCCTCTTTTGGTCAACCTTCTCTGTTGATCAAGCTTCTCCTCTCCTCTATCCCCGCAACCCTCTTTGACAAGCGCTTGCTCCACTCTCGAGCACTCAGAGGCTTCCTTCCTTCCTCTTCCTCTCCTATCTTGTGAGATCGAACACGCTCCCTCCGTGTTAGCTGCCCGGTGCCATTTTCGTGCATCAACAGTTTTGGTGCGGTGAGCGTGAACCAACAGTTAACACGCGACCTTCAGATCCGAACAGATAGTGAAAACTGACAGAGCCATGACAGACCACCAACCAGCTGAGAACATTGCACCAAGTCCCAGTGAAGATCCTCTCTGGGAGGCCTTCGAGCAATCGCGCCGTGAGAATGTCCAGCAGTTCCAAGCAATCAATAAAATTCTTGCTGCAATCACACAGCGATTAGACGCTCATCCAGCAACAGCTCCATCTGCTCCAGCCGCTCCAATCAACCCAACACCAACATTGGAGCACCAGCAAGCTTATTCTCAAGCTTGCCCGCCGTTCTATCCTCCTTACACCCCAACTTTTGCAAGGGCCTGCAGCCCCTTGCGACCTCAAGATGAAGAGTTTGCAGCTCGTCAAAACTTCTTCCAGGGAGCAACCCGGGGAAGCCCTGCAAGATTTCTCAACTTTCAAGCAAGTCATCCTTGCCCCCCAGCTCCTGCCTTTGCTCCTGCAACAACTTTTCCCTTTTATTCCCCTGCTTCCTTTACAGTTACAGCCTATGCTCCCTTTAATCCCTATGTTGTGGTGAGAGCGAAGGAAGAGCCATCACCCTTTACTGAGAGCGTTCGCCATGAACCTACTCCAGCAAACTTCAGAGAGCCTCGACTGCCAATCTACACCGGAGAGACTGATCCAGTAAAGCATCTCCAAGCTTTTGAGTCAGCCGTTGCTCTCAAAACCCTTTCAGATGCGACTAAGTGCAAGCTCCTTGTCACTACCTTTGATGGGAAAGTACGGGACTGGTTCTATGGCCTCCGTCCTCACTCCATCACCTCCTTCGTCGATCTACGAAGGGAGTTTCTTCTCAGATTCTCTACCTCAAGCAAGAGGAAGGGTGGTCCTGAAGCCCTCTTTGAGATCGGGCAGCGCAGTGATGAAACTTGGTCTCAATTCGTTGATCGATTCCAGAGAGAGATTCTGGACATCGAGATCGTTGATCAAAAAATGTACCAAGTGGCTCTTATCCACGGTCTCCGTGAAGGGCCTCTCAAGTTTGAAGTCAATGTCCGTGCTCCAAGAACGTACCAAGAGTTGATTGCTCTAGCCAACTCGTACATCCGAGGCGAAAAGAGCAATCCAGGCTTCGTCTCCAAGCTCATATCAGAGAAAGATCTGTTTCACAAGCAGCCTCCGAGGTCTCCTTACAATCGCTTCACATCTCACTCAAGAAAGGAGAGAAGGTTTCAACGCCAGCGATACTCCTTTCCGAGCCATGATCGTGCTCAAGATCAACTGCTACTACCACCAGCTTCATCTTCTCAAACAGCAGCAGTCTATCAGCAGCAAGGCAATGACTCGCACGAGTCCGAACTAGATGAAATCATGCTTCAGGTGAGCCAAATCATGAAAGATAGGGCCAACTACAAGAAGCCTTATCGACCAGCTGATCAAAGATCTAGGGGTTCAGAACCTTACTGTGAATTCCACAGAGCCAGGTCACTTGACTGAGCACTGCCGAGCATTCCGTCAGCTTGTGCAAAGGATGCTCCAGCAGGGTAAGATGCGTGACCTGCTTCCTAAAGAAGATCGCCCTGATCCATCAACTTCAAAGGGCAAAGAAGTCGCAGACGTTCCTTGCTCCTCAAGAGGAGTGAACCAAGTCGAACAACCTCCTCTCCTCGTTGTCAACAATATTGTCGAGTGCTTCGATGCCGACGACGAGGGTGTGCTTGGAAGGCTATTCTAAGCCAACAATGGACATCACTGCTCCACAAAGCTCCCTCACAACCTTGATGGGTTATCTCAACCCTTGCTCTTTCTTTTTCAGACATTTTCATTTTACCAAACACTTCTCAGTGTTCATTCTTGCTTTTCAACATAGCTTTTATCAGAGATCTCATACTGACACAGTTCCCTTCTTGTGATGCTTCCTTCTCTATCTTTTCTCTTTGCCAAAGAGATCACTACACCAATGAGATATCGCCGAGTCTTGTTATAGGCCCCCCTTGAGATTGGATTCCGGCGTAAGACCACAACGACCACATATCGCGGGGAGTGTTCGCATATGTGTAGTGGGGGCTATCCAACTCTCATGCGGAGGAATACGGGACTTTGGATCCTAGCCGGCATCTGACACAGAGTGTGTGCTAGGGGAGCCCCATGTGTTAGCTCTGCTGTGCTTCGCAAAGGGTACATTACAGTTACGGTGATCTTTGCTTGACAAGCAATGGCAATCAAGCGTAGCCTTGTCTCTTTGATCATCTCACAGCTGTGATGGCCGAACACTCTCTGGTACTCTCGATCGGTGCCTTCGCGGGTTCCCACAATTCCATGATCAATCCACAGACAAGCAATAGGCCACTTGGCGCAACTAGTCTTATTGATCAGTGATGATTGTACCCAAGGCAAGAGAGCAGTGTATCTATCGATCCTTCTCAGGATTCTCCTCCTTGCTCTTCTCTTTTGTGCCCTCCTAGAGGATGCGCGGCCAGCCCGCTTTGAGCAGGGCTATACTCGAGAAGATTTTCTCAGGCAAGCGATGCATAAGGCCACGGGGAACACCTGTGGCAGCATTTAGCCTTCTTTAGTCATCTCCGAGTATAGACCTCCCTTTTTGTCAATTGCCTTCTTTCACAGGTGAACAGGTTGATCCGACCTACCAAAAGGATATCCAACATTCATCTATGCTCATCTCATATACATTGCTTGCTCAAGCTCTACCTGATGGTGATTCACAGAGCTATTCATTATTCTTGTCAAAATCTAATGACATCGAACATTGATCAAAGAATCTTACACTCCTTGATCATCAAGCCATGCTATTGCAATCTAGTTAAGATTAGCAGAATTCGTCAAGTTGCTTCTCTGCTAATCTGATCATGTCCATCCAGCCATATCAACAGTTAACACTCGGTTTATTGATCTGGGCTTCATGACAAAGAGTTCATCAGGCATTTTCCTTGATACTTGGTCATATCAACCTTATCTTATCAACAGTTAACACCTGCAAGCCTCATCCAGGTACTTGCAGTTTAGTTCATTATGATATGCATGATGCTCACTCTTTTCTCTTTGCAGTGAATGACAGACACTTGCAGGCTTCTCTTCACAGGTACTTGCAAGCTATTTTTCATATCTTGTTTGCTCCTAACTCTTTTCTTGCAGAGAACATCAAACACTTGCAAGCCTTTTCCCAGAGGATAACAGGTGCTTGCAAGCTTCCATCAGGTACTTGCGAGTCATTACGCTTCTGTGTTTTCCTCTCACTTCCATTTTTGCAGAACTTAGTGAAAGACACATCTTCATTTTTTGCAAAGGCAAACTCAGGTACGCGTGAAGTGTACCTTCCATTATGTCTTCATTAACTTTTTCTGCGCAGGAAAAAGATAGGTAATGGCAACTCAGTTGGGAGAAGCATCAGGTTCTATCTCCCCTCGTCTCTTCTTCCTTTGGGGTGGATCACGATTTTCGTGGGTCTCCAACTTTTTCAAAGTTCCCTTCGGAACTTAAAAAAGTGGGGGGATTATGTTAACCCAGAAATCGACGATCCTTCCAAAAGTAGCCAGCTGGCTAGTCGCGACCCTCAGATTCTCCCTAGTGTTCGCGGGACAATTCCAAGTGCAGGCGGGCGGACTCCCCCTGGGTCTGCCGAGGCCGCCCGCAGGGGCGGCCTCCGCTCCGCAGCAAGCCGGGCGGACTCCCCCTGGAGTCCGCCCAGGCCGCCCGCAGGGGGCGGGCCTCCGCTCCGCAGCCAGCGGGCGGACTCCCCCTGGAGTCCGCCCAGGCCTCCCGCAGGGGGCGGCCTCCGCTCCGCAACCAGCGGGTGGACTCCCCTGGAGTCAGCCCAGGCCGCCCGCAGGGGGAGGCCGCTCCGCAGACAGGGGCGGACTCCCCCTGGAGTCCGCCCAGGCCGCCCGCAGGGGGCGGTCGTCGTTCTTTCCCGGCCTCCTGCCGCTTGCTTCGCCTGCCGACCTGGCGGACTCCATTTTCCAGTCCGCCGAGTCCGCGCAGGTCGTCATGATGACGTCACCGGGCCCCGCTTCTAGAAGATCCTTCCCCGGGCCTATAAATAGCCCCCATTGCCTCTCATTTGGGGGGGGGGCAGAGGCAGAGAAGACGCAAAAGGAAAACTGCAGCCTGCCAGCAAGCTCTGCGGACTCCATTTTCCAGTCCGCGCAGTCCTCTGCAGTTGATCCAGCAAGCTCTGCGGACTCCATTTTCCAGTCCGCGCAGTCCTCCACAGTTGATCCAGCAAGCTCTGCGGACTCCATTTTCCAGTCCGCGCAGTCCTCCACAGCTTGCCTGCAGCTTTCCAGCAAGCTCTGCGGACTCAGTTTTCTAGTCCTCCACAGCTGCTGGCAGCCTCTTTTCCTTAGTCTCTTCAACTCCTTCTCAAACCGCCAGCTTCCCCCTTTGTACCCTTTAGTGCTTTTTCATGTAAAGGAGTACTAGCAAGCTGTGATATTGTTTCTTGATTAGAGGAAAGCCCGTCGCAAGAGTGACATTTAAGCCGCGGCGGGCGAAGTCTGTTGTTGCCGCTGCTAGCGGCCCCCTCTCCTTGCTCTCTGCTCAGCAAGTCTTGCCCTCTGCCCAGCAAGTCTGCCCCTGCTTAGCAAGTCTTGCTCTCTGCTCAGCAAGCTTGCCCTCTGCTCAGCAAGCCTTGCTCTCTGCTCAGCAAGCTTTTTCTCTACTAAGCAAGTTCTTCGCTGCTCCTTGAGCTTCTCTGCTGGTCAATCGTCATAGTAACTGTCTGCTCGACAGCTCTTGATCAACCTCCTCCTCCTCTTTGGTCAACCTTCTTGTTGATCAAGCTTCTCCTCTCCTCTATCCCCGCAACCCTCTTTGACAAGCGCTTGCTCCACTCTCGAGCACTCAGAGGCTTCCTTCCTTCCTCCCTCTTCCTCTCCTAGCTTGTGAGATCGAACACGCTCCCTCCGTGTTAGCTGCCCGGTGCCATTTTCGTGCATCAACAATTTGAGTAAATGCCATGAGTCTACTAGAATCAATTTTTTTGTTAGCATAATTGACAAAAGCTATGAAGATCAAAGAGATAATTTGTATATAGTTTTAATTGATCTTGATAAAATTAATGATTAAGTACAACATCATCAATAGGCATACCCAATTATTTTGGCTCGGTTTTATGAATCTTCATTTTTAATGTTAAGTGTTGACTGAGCAATTTAACATGAATAGCAAATCAAATTGAACATCAATGTGACCTAAGGTATAAGTTAATCTAATATGTCAACACTAACTTTATCTACTGGTGTAATTGGTGTACTTTATACCATTTTATAGCACAAATTAATATTTTATTATCTTATGTTTGATAGATATCATTCACCCTATTTTGCTAATGTATTCATTCTTTAATTTATCTCTTCTTAAAAAAATTCACACATTCATCTTAGCATTCTCATTTTTGCCACACTCAACTTAGATATCAACGACTTTTACTTCCCAACATCCAAATCAATACACCGTCATTATCTAATAGCAGCTCTTTAAAATTTACCTTTAATTCTTTATGATATCATCTTATCATAAATTACGCATGAGGTGCATCACCATTTCAAACACAGTCTTAACTCAATAGATTATATCCTCATTTATACCACATTCTTATAAAAAGTCATATAAATGTGCTTCACAACTAGTAATTTCATTATCCTCTAATAAGATTATTAAGAATTGTTAACAATGCCACACTAAAATCGCATACCTTGTGCTAGATTTTTGTTGTACTAATTTGAATCCCTATATCCTATAAGTTCTAAATAATCTCTCCATTGTTATAACTTTTCAGTTAACTCTGTAAATGTCACAAATCAAAATTGTCACCTATAAAAAGCATACACCAAAACACCTCTCTTTGAAAATATTTTGTAAGCATCTTCGTAACTATTATAAAAACATATGGACTTAATTTGATCATTCATGTGAATCTACAATGAATGAAATTAATTTGATCACTCCATAGCTACTTCTAATCTTAGTCAGTGCTACATCATACATATATTCAATAACTCCAACATTTTTGGCAAACACATTTTTTCTGCAATGCACATCAAATAAAATCCTGTGGTGCTCAATCAGATATATTTTTAAAATAAATAAAAATTATAGATTTTTTAATTTTCATATATTTTTCACCAATTATCTTAACACAAAAAATCGCTTTTACAGAAGATATTCTAGCATGAAACCAGTTTAATTATATGCAATTAACGTACGTTTTTCTCAGCACATGTTCCATAAGTTTTTTCTCAAAACTTTTTGTCTGACTCATAAGTTTTATTCATTTAAAGTTAATGCAATCTTAAACATCTAACTTGTTCTTCGTATTGACATCAAGGTGCTTCTTCTTCAACCACTCGGGATCCTCATAGTATTAGTTAGGATATTTATGACACTTTATTCAACTGTAGTATAGTTCTTATTTGTATCATGTAAGCACAAATGTTTGTACATTTTCCGGGCTTAATTTGTACATGATTTTTTTTTGTGTGTGTGTGTGGGGGGGGTGGGGGGTGGGGTGTGGGTGGGGTGGGGTGGGGTGGGGTGGGGGGGTGGGGTGTTTGACTGAGTATGTATACTCATGTTATGGCTTAATGTCTTTGCTAATCTTTCTCTACATGATATCAGAGATAGGTTTCTTTCCCTATATATTGGAATAGTTAAAATTGTTTCTTGTTATTGTACAACTTCGGGCTCATAACCATGTGCGTAGTACTCTTGAAGTTGGTCTCATCGACTTCGAGATTGTGCATCAAAATATTGTTGGGAACCTCTCGGTGAACGGAACTATCTATGAATCTCTCTACATGTGATGGGCAAAACTTGATCGACGAAGGAATTCTTTAAGGCAATCATCTCTAGGAAGATCTCTATGTGATCGGCCTTAAGGGAGTTTTTCTACTTCTCGTACTCTTGAACTTCGAGAATAGTCTGTAGCAGCTGCTTTTGTCTTTTTTTTGTTGGTCTCTGTGTGTTCTTCATTTTTGTTATTCGGTGTTGCTTCTTCATTCGAGCAACTAGCGATTTTGGGTATAACGACAAAGAACCTCATTTGCCCGATAGCTCTCTATGAATCTCTTGACTGTTGTTTTAATCTTCTAATTAGACTAGTGTCAGTCTCATAGAGGCACCCATCATCGACATACACCACAGCACCATCATTTTTTAAGAATTTATTCATGATTTCATATGATTTTATTTGTGATTACTTGCAATTTATTCATGAATCTTTCTTGCTCCTTCATGATCGCATGACTATCAATGAGCATCATGACAAGATGTGAATTGGTGTTGTGTGCGCTAATTTGGGTGATAATTGGTCATGTTCTAGTTTGATTTCACCTTAGTT